>JAWLRI010000923.1:3533966-3630934 GCA_034781795.1 Crypturellus tataupa | reverse complement strand
CCTTCTCTGGAGATCTTCCAAACCCGCCTGGATGCCACCCTGTGCCACGTGCTCTGGGTGTCCCTGCTTGAGCAGGAAGGTTGGACTAGATGATCGCTGCAGGTCCCTTCCAACCTCAACCATCCTGCAATTCTGTGATCGTGTTCAGCCATGAAGCTTAACCACAAGCTAGTTTTAAGATCTGCCCAGTAAAATGGCAGCAGATGGGAGATATTTCTCTAGAGAATAGGTGTATAAATGGGGATTCAGTTAATTCATAATATAGACTGGACCATAAGTTTTTGTGGTAATGATCCAGGTACGGACAGGTATCAAGATGAGCCTACTCATTCTCTTCTCCCCAGCGACTGAATAATTATTACTACTACTAATTATATCTTACAAGTTTCCTAAACAAGCCCTGTGTTCCTGTACAAGGTTCTGTGTAACAAGCAAAAGAATAAATCCTTCCTACTCTCAAAGTAGTTCCTTTGACTTACGGGGAACCTCATGTCCGTAAGACATGTACAATAAATTTTTCTGCTGATGTTTTTTAGCAAGGGTCTAATCCGCCTTTATGCTAACCTCAAAGAAATCCTTGATTCACTATGAAACACCTCTGTACTATCTAATATCATGGCAAATGCAGCCAGAGGCCAGAGATGACATTTGTATGAGATTTCTAGCACATGACTGCCACACCGAAATAGCTGGGGCGAGAATAAACTGCCTAAATGTTTTTTCTCCTCCGGTTTCTGCTGTATGGTGGTGGTTGAATATCCCAGAAGATAGAATAATTTGTTCTGTGCTCTTAGTTTCCTTCTTTGTGCAATTAAAGCTTAATCTTCTGTGTCGTATGTGTTAGACAGTTACTACTTAATAGTTTTAAGGATATTACCTTTTGCAGAAGAGGGTTCTGGGGCACCTAACTACGATGGCTTTCTGAAGTCATCACATGCTGCTTCCAAGAGGATTCTAGCACTGAGAGAGGCAGGAGAGGAGTCCAGGAGTTTGGCCCTTAAGTCTCTGCTCTTCTTTAGTGCTCTTCCTTCATGCACTATGTGGATCTCTACATAAAATACAAAATGCCACAGTACAAGGTTGAAAACCTTGCTGATACTCCTACACAAAACCTGTTGAGTCAAAGGGCTTGAAAAGCTGCTTGCAAAATTTGCTTTGTGCCTCAACATGGCCACAAGTTTAGCTTGCCTTTTGGGAAAGAACTTTCTCCAGAAATTCAGGAACTTTGGTGACTTGGTTTCTGAGTTGAACAGGTGTCAAAGATGCAGAGAAATGGGTCAGATTTATAGTGTTTCCTACATCTCATGTAAACCTCTCCTACCCCCCAATTGGACTTAAATCCACATTCTCAACCTGTCACTGAACTTGGCCCACTGGCTGTATATAGCCAATGAAAACAATAAAAATAACCTTTACAACCTCCATGGTACAAATCCAGTAAATTTTATCACTAGGTGTAATAACCCTCTTATTATGGATGTTGTGGATGGGCCAAGGAGAAAGTCCATTCTCTAGGTGAAATAACCCACTTTCTCCCACCTTCTTATAATTACATCATAGAGTAAAACAGATCCTTGGGATCCAATCCAGTCTACTGGGTAAACAGTATGTTTTCTAATTTCATTGCAACTCAGCAGTGAAGCTTGTGAAATAATAATATATATACTGAAGGCTCTGTGGGGGACTGCAGTGAAGCAGTAGTTACTTCTCATAAAGTTTTTTAATAGGACGTGAGCTCCAGGATTCGAGGGGGAGAGCATTAATGTCCTTTTCAGAACATTGTAGAAAATAAATACTGTGCAGCACCAATCTCTTGGCAGCTTCAAAGAACGTCTAAAGAGGATCATTATGAGACCATTTATGATGGGAACATGATTCCACTGCAAGTCTTTGGAGTCTCTGCTGGGATGTTGTTCCTACTGCTTGAGATTAGGAGAGGAAAGCAATTTCAATAGCAGTCTGTGGAGACCGTATGGCAATTACATTACTGACAGTATCAGTATGATTTTTAGTGTGAGTCTCTGGAGACCCTAACTTCTGACTGAAATGAAATGCATCATGCCCATACAAATTATATTATTGTTTGAAATAAACCAGAATAAGTTCAAGCTAAAAAAGTTCTGAAATAGTATGAGCACTCAAATCAATAAGCTTTGTGGCAACTTAGCCAGGCAATCCTAACCACAGCCTTATGGTCGATGCCATCTGCTGTTCTTTGCCCCATGTGTACCTGGATTTGGGTATGGGCTGTGGTTTCTCTGGAGTCTGTAACTGTCCAGGTGGGAAGACCTGTTTTCTTAGGTGCCTGCATAGATCACAGTGAGTTTAGGGTTCTCCAAGCAGGTGCCTTGACTGGGCTGGGAGGCCTGGGAAGTAAAGGAGGATAAGGCTGTTAGCAGCAGCAGTATATCAAAGAGAAGATACAGGGAAGGAGTTGGGGTTAAAAATCTAGTGACGTGTAAGTGCTGCTTTTGCCTCATGTTGGCAGTAAAATGATGGCTGGTTAAAACAGCCAGGCTCTAACAGAGGTTGATGTCTGCTGAGCTCTGGGAAGTATTTCCAGAGCTTCTATTCCGCAACTACACCAAGACTGTCCTTGCTATTGTTCACGTTTTGCAGGGACAGCTCCCTGTAAGGGCACACCATTTTTTTTTTTACTGAAGCAGTAGCTGACCAGCGAAACCAGATAGGCTTGCAGGTCGGAACACTGGGCTAGCCCCCTCTGCCCATGAGCGACCCAGGACCTTTGTTTCCTTTAAGCGTGTTACTTATGCCAGGCTGTAAATGGAGAGCTGCAGAATTTCCAGTGCTGGAGGTACCTTGTCTAACACAGCCGGCGTAAAGTGCAGTGTTTGCATTTTATTGATTCTTACCTATTGATTCCAATGGGATGAACTGTCTGCGTAACAAAAATGAGACTGACAGCAAGACAGGAACTCGGGCATCAAGAGACAGGCCAGGCCCTGCATGACAAGAACAAAATCATATACACAAACACCCCAGATATTCCTCACTTTAGAAAGAAGCAAAGAAAAGGAGCGCAATTCCTAGGACAGGCTGCAATTTACTGAATGAAGTTTAGTTTGCATTTGATCTCTTCTGCTGATAAAATTGAGCAGGGCAAATATGTGAGCACTTCGTGACAGATTGCCTTGTGCCAGCTACGTTTATGGTACCGTTTTGTGTAATCTGTAGAGTGACAAGATGTAAATCCACATCTCATGTGCTAGATGATTCTCGTTCTGTGACTCGGATGTGAGAATGAATAGATACACCATAGCCTGGCCTTCCAGAGAGGAGGAAGATGTCTGAATATCCGAGACCTGTAATGAGTGTACACAATCAGTGTTTCAGTTTGTTGTAATTAAATAATTTTATTGGAAAGGCAAAGCACACACTGAAGGAAATGTGCTCAATACCAATACTGATCTTGTTAGGGCTTTTTCTGCAGGGATGTGTGTATATGTCTGTGTGTGTGTATATATATATCTATATAGTTTAAATTTCTATTCTGTGTTTTTTTATGGGTTTATTAAAAATTTTTGCTTGTGCATCCATGTATGTGGGATGGAGATTAGATGATGCTGAATCATCCTTTGTGTCCTCTGGGTGCTTCAAAGCCAAAAATGCCCTGCTTCACTGCAGTCCCCCACAGAGTCTTGCCAGGACTTGCCAGGATCCAAGCAGCATCCCCATGCAGCATCTGCTGTGTCTGCTAGGCCGATGGGAAGGACCCCCTTCCTGCCCTGAGCTGTAGCAGGTGAGACCAGAGTGAGAGGCAAGTTCCCTCCTGGACAGTGACTTGGGACAAAGCTGTTCCTGCATCCCAGCAGAGCAAAGGGCTGAGCTAGCTCTTCTGGGACAGGGTGCCTGTGTCTGACTTCTAGTGGCCCTGGTTTTGACCCAGGAAACAAGGGATATTGGGAAGAAAACATTATGTGATACTGTAAACTTCCTCCTCACTAACCTTTTCAAGGGCCTGAAGTCTTGTAGCTTTATGCTGAGGTAGCCCTTTCTGAAGAGCTGTTTGGAAATGTAAGTGTAGGCTTTGGCAGGTCCTGGGTCGGAGGAGCAGAGTCCTGCCAAGCAGGTAGCAGGTTCCCACGACAGCCGTCACCACCAAGCTGCCACAAGAGATGGCTCCTTTCCCTGCCTCACAGCGCAACAAGGCTCACGTGGACGTGGCTTCCGTTTTACCCTTCCTCTGCTTAGCTGTGGCAGGTGCTCATGATAACCACTGGGGCTGGCAAGCAGAAACCTTGAAAAATGACCCTCACTTCACTTTCTGCTTTGTAATTAATTTTTGACCTCCAAATAAAAGCGGGCAAGCACCAGGACAATGACTCTCTGTACCGGTCTATAGAAACCCCTTGTCCCCACACTCTGCCAAGGAGAGCCACAGCAGGAGCTGTCAGCACTGCTCTCGTGCTCTATTCTGCACTAGATTAGTAGCGCTCTCCTGCTCTGCTCCTAGCTTCTCCTACCGGGAATAATAAACCCCCAGTGCTTCCAGTGCCTTTATTTCCCCTTTGCTCCTCATCTCCTGGCACAGATTTCCCCGCAGCTTTTTTCCTGTCTGCCAAATATGTCCTTTTATGTACATTTTGCAGGAACAGCAAGAGAGCTGTCCCTCCTCCCTGCCCCGCTTTGCCTGTCAAAATCCACCTCTCCTGGCTTTTAAAGGACCAGGTCTTTCCACCAGATTTTGCACATGAAAGTGGATTTGATTGTAAAAAGAAGTGTAACTGACTTTGCTGCCTGAAAAAAATGTGGAAGTTTATAAAAAGAAGAGGGAACAGGAAAATGGTCATTTTCCTTGGAAAGGAAATAATTTTGACTGAAGAGCTGTTATAACCTAAGAAGTTAAAAACTGAGTGCTCTGTTCATCCCATGCTGCAAATGCATCTCAGCTTAAGTTTATTCTATCCATTGCACAAGCACAAAGCTGTGGTCTCGCCTCTATATTTTAGAGGCAAAAAAAAAAAAATCAAAAAAAAACTAATATTTTTCTCCTGCTTCTTTCCTGTCTTCTTGCCACAAGTGAATGTCAGAGGAGAGAATTATTAGCCATCGTGGTCTAACCGGTGCATTATAGTGTATCATTGTCCACTTAAGAACCAGTTGGAAACCTTTGTTAGCATCAAGCTGCAATTACAGAGCAGGGCTGCTCTGCCCTGCCCAGCTCCGAGGCTCTTGCTGCTTCCCCACCTGTGTGCGCGCCCCGCTGAGCTGGAGATTGCCTGGGTTCCAGTTCGGCAGCCACAGGTGGCACCACCTGCTGCCTCTGGGTTTTAATTGTTTTTTGTTGTTCAGCAGCTGTTGGTCAGGGCCTTTTTCAGAAGGCGCTTAATGGAGGGAAAAGGCAGGAGATGAGGGCTAAGTTAAGGCACTTATGTTGGAAGCTGGATGTGCCCTCACTGGGCGCTGGGGCAGGAAGGTGGAACGGGGAGCCCCTGTGTGTGGGCTGTGCTCATGCTCCACGCAGAGGCCGTGGAGGTCCCGCCGTGGCTCCTGAAGCCAGGTGTGTTCCTGAGGGCAACTGCCGGTGTCTGACGGAGGAGAAGGAGCTGCTCTCCTCCCCTCTGCCCCGTTAAAGGGGACTCTGTGGTTACGGCATCTTCCCCTGCAAGCCAGAGTTTCGCACAGAACTTTGCTGCCAGAAGGGACTCAGGCCTCCCCACTTGCCCTCTCAGGAGAGCTCCTGACCCGGCAGGTTCCGTGGCAGGACACAGAGGCGCCGTGTGCCGCCCAGCAGGGCCGCCTGTGGTGGGTGAAACCTGCCAGCGCCTGGCTTGACATGGGGGGCTGCATGGGCCCCGCTGCCGGGGCGCTCATGCTGGCGCATGTGCAGTCAGTTACCAGAGCGCAGGCGTATTTCTGAGCCATACAGGGGAGCTCGTCAGCCTTTGGTGGGCAGCACGGTCTTACTGCCCAGCACTTGGGGTAGCCCTGAGGGCTGAGGCTTTTGCAGGACTCGAGGCTGCCCAGGTCGTGCAGGGGAGGCGCTGGTGTCATGACGAGCTGCTCGGCCCAGCTCCTTGCTCAAGGACTCAGGAGCTTCGGTGTTGAACACAGAGGTGGCTGGCTCGAGCTGCGCTGTGCTGGAGCTGGTTTCTGATGCTGATGTTACTACAGTGTGGGCCTTTTGAGTCCTAAAATCTGCTCAAGTCCTCGCCGAAGTTGTGCAGTGCAGGAAAGCTCCTCTGAAGTTGTGGACTGCAGAGCCCGCATCTGTATTTGGGTTGTTAGTAAAATATTCAGTCCATGAAAACCAGGGACTTCAGGAAGCTCTTGTTCCTGCGTTGGTCTCAGTGATGGTGTTACTGAGGGATGGTGTCTGTTGTTTCTAGCTGCTACTGAGAAACTGTGGGTGACTTATGTCTTCCACTTTGTCCTGCAAGACGTGTGCTTAGCTCTATCCTCAGCTCTAACTAGCAGTGTGTTTCTCACAGAATCAATGATCTGATTGATTTTCAGCTATAAACTTAAGAGGTAATGTTCTTTCCAAGATTATATGTGTGACCCAGTATCCAAGTGTGAGATTTTGTCTGCATAGTATGACATTAGCGTTAAGAATAAGCAATCTGAAAATGCTGTTGGCTCTAAATTTCATATTTCTTGTCATCCTGCATAGATTTTGAATGATCTTAAATTTTAGGTGTGGATTGGCTTTTTGCTTCAACTATGGAAAGAAAACAATAGGTCTGTTGTTAAGTTTAAATGCAAGATACAATTAAGAGCTCAGATTTCTGATATGGTTCTTTAAAAATCCCTCTGTAGATGGAGGAAGGTTTCTTCTCTATTGGGAGCTCTGCATTATTTAGTAGATTTGCCTTGCAGGACAGATAGTTTCAAGGTTTTACAACTATGTAGAGGATCAAACATTTCTGTAGCCTGAATTAAAGCTAAATAATCATCAGTTCCTCAAAATTTAGTGGTTTATTGGACAGACTTTCTTTCTTACCTTCTTGTCCCCAAGCAGATTCCTTTCTGAAACCTTCTATATTTGACACATTTTTTCTTCCAGTAGTGAAGCAGTTCAGGCACCTCAAGTAAAATTACAGTCTCAGGCAGTTGTTCGCCTGTCTCCTGTTGTGAGCATCCAGGCATCTCCTCGCCAAGAGACTTGGCTCTCAGAAACCCAGAGGAACCCTTTCTCGTAGTCAAGTGAGGGAGGGGGGAGAAAAAGTTAATTTGACCATATGCTGTTCGTAATCTTCAAAAGCTCGTTAATGTCTCTTCTATTGATCAACCTTTTGGCAAGCCATGCAAATTTAGAACTTTTTAGGTTTTGTCATCTATTTTTCTTTCGTCATTTCTGTTACTGTCCTCTGTTCCTTCAGCTGAGCAGCACTTCTCTAGTACTTCTGCTGTCTTCCTAAACGAACACTGCACCCCTCAGTGCTTTTACTGGTCTCCTGGGTGGAGAGGTACAGCTCAAACAGATATTCAAGAAATTATGTTATTTCAGGGAAAAAACAAGGAAAGCATCATGCGTTTCTTTTAATCTATATAACATACTGCCATATACTGAACCATTTGAAAGAGAGTACTTGCAGCTAACAGAAAGCTTTCATTTCTGTAGTGACAGGCAGTTTTGACAGTGGTGCATTTCCCCCTGCCATTTCCTTCAGTGAAATTTTGGATCCCAGCTAGTGCTGCTAGTGGTGGGGGGTAACGCCAGAGCCTGGGCAGGCTTGATGGGAGAATTACATCTGCGTGTGTAAATGATGTATGAAATGCAAAATCCTCAGTTGCCCTGCACGCAGAGAGGAGGGAGACGATGCTTTGCTGCCACTAGTTCAGCATTCTCTTAGCAGAGTTTCTAAGCTGAGAATCATTAAAAAATAAAAATAACAATGCAGAAAAAGACAGCTGGAAAGCACTGCAGAACAAACAGGAAAACAGCTAAGTCCATCTAGCACTGCCCTTGGCTTCCTACAAAAGATGACTGCCGGGCACACTCACTTGTGTCTGACTTGATCCTTTCCTTTTTTTTTTTCCTGAGGAATTTTGCTTCATATCAGCCACAGCACCTGGTTGAATCTGTCTGTTTGTCTTTTCTTTTAATTAAGAAATAATGTCAGTGGGATGAAAACAAAACTTGACAGGATGAAGATCTCCTACTGTATTGCAACAACAATGTGAAGGTGAAGCTGAGCTGTTTGTTTTTGAAAGCAAGACATCATCATCTAGTCACAAGATCCCATTACTGTGAGCTTGGTGTTGATGTATTAACGGATGAAAAATGTGTACAAGGAAGCAACGATGGGCGATCTGAGCAGACAGCCAGAAACGAAGCCACTCGCAGAGGCAGTGGCGTAGCAGAGGCTAGAGGCTGACTGCTATTTCTGGCCAGCCTGTCCCAATGGGCTCA
Source organism: Crypturellus tataupa (assembly GCA_034781795.1). Taxonomy (NCBI): domain Eukaryota; kingdom Metazoa; phylum Chordata; class Aves; order Tinamiformes; family Tinamidae; genus Crypturellus; species Crypturellus tataupa. The sequence goes on along the minus strand of JAWLRI010000923.1, from coordinate 3,622,557 downwards.
GAGGGGATTTTGTGCCGAGTTAACTCACTCAAGAATTGCCAGGGACTCCTAGTAAGTGATGCTGGAGTCAGGTGCTTAACTCTCTTAATTCCCACTGATTGCAGGGGGAGCTGGCAGAGGATGAGAAACATTCCACGTGATACAAATTTGTGTTATTTGATGGAGCCAAACCCAGGAGGCAAAATAAGCACCTAAAAGGCCTCCAGGGTGGAATCTGAAATTGTTTATTAGGGATGCAAGCTCCTTGACACTGCCTGGGGAGGATTAGTTGCTTCAGAACAGGACCCCAAACCTGCCAGCTACCTGAGAAAAGACGTACCTAAAGTTTGCATACTCAGCTGCTAAATGCAGACACGCAGAAGAGAAAACTTCTGCAATTATTTTACCTTTGAGTCTGCTTATTTGTGCCTACAGTAAAAGGTCTTATCGACTAAAGATCCATGGCCTTTGTCCTCCAGATAGTCACCCCCTTCAGCATGGTTGAACAGAGTGTTTGACCGAGGTGAGAAGGTTTCTGTGTATTTTTGCTTGGTTTAGGTTTGTTTTTGTTTGTGGGGATTCAAACCCATATCCCCACCTCTGAAGAGAGTGTCAGAGCAGGTGGGGATAGAGCAGATTTTCCATGTGCTTCTCTCGCTGGAGCCCTGTGGTTGCCCAGAGCTTGGGTGCAGGAAGGGCATGCAGCCAAGGGCGCTTAGAGGAGTGCAGAGATGAGAGAGCACCCGAGAAGGGGACCTGGTGTCCTGGCTCCCAGGAATGTGCCTATGTTTTTAATTTAAATCACTCTGGAATACAGTGAAGAATAAAGCATTTTGATCAGAGCTAGTGATGACCTATTTAACATTTAAACTGGTTGGCACTTATTTCAGCTCGTTTATGAGTCCTTAATGAGTTTAATGAGTTCTTTTGGATGTCAGCATTTACTACTAGTATAGCTTTATGGCCCTGGATTCAGGAGATTGGAGTGACTGTTTTTGTGACCTTGGACAAATCCCTGACTGTATTAGTGCCTCAGTTTCCCATAAATAGAATGATACAAGATACCTTTCATGACACTGTGAACTGTATGGGACAGTTATTTTAGTATATTTATTGTTTGTGTAATACCCAGGATAGCAGGCACCTGGTTTTCAATAGGACCTCTAAATGATGCGATTTTAAAAATGAAAGATGATCATTAAGAAATGCAGCATAGCATGACAGGGACACACACACACCTATATATATACACTCTTGTCTTAAAGAAGATAGAAAAATAGCAGTGTCTATTAGTCAAAGTAATGCAGTCCCAGGACAGCACAGCAATTATTTCATTTGTATTACTCTGCCTGTGTGAGAACCCATACCTGCCTTCCAGATTTTTAAACAGATAAGCATTTTTTTAATTGATGCTTAGCCTGAATATATCTAATGTCAGCCAACTGTTGTTAATAGGAGCTATTATAACATAAAAGTGCTGATATTTTAAATGTAGTTGGTCAATCCCAGCAGGACTATACATTCAGGCCTCTTCTACAAGGTTGTATTAGTCATTTGTCACTGGTGCTGAATTTATGTTGTCAGATCCATGCCAGCTATTGAAACTTGACAACTAATTCTGGATAAGAATGATTGGAATTGATAAACCTTCTTTTATTTTGGGGGGAAAAATTGCAAGTGGCTGCTAGTTCAAATAGAATCTCTTATCTAGTATGGCACAATGGCATTTAATGAAAAACATTCAAACAAATCTACTCTTGGATTGCCCTGAAGATAGAGAGTTGCAGAGTTGGATGCAATTCAAATAAGTAGTTCTTTATTTTGCATAACTTTGGGGCATAGCGAGACATTTCATCAGCACCTGATGTCATTAACTTTGGCAGCTACCACCTAGATGTCTCGCCGCTCGCGTGGGTGAAGGCGTGTACTGTTAGGGGAGTGCCTGGGAGATGAGGAAACACAGGTTTGTTTTATGTTCTTTGAATGCATTAATAATGACACCTCGAATTATTAGAACTGAAACATGCTAAATTTGAAAGGAGTTTTTCTTTCTACGAAAAATGTTACCATGAGTTTGCAGCATTTCAGTGAATTCGATGCTAAGCATGCTTTTATTTTTATACAGTGGCTGTAGATCTTCTCATCGTTTTTCCCCTGCCGTTTCTGCTCAGAAGAGCCCCCCAAAGCCGAGAAGGCAGCGGGTGCTGTCAGGCTACTCCTTCTGCAGGCCAACCGTGGGCCATGGGCTGAGCTTCCTGGAACCATCCCAAGCGCCTTGGGGCTGGGGTGGCCTTGCTGGCTCGAGGCAGGGCCAGCGAGTGTGTTGCCGCTTTGCGGGGCCCCGTGTTCTTGATGGTGCTGCGGGTCAGAAGGCAGCACAAGCTGCGCCCACGGCTCTAGAAACAGGCTGGGCAGTGTCTCGCGCCGGGGCAGTGCTGTGATGCGTGTGTCGTGGTAGGGTGGCCTTGTGTTGATGAAGCAGCACTCTGCTTTGAAGGGCTTTCTACCCAACCTTGCTGGGGGTGTTTATGAAAATTATACTAGAATGTAAATAAAGAAATAATGTTTTGTTGTTGCGCCATATTCTAATATATTTGAGGCATTATTTCCACTTGCAAATACAGATCAGTATGATGTTGCTTCAGATAGCACGGTGTGTTAAGCACCCAGTCAGTGGTGTTTCCACTAGTCGTGAGTCTGCTTCACTGGCGTACCGCATTACTCTACTTGTAGCAGACTGAAACTAACGTTATTTTAGGTTACAAATGCAAACTAAGCTAGGGGTAGCAGCCAAGTCAGTGCTGTAGGCTGCTGTTTTGCACACTGTTGTGCAGGTTCAGCCTGCTGAGTTCTGCCCAAGCCCTCATACCGGAAGGCTGCCTCAAAGGAGTCTCAGTAGGGATGCACAGAAGCCAAGTAAGACCCAAAAGGAGAGCCAGCAGTGAGGGAATAGCAAGCGTAGGAATGGAGGTGCAATTTAGGCAGGCTGCATTTAAGCTTTGGAGGATAACTCAACTTCTGGGATGGCCTTTGGGTAATGGAATCACTTGGAGGTTTGTTGGCATGTCGCATCGTTCAGCCCGCTTGGTCCTTTCCTGTGTAAGACCTGCCTTGGGATTTGGCAGCCTCCCCAGGCCCACAAGTGCTGGCAGTTGGACTGCATCCTTTGGAAACTGTATCCTTTGGAGATGCTGTTGCGTCCCTCCAGGCTGACCCCCACCCTCTCCTTCGCTTACCACATTGCGAATGAGAAAATGTTAACAAACCATTTTCTGCCCAGAGGTTCCCAAGTTCTTTTGCTTGATTTCTATTTTTAGACTGTTTTCGTTTGCTTTTTTTTCCATAGTGTTAAATTTTGCTAAATTTCTGCCTGGAGGAAATCTTTATAGCTCAATTTTAAAGCCCTTGCAATTGAGGATTTATCCTGGGAATGACACAATCCAACGAGAGCAGCACAAATGGCACAGTGCTGAAATAAAAGGTTATCAAGACTATAATTTATTTGTTTAGTCCACTTGGAGTACAAAAGATGCCTCTTATCTCTTCAGCTCCCTCAGTATGTTGCAACTCACTGGCTGCTTTCAGACTGTCTTGCTTTCTCTGTCAGTCATTTTCTCCACAGAAACATTTTTCAGAAAGTGCAATTAAAGAACCATTTCCTGATATCCCCTCCTCCTGCCTCCATCCTTCCCCCCTGCTCAAAATCCCAGCCTGGGCACAGGTTGTTTTATGCTTTCTCATCCAGGTGATGCAGGGGTGACAAAGGGTAATGAACTCCCTTCATATCTCGTTATAGGGGAAAAAGATTGAAATAGCAAAGTGGCAGGCTTGAGCTCCAGCAGTTAGGACCAAGAGAGGCTGTTTGTGAAACCCACTTAAAATATGATTCCATGTTCTCATATACATTTTGAATTTATACAGAATTGACTCATGCTATTTGTTCAAAGCCAGCAAACACATGTGATCTGCAGTTGAACTTATCATACTATACTAATGTGCTGGGCAGTTTTCAGGAGCGATGGATACTGTTTTTCCTGAGCCGTCCCGCTGGACTGTTTCAAGGGCAGTGACAGAGCGGTGCTCATCATGAGCGGGGCCCCAGCACAGCGCTCCTGTTAGCAGCTCGCGGGCTGAAGCAGCCACCATTACTTGCTGGGCCCTCTCTTGGCTTAGCACCGAGGAGGATGCCGTGCTACTGTGGGGCGAGAGGGGCCACGGAGGGATGATGCCCTAATTGGAAGATGACTGAAGGGTGGAGGGAGCCACAAGGTGGAAGCATGAATACCTTAAGAATGAAGTTGTGAGCATGATGTTACAGTGGTGGGAATGGGGCACAGGACGCTGACACGGGCCGAACAGCAGTGTTTGGAGCCTGCCCTATGGGATTGCTCACTTCTTCGCTGGGAAGCACCGATTTCTGTGGGAGCAAGAGTGGAAAGGGGGTTTGGAGGGCAAGGAATGCGGAATTTGGCATGGACAAGGAGCTTGGTGATTAATGTGAAACTTCTTGACAAATGGATATTTGAAAGAATTGGGAAAAAAAAAAAAAAAAAAGAGCCAAGGGCAAGTTGCCTTTGCCTGTGTGGAAGGTTGGCAGCTGGCAAGGACCGAAAGAGAGGCTTTTGTCGGCGGTTTGCAGCGCTCGATCTGTGCTGCGGGTTCCACAAGAAAGGACGTCTGGATCCCCAGCCTTCCTGTTGTGATGGAAAGAAGTAATGAAGTGATTTGAAATGAGGTCTGGCTCTCGGGACTTTGTCTTGGCCTTCTTGAATCAAACTGGAAAAAAAAATGGTCAGGTGTGTTGGGTGGAGTGAACAGGAGGCAGCAGTGACTTTCACAGAGCAGATGGGCTCTGCTTAATCCTGAGATGAAGGCTCTTGTGTGAGTAGTAGCATATGCAGGCACGCACTTGCATACATCTTTCTCCTATAGGCATCTGTAAAATTTCTCCCCTGCTTTGGAATGGACCCTTTTAGCTCATAGACCATTTTATGTTTTAAAAATCTTTCCTCATGGCCTCCCAGCATTTTTTTTTCCTCTTGGGTAACTTTACAACCCCAGTTGTAAACAGGGCAGTGCCTCAAACAGAAACATTTTTTGTTTGGTTGTTGTTCTATGCACATTAATAACAACTAGCTCAAATAGGAAACTTTCACAGAAAGCGCCCCTGCTGACCCTCACTCACCCCTGTGTGACTGACTTTTCCAAGAGAGCAACACGTGCATCTGTTTAAAAAGGGTACAAACGTATCTCGGCATTCTCCCATACTTTTTCTTAAATAAAGTGCAAACCTTAATGCATGCAAACCAACTTACATAGAAGGAAAAAAATAAATAAACCCCCAAAATACACATTCCTTCTGGAAACATATGCTTGCTCCTAACTAGTTTCTGCTAGAAATACCTGGGCAATTAGAAAGTACATAGAAAACCTTGATTCGGTTGTTTTGATAAGCACACCAATCATTCTATGTTCCTTCACATTTTAAACAGTTTGGGATTTTTCTCTACTTTGAGGATGTTGTGTGAATTACAGAGCTAGCCCATGAGTGTCAATATGATCATTTGAAAATATATAGTACAAAAATGAACGTTGTCCTTGTTTCTGCCACTAGAATAGTTGGCCTCTCTCATTCCAGCCCAGTGTTTGGAGAACTCTGCTTGCTGAGGAGAAGATGCTTTTTAGTCTATGAATGTATTTATTGCATGCTTCAGGAGGATGATTTAAAATTTACAGCAGAAAGAGGCTAGAATTCCCCTGTGTAGTAAAACCATGCTGTGTGGTATTTCTGAAGAGTGTAAACCTGGCTTCCTCTGTCTGCCTCTATAGGATTTCTATCCTGTCGCTTCGGATCTGCACGCTACACAGGAATTTCTGGCTCTTCCCCTCAAACCTGTATTTTTACGTGGCTACTACTTGGCAACAACCTGACAAAGCTGCTGAACTTCCCATTGCAGATGTAACTGCAAAAAGACTCTGCACATTTATTTTTCCTCCCTGGAATATGAACAGGCAGCTGTTTGCCCCATTTTCCTCTGCCCTTTCCTGGGTGGAGGTCTGGGCATTTGGCCACACAGGTGGCCCGGGACATCCTTGATCTGTGTCTGTGCTGGAGACAGTAGAGGTTTGCGCATCCTCGGAGGCTGGCCACATTCCTCTCTTCTTTCACCTCTAACAAAACTTTCAGGTGGAAAAAGAAATTCCTTGCCTAGGGAAGCTAGAAACATACAACAGTACTAGATGGAAGTCAAATTGCTTAGTTTGAAAAACCCCTAATGCTGGTGGGAGTGTTTCTTAACTCGTGCGTGACAGTGTGTGTGTCTGTGCTCTTCTACGAGGGATATGCATACATGTGTGTGCACACATAGAGCTGGTATTTTGCCCCCGTTCTGCACTCTGTGTAAACATGGCTTTTCCCATAGCCACAGAAACAGCCCATAGACACAGAAAGTTTCTCCAGCATAGTGAATGCACGTGCTGTTCTTTCTTTCGATGCTCTTGTATGGCTTTAGGGTCTTACACAGCATTTTTATGCACACATGTGAGAAATACTAACATTTAGATGTAGATGTGGAGGTACAAGTAATTGCAGCTTAATCCTGTGAGCCAGGCAATCAGAAAGACCCTAAGGCCCCAGTTTGCTTCCCGGCCTCTCCATTCCCCTATATCAAATGCAAACACGAGATACAGGACATAACTCGGGCCTGCTGCAGGTTTCTAGACGCTCTGTGCAGCTGAAGGTGACGTTTCTGAGATCCCTGTGCCAAGGCTACTGTGCAAAACCAGGTGTTATTTTAATGTGCTTTAATATCTGGCAATATCAAAGGCAATCAGAACTCGGGGAGCTCTGATATACAGATATTAGGAACTAAAATATTCTTTATGATTTCAAATCTTCTGCAGTCACTCATTCTGTAGCAATGCATGTAGACGAAATAAAGGGGGTTCTCCTTTATAAAAAATCCTCTCGTGTCCTGGAAGAATGAGGGCTGTGCAATTGCCTGCACAATATTGGGTGTCAAGATCCATCTCCTTTCTACTTTGCAAGTGGTAGATTTTTCCTTTCCCCATGCAATGACTAAAGTCTTTACTCCCTTCTACATTTGCTTTCTATCACCTGAATCCAGTCCGTTTTTGCTGACACTGTTGTTTTAAAATATTTTTCTAAGTTATTTTAAATGCAAAAGCGCATATTGATTTTTAACATATTATATTGTCATTTTTCTGTTTTTATTAAAAAAGAAAAGCAGCACCAGCTTAACATATTTCACAGGTTGTATCCTGGTCTTGAAAGCACTGCACATACAAGTATGATCACAAGGAAGAAATGTGCGTTGAAATGCAGGGGATTGGCATTACTAGATGAGTAGAAAATTAGCATGGTAACTGTTTAGTGCTAAAAATACCTTCCTCACTATATTTCTTACACTCTGATTGAAGATCAAATAACGTTCTTGCATCTTGTTTGTACGGCTGATTTGTTGGGTATTTATCGATTTACAGATCATAATGCGCAATTTTTTTTCCATCCAAAGTAAGGATATTCTGTAGCTGTCATGCTTTCCATGAATTACTGATTTTCTATGATCTGTAAAACTGGTTTGTACCAATAGTTGCTCGTCCTCAACACGTCTGAGGGGTTTCTTGAAAGATATTCATTCTCTCCGCTAGGAATCAATGAATTACAACTGAGCACTAGTATTGTGCTATTAGATTTTCTGTAAATCATGAAGAAATAGATTTAGGAGCAGGTAAATTTCTATTGAATACATAAACATCCTTGTTTCTGTCTTATGACTTAACTGTACTTTATGGAAAAATGAAAATAGCAGATCTGATGGAAAAATAATGAGATATTCATCATCCTATTTAGACCTGGTGCTGCTAGGAATGATAACGTCGCTGGGGATCGTTTCCTTCTCTTCTAGGAGGGGACTCTTCGGTCTTCATGGTGTCCTGCTTGGGTCAAAAGTGCCCAAGATAAAGCCATTTCCATCAGCCATATTCCTTCCCCAAGCCCGTTTTTTGCTGCATATCATGAAGCTGTAGGTTGTGACAACAGTTTTGACACTTTATTTACCATTTTCTCTGTATGCAAATAGAGACAGCGCTAATGTGGCCCTAAGTTATTTCTCTTGTTCTAATTTCTTTCTTCTTCTGTCCACGCGCTTAGCTATGGGCTAAGCTAGGGTCGTCCTTCCAGTGTTCCAGGTTCGGCTTGTGAAAGGGTTCTCCACCCTGTGGTGGAGCTCTGCTCTCCCAGAGCCCCTCTTTCCACCTCTTTCCATTGCAGGAGCAATGGAAAATCCTGCAGGGAGCAGGGAAGATGCTGCCCGCTCTATTTGGAGGAGTTTCTGTACAGCATGTGAGCAACCATAGTGAAGAGCTCTGCCAGAATCCACTAGTGCTGTTCGTTCAATGATGGCATTTAGAGTTCAATTAAGTATTTCACCGATCTGTTTCAGTTTATCTTCAAACAATGCTAAATCTGTGGAAAAGATGCTGACACTTACTGCGGAGCGATCTGTAACTAAAATGTTGATGACTTTTATGACCTGACAAGACTATGGTTTTTAATTTAGCTGAAGAATACACCTATGTCTAAGAGTGCCGGGTGTTCATCCTAAATGACTTTAATAGGTTTTTAATCTTAAATGCAGAAACATAGCTTTCTGGTAGATGCTTATAAAATGCAGTAAACCAGCAAACTGAGATTAATGCCAGGTCCCAGCCTCTGCATCCATATGACTTCACTTCCAAACTCTCCCGGTAACAACAGAATTTTCCTCTAAATAAGCAAGCATGATTAGCAAATAGCTTCTCCTGACATTGAATTTTTCATTCTGTTCAGCGGTCATTTCAGCAAAGGAGTGAACCACATCATTCATTTCTTCTTTCAAGTGTCTGCAATTTTAGTGGAGCATTTGTGTTCTCATATATTGTTTTGGAAGACAGTGTACTGATTAATTAATTTTGAGACATTTGAATGCTTAAATCTCTCAGAGAGCTCAAAACTGACTTTTTCCATCATATATTAATATGACAAGGTGTTTCATTTAAAGGATCTGTGCTGACAGGCACTGAGCTCAGCACCCCTCAGAACTGGGCTCCTGAGTTTGCCCTGTCCTTAAGGTGTTGCCACTGAGTAAAGATCCTCTCATCTTCCCCTGGCTCTCTGACGCCCTTCAGCTCTGGAAGTCCCTGAGCAGCCCAGGCAGCCCCTGGTGCCTGCAGCGGTGGCTCAGAATCTGGGTTTGATGACCTGCCTGCCTGTGAACTTGGCAGCCTCATCTTGCGATTTTGATATCTGGAACTTTATTCAGTGTGCCTTGCAACCTCCCTCACTACGTGTCTTGCTCAGCACAGGTTGCGGAAAGCCACACTGAGCAGAAGCAGCTCCCCTGCAGAAGGTGCGCTGGCCATCAAGGGGCTCGCTCGCATTGCAGTTGATCCAGGAAAATGTGCAACTGTGACTGGGTGCGTGCAGATTCCTTGGGTGACATTTTCATTCCTAGTACTTGCATGTGCAGGTAAAATAGGTAAAACACCTCATTAATCAGCCAGTTCTGTGGTGGTTTCTAATGAAGCTTTTGCTGGGTTCCTTCAGTTTCTTCAATTTTGCCTTTCAATAATTCAAGGTCCTCAGTGGGATTGCTAAGCTTCTCTGTGGATATCTTTCTAATAGATCTCTGTCTCCCTGCCCATTCTTTTTAATGAAACAGTAGGGCTCAGTAACAGGTGAGTTGGAGGGTATGTATAGACATGTACCACGGTAACAAGAAAGGGAGGTGTATTCTGTATCTTGCCACAGGCAGTCATGGACTTGGGTTCAGATGATGTTTCCTTTGGTTTTTCCTTTTTTTTTTTTTTTTTTTTTCAAATTTTTTCCTCATAGTTCCTCTTAATGATCAAGATAGTGACAAGACAGCCCAAGACCAGACATCTGTGGAAATGGCTTTGTTTCCTTTTGTCATATAGACAACTGGGATGCAATACTTGGAGTTTAGGTCTCCTCACTACCATGCATTTGTTAGGTTATATTATCTTTCATTCGGTGTCTCGATGGGTATGTTACATAATATAACTAATTGGTGATAAAAGAATATTGGAATGTAGAAATTGTCACAGAGTTCATTAGACACTAAGATATAGCAATAAAATTAGTCTTTTAACCTATTCTAAAAAATGTGCTATTACCTAAGCCACCTTCTTTTCCAGAAGAACACAATTCCAGTGAGTAAAAGCTATTACTCCATAAAGCCAGCAAGCGAAACCTAGGACAAGTGACATATTTCCCTCAGCAGATCTGAGTGTACATCCAAGAACATAAAAAGTTAAGAGATGCTGGACAGAGGCCATGTAGTACCTTGTAGGTTAAAAGAGCAATTTTAAAATCAATACTTTTGTTTAACTGGCAACCAAGGTAGTAGTTTCAGACTAGAGTGAAATATGTTAAGAGCAATCCCTTTCGCGAGGAGCCATTTCAGGTTAGCTGTACTGGAGTACTATATCATGTTGCATTGGACACGAGAAACCCCTGGGAATTGCAAATCAACCGATGTGGATGTGACAAAAGCATGCATAATTATTTTGAATGCCAGGGGAGGCTGAAATGGCCCTAACTTGGGGATATCCCATAAGTGATAGACAGACAGCTGCAGAATTTATAATGGATCATTTTCTGGAAGATGAGAAGGAAGCTTATAATAATTTCTCTTCCTGCTGCAACTCTAATGTGCTCGCACTTCTAATTGAGAGCCTCTGGATAGAGCGAGCAGCAGCAGTCATGTCAAATCTAGCACAGTTGCTGTGAGTGCATGGGAAGGTGCTGCAGTTCTGCACATGCACTCCCTCAGGGTCACCTGGATTTCAGAGGAAGCCCCTCCTGTGGAGTTTGCAAGCCATCATTTGCCCCTGCCAGCAGTTGCTTGTGCAGAGCCATCCTTATAACTTTCTAGCGTCTCTGAGCAATGAGGTTCGTGTCTATTAACATCCTCCTCCATCAGCAGTGAGTCTGCAGGGTCCCTGGTTGCTTAGGAAGTGGAAACCCTCCCCTCAAAGGCATAAAATTCCTTTGCAGTAGCAGTAAGTAATAAGGGTAGATTTTTAGATGAGAACTTTATATTATGAAAATTAGCAGAGTAAACCTCAAATCTATCAGGGTACATTTGCCTAGATCAGTCATCAAACAAGCAGTGGACAGACTCACTAAAATAGTATAATGAATGGAGAAGTTGGGTGAAAACTTTGTCCTCTGAGCAGTCCTCCTCTGACTTTTTGCCATCTGGATAAAGAATCCAATTACTCCCTGATTATGTTATACCATAAAAAAAAAAAAAAAAAAAAAAAAAAAGGAAAAGAAAAAGAAATCAGTGTATTGATCTCCGTAGTGTATACCAAATCCAAAGTGATCAATCAACACACAGAAGCTAAATCAGCTAGCTCCTTAGTAACTCACTGGCTTCAGACAGAACTTAGTGTTTTACAGTCTTACACCAAAAGACAAGTTTGTTTGTTCATTGCATGAAGCAACAAGTAGAAAAAAATCCTCATGATGCACTCCCTGTGGAAGATGGTGAGAGTGTGAGAAATGCAATGTTTCCAGTAAGACTAGCAAAACATGAATTTGAGGTAGGATTTCTTGCCTTTTTAATGGCATAGACTAGAAGATGAAGCACCAGGCAAAAAGAAGAAAAAAAAAAAAAAAGTGGTTCATCTTCAGCACAAAATTCTGCTGTTCTGAGCCTGATTAGTGGTGGGTGTTCACCAAGTTGCCTTCAAATAAGTCAGCTCAGAGCACAGAGGCCTCAAGCCTCTTCAGTCGATCTGGTCCCGCTGCTGTTGCCCTCTGCGCTGCCTTCAGGGGCGGCATTCCTGCTCGCCTTGCCATGGGAAGCCCTTGCACCTTGCGATTGGAAATCCTGACAGTGCTGTTGAAGTTGGGAATTTAGGCAGACAGGAAGGGAAAAAAAATATTTTCCCTTGCCTTAAGTGAGAGAACTTAAAGCAAGGGGGAGGGAGGAAGGGAGTTTGTTCATTAGTTCCTGGAAATTTAAAAAACCCAGAAAGGTGGTATAAATATAAAGAAAATCAGAAATAATAGAAAAAAAGCAGTGTAAGTATAGAGAAGTTTGGAGCAATAATGTCAAGTGTCTTAAATGACAGTGGTGCAAGACAGAAAGTTTGCGTCCCCACTACTAAAACTGCACAAACTCTGCACTCCTGAAAGCCTTTCCCTGTTTACTTGTGTGTGATTTAGAAAAGCAAAACAGAGCAACATAAAGTGTGGTAAAACATAGACTGCCAGAAAAAAAAAAAATTGAAAGTATCTGCTTGACATACTAAAATAGTTTTGTTTTCTTGAAAATGTTTATTGGAAAATGCATTACAAAACCTTGTAACAGCTGGAATATGGTGATCTAATTGCTGTTTCAATAGCACTGTGAACATGCAAACATATTTCCTATGCAAAATGTCAAAAAGGCAGCAATCAAAGCGAGGCTTTAAGCTCCAAAACAAAGAAGCAATGAGCTGATTTGTAAACATTTATTTCTAAGGTTAAATTTAAAACCAAAACAGAGCAGCGCGGGTTTGGAGTCAGTGCGGCAAACCTCTGTACCAAGCAGAGGCCGCGGAGGGAAGGCAGCGGTAGTGGCTCAGGGATGTGTGCCTTCCCGGGGTCGTGCTGGCGCTGCCTTGCGCGACGTGTTTCCTTCCATTCAAACAACAGGCAAATCTTTGATTTGAATAAGGGGACAGTTTTCAATATTGAAAGAAGCACACGTGGAGAGCCGGGAATCCTGTCCCTGAAGTGTGAGAGCTAGCAGCACCGGTGCTTGCGATGGGGCGGCCAGTCCATCGGCGCCGGGCTCTTGCCGCGGGAGCGGAGTCTAGGGCAGTGTTGACTTTGGCCACGGGTACTGACCGAGGCAGCTTTGGAGCCACTGCTCGGAGCGCCTCTGCATTTTGGGTGACCTGGCAGGCCCGTACGGCACTTGAAGCTAATGGGTTCGGGGCCGCTGTTTGCTCAGATTGATTGCGTTGGGAAAGGACAGGCTATAATTTAAAGGCACAGTTGAGTTCAACTTGAGTTTCAACGACCTAGTGCAGCAAGTGACTGTAAACTTCCACCCGGCAGTGGAAAGAAACCCAGAGTATTGCGGTATAGTGTGAAGAACCGGTGCACAGTGCTATAAGAAACTGTCTGCAGGAATGCCCTTCTTTCCTGGTGGCTACTTTTGCACAGTTCTGCCTGCGTGATGATGTATTGTACGAGACAGGTATTTGCTAAATGTTAAATTGATGCAATCCAGAAATCGAGAAAGTGACTCCCTGTTGTGTGCTACTACTGATGGACCTGACTGTCCTGTGGCCAACTGGTGTAATTAGTGCAGCACCCCAGGAATTGCCTGAGTTACACGAGGATGAAATCAGAAGTAGGCCAGAAAGGATGAACACGCCTGCTATGCACCAAATTATGCCAATAGCATACAATGAAAATCCTCTTAAACATGTACTTGATAAAGAAATAAATCTATTTGAGGAATGAATTTGCTTTTCACTAAGGCCATTCATTTGTAAGATTCTTACTGTATTGTGCTTGCAAATAACATTTATTTCTGTAGTGTAAATATGCAAGAGTTCATTTTAATAAAAAGTAAGCCCTAAAATAAGATAAACCCCATGACTAGACTTGCATTGAAGATTTAAAGTGCATTCATCTGCTGTTTTTCTATATAAATATTCATTGGTTTAGTGCTCTCAGGTGTTGGAACTTTTAATCTGCATTCAGATGGAGGTACTTTAATCAGAGAGTTCATAAAAGTCTCTAACTTTTTTCATAAAAAATAGAGTACTAGATATAACAGAGGGTTGCAAAAGCCTAAAAAAAGCAAAACTGCAGTTCTAGAAGGAGGAAAAAAAAAGAGAGTAAACACCAAATGGCATTTTGTGCCATAATATCAATATTCTATTAAAAATAAATCTCTCACTGTTAGACCGAAGAGTCTCAAACAACCTGTCACTTTACTGCAGTCTTCAGAGATGACTGATAATGGGTAAAAAATCCCATAGCATCTGTTTACCATGTACTCACACAAACTGTTAGGAATGTTTTTAAATGTCAGCAGTAATGTATGCATGCATTAGCTATCACAGAGCAGCAGCTCAGTCACAGCAGCATCGCTGCCGCGCTGGGGGCTCCTGCTGTAAATTAGGGAGGTCAAGTGACGGAGATGCGGGCTGAGGACTCTTTAAACCATATTGTTTGCCTTCTGAAAAACGGAATAAATTGTGCGGCCTGCGGCAGCCGCAGCAGCGCCTGTGTGCGGAGTTTGTGTGCTTGGAAAACAGCTAGGTGGGCTGATGGTGAATCTCTCTGTTGTGGGAAGGTGGATGGTCAGAGGCGCTGAGGCTGAGGCCGGGGGATGTGTGCATGAGGGGGCCGTGGCTGAGGCGGCCTGTGGCCTCAGCCTGGTGCCCACTTGGTGTGGTAGCCAGAGTGTCACAGCGCTGGGGGCAGCCGCTCTGCTGCAGCTTGACAATTCCGCACTGTTTAACTACCTTGAGAGGGAACGGGATGTGTTGTCCTAGCAAAGTCATTGTACTACAAGCCGCTTTTCAAGCTGAAATTCATAAATCTTTTTTTTTTTTTACTGTGTTACTCTATAATAGAAATGTCTCTCTTTCCCTCTCTCTTTTTTCTTCATAGCGTGTGCTGTTTTTCCTTTTTTTTTCCCTTCGTTGCCATTAAGAAGATACCGTGTTGAACGTTATTTCTGCAGTCGAAATGCGTGAGCGGATTTTTCTATTTTTTTGAAACGATCAAGAAAATACATTTCCCAAAATGCACAAAGCCTGCTATCGTGTTGATGTTTGGAGCGTTGAGTATTAAGGCGAGTGACAGTCAAAACAGATTGCAGAGAGAAACTAATTCACGCCACTGCTGCCTTTCTCAGCCCTTCTGTGGCGAACTGCTCTGGTTCTGCCCCAGCCACCCTGCCGAACTCGGCCCTCGCGGGGCTGGGGATGCAGTGAGCGAACGCGCTGCGGGGCTGCTGCGCACGCGCTTGGCGTTGGCGCAGAGCGCGGTGCCTCATGAGGGAGCGCAGAGCGCGGTGCTGCTTGAGGGAGCGCCGTGCTGTTTGACGGCAGGCCGGGCTCTGCGCTCCCTCCTTCCCGGCATGGACGTTCTGGAGCTGCCCATAAACGTGTGCCCTTATCTATCTGCCATGTGGCCTTTAGCGAGGGAAGGGGGCTCCACTGAGAGCTCTTGAGAGAGGCTCCTGTCCTGACATTTGTTTTATGTAGGTATGGCCCGTGATGGCTGATAGGCAGTTTCCGTAGAGTCATAGTGGCCTTTAAATCTGGCAGTAAAAAAAAAAAAAAAAAAAGCCAAAAAAGAATAGAGATAGATCAAGGACATAATGTTCTTGATGAAACAGTTTGAAATCCCTGAACAACAAAGAGAGCTTTTTTTTTCTTCTTTAATTATCTAGATCATTTGGCCAGCTGTGAGCCATGAACCCAGCTGGTCAGCAGTGGGTGTGAAAGGGACTTCTACCAGGCTGCTGTTTTGGTGTAACTCTTCACTCTACATAGCAGTGTTTTTTGTTTCTTCATTGCAAAATGATTCCTTAGGCTCAGAGAAGAGGTATCTAGGATGCACGGGTGGAAGAGTCCATTAGGAGATAGTCTCACCACATGGATCAGCAAGGTCCTGACTCACCTTAGTGAAGAAAATGGCTTCTGGGGGCTGGCCAGCTTCTCGCTTGGATAGTTTAGTTGGATCATAGCAAAGCTGTGATCCAATTCTCTAACTTCCGTAGTGGGTAATTGCAGTTGAATTAGAGCCTTGAGAAAGTAATTATTGGAGGCATTGTGGAACACCCTGCTAACCCAGCAGTAAATTAAACCACGGACTGGGAACAACTGGAGATAGTAAGATTAGAGTTTGCTTTGGGAGTTTTTTTTTTTTTTCATTTCTAGTAAGTACATGCCTTTTTTTTTTTTTTCTTCTCCAGTTGAAAGACCAAGTTTTGCCCCTTGGAGCAGTAATCAATTGATAAGTAGATGTTCCATTTAGAAAAAGCTTCTGAAAGTAACCTAGAGAAAATGTCTTGTTCTTACAGCTGGAGAAAAGTCCTGAAAAACAAGTAGGAGAGAGCAAAGTTGGGTGCCTAATAAAACAAGTGTTCGGAAAGACATGCCTGCAGTATTTGGTGACCTATGCAAGGTTCCTTGTCTGCCTCATGATAAAAAACAAGTTGTTCCATGATACAGAAGTTTAAGCATAAGGACTTAGAGTTAGAATACTGCAAGGAAAAAGAACCTGACTGCAGAAAAACTCTTTTAAATTTGCCACTAATCCACAAACAAACCTTGAAAAGGAGCTCTAAAACTTAACAGCAGGAATAAACAGCAGTTTGAGGGCCAAGTTCTGCCACTTTTATTCATGTAGCTGATTCAGAAAGCACTATTATTGACAAGCTTTTTCAGTCTTTGCTGTTAAATGGTGAATTCACAGCCTGTTCAAAGGTGTGTACTTTTTAGGTATCAAAGAAGTTCTCACTGCAAAAATTCAGTGTATTTATTTCTCCATTTTTTAGTATTATGTAAGTTATATTCTCAGGAAGAGAGAGAGTTTTCTTTTGACCTCTTAGAAGAGTGTAACTTTCATATGTCTGCCTTCATTAATCCCATTTAAAAGGAAAAGCTAGAAATTACCTTATTTTTGTCTTTTTAATAGAAATTTTGTACCATCCCATGTTTGCTTCTTACACTGCTGCACTGATTTTCCCCAGCTGAGCATCTGGTCTTTTTTAGGAAACTGTGCCACTTGTGAAATAATTCCAAATTTGAATCCTCAGTGTAATTTTGGAATAGAGGAATAGTCCCTCTGTGGCAAATAACCACCCTCCCTCCCAGTAAAATTGATGTAGGAATATGGTGCATTAACAGGCAAAGCAGAAAATGGGGCTCCTCCTTGCTTCTTGGACTTACAATAGCATCCATGAAACAGCACAAGTCTGTTTGGGTTATCAGGGCAATTTCCATGTCCTTTCAGCTTTTACTACAGGCTCTTCATGGCTGGCCAGTCCTTCATCGTGAGCCCCTTGAGTATAGAAAGTCTCTTAGACCAAATCAGAAATTACTGCCACTAATATACATTCCTATATTTGGGTTTTCAGCACAGCTCTCTGTTCAGGGCATGTCTGCACAGCAGTGATAAATTGTAGACAGCCTCCTTTTCCACATCACACTCTTCTTTCTTTCTTCATTAATGTATTTGCAACTGAACAGAAGTCTGGAATGTGTAAGCAGTGATAACTCTTTATGTTACTTTAAAACATTTTCCTTGGCCTCTAATCTGGATATTTGAGATGGTCATAATTCTAATTCCAGAAATGAGAGAAAGTAGCCAAACGCTCAGAGATAAAACATATTGTTTTGTGGCAGATTTCCTAGTCGCTTACCTGGTCCTTGAGAGAATCGAGTCTGGGCAGGAGACAACAGCAGAAGGTTGATGTGTCCTCTGTAAATTACCCTGTGCTCGTTTTTCACAGACACAAACTGTGCACAAGGCCACATATGTAATTTATATACGTATACATGTGTGTGTATGTGTGTGTGTTTACAGAAGAAGAAGAATCTCTGGCACAATCAGGAATTGAAGATAGTGTCATAAATTGGCTAAAACTTAGGACATACACTGATCTCCCCAGTTCAGCAACAGTGAATGCTCATTTTTGCCTCCTGATATCTCATAACAACGCCTGATATGCGTCTGACAAGACTGTTGTCCCTAAACATTAGTTTTCAGGCAGTGAAACGAATACATAAGCAGCTCTGTTTCTTCACCTACCACTTGCTTCATGAGGCTCCTTTGTAGTTCTCTAACGTCCTCTATCCAAGGTTCCTTTTAGATTCGAATGAATTAAAAAAAACATATAGATGTGAAACTATATTAAACCATGTAGTGGTATCCCACTTTTGTATATGGATAGGAAGACTGAGGCAGAAGAAGCTAGGTTTCGTGTGTGTTTTCCAAAGCTTTTCTCAGTATTTTAGTCCAAATTTCAGAGGGTTAATTAAACACTTGCTGAAAATTTGATGTGCTTTGAAAATTGGAGTACATTCTTTGGATGCACCTGAAAACACTGCCCTATATGACTTTCCAAAGTCATTATGACTGCATATTTTTTTTTTCCCTATGGAAAATATAGCACCTAGGTGTACTTCATACTTTTATATAGCCCTGTACTATCTAACTGTGATTATGGACAAAGAGCCTAGATTTTATGACTCCTAGGTATCTGCTTCAACCCAAAGACTTTTTTTTTTCTTTTAAATTCCTCTGTGGTAGTGTCTTGAATTCCATCTGCTGTCTCTTTCTCTTCTGTTTGTTCGGATTCAGAAGGAACATTTAAATCACCTTCAGTATTTGGCTGAAACTTTACTTGGAATGTGATTTCTCACAAAACTTGACTGTATGTATTATTTCTCAATGATAATTTTTAAAAGGAAATGGAAGATAGTTCTGAGAGTGGACATGCACAGGGGCATATGAGAAATGTAACAGTGAAATTTCTTCCAATCCTGTAGAGTTAATAGGGAAAGAGACCTTCTGCAAATACCTAATATATGTAAGATATTATCTTCTTGCAGATATGTATCTCAGAGCTGGTGATCCGTGTTTGAGTTTTGTCCTACCAACTGGCAAGCTGGGTAGTCTTTGGAGGTAGCTAGTTTGTATACGGTCTGTAACTCCGGTTCCTGATCAGCCCATACCTCTCTCTTGGGACTACCTCATAAGAACAATGCAAAATTCTGGTCTCAGTAAAAATGATACAAATCCGTGGTACATTGCCTGACTTGATGGATTTGTCTGGATTTTATGTTTGCTTTGTTGATAGGTTTCAAGTTTTGTTTAGAGAAGACGAAGCAGTCTGTTTTGTGTTGCACCTTGCTTTCTTCCCTTAACCTTTTACTTCAAATATCCAACTTCTTTGAGAGTGTCCTACCAAACTTGATGGGAGTACATTTCTTCATCTCCAATCTATTGAGATTTTTATCTATTGTCTTGTAACATAGGGTGCTGATTCTTACTAAACAACAGTGATTTACTGTTTGTAAATGTCTAGCTTAATTCTACATTATTTGGAAGTCGATACTTAATTTGAATTGATTATGTTTCTATGCCCTTAGAGCTTTTATTAAAAAAAGGGCTGACACTGGTAGATGAAGATCAAATTTTTCCACTAAGAAATTCCAGTAAGTTGTTCTCCTGGCTGCCCATATACAATGATGTAGAATAACACATGGCAGTTTTGATCTTGCTGGTAGTGTCATGACCGATGCAATGCTAATGACTGATGGAAATATCTCTGACTTGCAGAGAGATTGTAGAAAAGCAGGACTGGTTCCCAGTGGGTGGAAAATTCAAAGTCCAAAGCTCACTTTTTGCATGCTTTGCACGGTGTATGGTTATTTGCAGGATGAGTGGAAAAGTTAATATTCAGGAGAATGGACAGTCAGATTTTTTTTCTATGGTGTGAGGCAGCATGTGGGTAAGGACAAGTTACTCCAGTTCCATCCTTGGCTTTCCCCATGTCTTTGTCAGACACTACAGGCAAGTGGTCTCATTTCCATTCTGCAACACAGGGCTAATAATACAACATACTTAATTCACAAAATGATGTTGAAAAGATTGTTTCTAAGTACACTGAAATACACTAAATGGAAGTATTAACAATTTGAACTTGTAAAATGTTAGTTTTAGGCCCTAAATGAATGTGTAGTTGATTGATTTGCAGTATAAAGAGAGATATTTAGAAATCTGGAAAATCTTCCTTGTTAAGATAACAACCATTGTTGTGAAGGAGGAGTGAAGAATCTTGGTGTCATCAAGTACAAAGGAAAATTTAATGATTCGGTAAAA
Organism: Crypturellus tataupa; assembly: GCA_034781795.1. Taxonomy (NCBI): domain Eukaryota; kingdom Metazoa; phylum Chordata; class Aves; order Tinamiformes; family Tinamidae; genus Crypturellus; species Crypturellus tataupa. The sequence continues at coordinate 3,602,639 of JAWLRI010000923.1, read as the reverse complement.
CCAGAGTATGGATTTCTTATCTTCAGGGAGGAATGTGAAGTATTTACTTAAAGTAATTGCAGGAAGTAAGAAGGTTTTTCTAAATTCCTCAGTTCTTCTGTGTTTACAGTAAATCTGAGATTGTGATATGATCAGCAAGCATATTTATTCCTGAATGCCAAGCATGAGTAAAACGCAAAAAGGTGTGTATATTTCATTCCAAATGTCCAGTATTACAGCTTCCATGGAAAAGTCAAAATGGACAACTGGCATAGTACCACATATTACAGAATCACGGAATGATTAAGGTTGGATGGGACTTTGGAGATCATCTAGTCAGTCCAACCCCCCTGCTCCAGCAGGGACACCTAGAACATGTGGCGCAGGGCGGCATCCAGGCAGATTTGAAGATCTCCAGAGAAGGAGACTCCACAGCCTCTCTGGGCAGCCTGTGCCAGGGCTCTGTCACCCTTACAGCAATATGAGGAAGTTTTTCCTCATGGTCACCAATGACCTCTTGACCACCTTCCTTAAGGTATTTGTATATATTGATGAGATCTCAGTCTTCTCTAGGCTGAAGAGGCCCAGGTCTCAGCCTCTTCTCACATGACACAGGCTCCAGTACCTTAAACATCTTTGTGGCTCTCCGCTGGACCCTCTCTAGAAGCTTCACATCCCTCTTGTCCTGGGGAGCCCAGAACTGCCGACAACAGTCCAGGTGCGGCCTCATCAGAGCTGAATAAAGGGAGATCCCCTCGCTTGACCTGCTGCAGGCCTCATGCAGACCAGGATCCCATTGGTCTTCTTGGCCATGAGGGCACATTGCTGCCTCATGGTTATCTTGTTGTCCACCAGGATGCCCAGGTCTTTTTTTGCAAAGCTGTTTTCTGGCAGGTCAACCTCCAGCCTGTACTACTGCCTGGGTTATTCTGCCCTAGATGCAGGACCCTGCAGGTTTTTTATCAGATTCCTGTCTGCCCATTCCTCCAACCTGAAGTGAAAGCACAGCCCTGTATGAACCACTGGTCCCAGTTTGGATAGTAATTTATCTGTAATATTTTATTAGCAAAGTAATTTATTAATGTTAGTACTATTCATTATTTTCACAATATTTTATTATTAAAATTTATTGTAACAATATTTATTAATAATTTATTTTACACTAAGATGTAATCTTCTGTACTGAGTATACGCAACCAAGAAAGATACTAGACAGTCCTGGTCTCAGACACATTTCTTTTCATTTCTTTTGAGAATACACAGTTAATGTCCTCTGATTAGAAACTTCTGTTGCATCTTCAGTGTGATTCTCTGATCTTCTGCACTTTTCTTTCACCTTTGATAAGGAGCCTCAGCCATACAAGCTGGCTTTGGTATGGAGAATCATTCAGAAGCAAAGGAGCTACATGTTGCAACACAGAAATGGTGTGGAGTTCTCGCTTATCTGAAGCAAGCAGAAAAGTTCTGCTGCAAAATGGAGGTTCTGTTTTGCAGAGCAGGCTGTGATGCAGAATGATAAAATACATGCTTTGTACCAGATAACAGGCATTTCACACTCCGATAAGGACATGTTAGCAACGTGTCACTAACACATCACAGAATTGCTAGAGATTCATTGATTTAAATTTTCTCAAAGATGCGGATACTAGGTATCCAGATCAAAAATTGAACTGCTTCTTTAAAAATCTTTCTCAGAAAAAAAAAAAATATATATATATATAAATATTTTTTTGAAACAGCTGAGAGGAGAGACACTTGCATTCTCATTTTTTTTGTAGAAAGGCAACACTGTCAGAATCTCGAGGAGCAAAGAAAAACTGTAACAGTACCTTCACTTTCTTATGCCATATCTGGAAGTTTTGTGAGAGTGGAAGAAAAAGAAGACTATTTCTGTAAAAGTGGCTTCTGTTAAAGAGCTTCTTTTCTCCAAAGCTTTTTACGAATGTTCTAGAATACTTGATTTTATTTCTTTTCCACCGTAGCTTTATTCTTTAGAATTTCTGCTTTTGCCTTTGTTTACTGAACAGCTTGAAAGAGACTTGTTGGTGATATTTCCAAGAAAAAGTGAAGTTAGAAAATGTAAGAAGTATCACAAGAAAGCCAGTTCTCACAAGATTTCCTGTAAATTCATATGAATTCAAAGGGATTTGTTTTTTTCAGATTGCATTTACATTCTTTGGTGCCTGTTGATTAAGTCAAAGCTCAGTCCTGAACTCTCTGCTACTCTTCTCTTCTCAGCACTTGTTTTTCTTAACATGCTTTCTCCTCTAACTTCCTGAAGAATTCTGTACTAAGGATATAACTAATTTTAGATCTGCAGTGTTTGTCTGCAATAACAGACTGTGTTGTGCAAAAGCTGTAGACTAAACTCATTGAAATTCTGGAAACACAGTCCTGTCTGTTCTTCTGTTAGTGAATCTACAGAACCCCTCTTAAATTTACCCAAAGTCTGATACAATAAAGTTAGTATGTTATTGCATTTGTAAGGTGCAGGTGTCTATCTATGAAGTTTTAGTGCCATCAACAGTGTAATCAAGCCTTATTTGTAATGAAATTGTGAAAAGATATTTCAGTGCTGAGCTAAGGGATATGAAGAACTTCTCTTTTTCTGAAAACATTTAATCACGCAGAGTTTTTAGTTCAGGAATGGGAATATCTGGTGGCCAAAGACATAGAGGAGGCATGCTAACAAATGCTAGTACAGGAATAAAGCTACTGTATTCTTTACTGAAGGAAATAGTATCTAATGATCCTGTTATTAAACTAAAAACAATCTGAATGATTTTATGACAAAGTTACAACCACGTTAAATTAAAATATGTAACATATTCATCTATTTATGTTAAAACAGCATACCCGGAAATCCTTCATAAATGAATACCTGATAAAGAATGCACTGACTGTAGAAGGTTGCACTCCCAATAGGTGATCACTATTGCTACATCAGGTGCATCTTCTAGGAAGGCTGTTTCATGTTCATCTTGAATATTTTTGGTTCAGGAGGCAATTTTCTAAGTTAGGGTCTCATATTCCTAACATTCCTGTCTGTAATCTAAATTGAGTGAAAAATTATTGCATTGGAATGACTTCCATTTAATTTGCCATATAAAAAATGTGTGTGGGGGGCAGAGAACTAGTGATTCCCCACATGCCATATCTGTAGATGGTTACTGTTGTGGCGTCAATCTCTGAACTGAAAAAAAAGAGATTTTATCACATTTGATGAGTCTAATATGCCTAGAGATCGTACCCAAGAAAGGTCAAAACCTAAGGAACATAATCTAGGAAGAAAAATTTATGAAAAAGCCATGGTCTAGAAAAGGTAAAAATTCTACAGTTAAAATTACCTAAAGATCTAAACCTAAAAATAACATACCAGCTGTCTGTGTCTGTCTTGTCAGGCTTTTGACAGAGCCATTGGAGTAGAATGATAGTTGTATTTGTGTTGTCTCAGTTTGGAATTAAAAAGAGGCAGAGAGGTAAACACAGTCAAAGAACGCTGTAGCCTTAAGAGTGTGAAGAGAAACTTAAACTTTTCATTCCTTTATTATTTTAAGCATTAAACAAGTGAAACTTAGCCCTTGTTCCATTGTCTCTGTGATCCATAGTATTCTTTTTTTTTTTCTCTCCGAACTTCTTAGGTGCTGCTGTAAGAACATGAGCTGCTTTGTGTCCCTGGCTGGGTCCACTGTCACTTACAGCCATTTTATACCAAGATAGCACTTGCATAAGGAAAGTTGTATTGTAAAAGAAAAATGAAGTCCTCCTGTTTGTAAGCCATGCACTGCTTGCTAGGTGCACATATGTCATCTGGAGACTGATTTCTTCCAGGCTGCCAGCATCACTGAGGTGCACTGTGGCTAGCAGCTAAGTGTAACAACCCAGCTCCAGTGAAGTGAAGGGTAAGACTCGCTCATCTCTTTTCAGAGGTTACCGGTTCTTTGAAAGGCAGCAGTTGGTGCAAGAATAAAAAATAAAGACAGTATCTCATGAAAGAGAGAGATGTATCATAAGGAGCTTCAGTGAGATGTAAGAACTATTATCCTGAGTTGAAAACGAGCCAAAATGGTCTGACAAAGTCTAGTTGTGTGTCTAAGCAGGAAAAGGTAGGGATGTTGCTGTCAGAGTTGTTGTCCAGTGTATGTCCAGGCATGTCTCTCCAAGGTGATACTTCGAGAATAAGAGAGTAATGGCAGCTGACTGGGTATGAAATGACAATATTTGACATCACTTCTGCTAATACTACCTGCCAGAAAGGGACATTGGGGAACAAGCTCTCCATCTACCTAGAGCTGGAATAGGAATCCTAATATTGATCATGCTTGCTCCATTTGCCATTTCTGTTACCTGCCCTTATAGTTTATTTCCCCCTCATACTTTATCTCATAGGTCTGATCCTATATGTTGAATTTAATATTATAATCTTTATAAAAATAAAGTTCCCTTTATTATGCAGGAAGCAGCCACAATCACCAGCTTACTATGGACTCTTTAAAAATAAGTGCGTAATGTCTGCTGATTCTATTTATTTCCTTTTTTAAATTATTTTTAGAAAAAAATACAAGTTCAGTCATTAAATTATCATCATTTCACAATTTTGTGGGATTTTTCAATAGCCTATCTTATGCCTGTACTTGTAGAATTAAAATGTGATGTTGAGCAAGCATTCAGAAGAATCTGTTTTGTAAGGAATCATTTTCCTTTCTCAGAAGTAACACATGGGACTTGTCCACTTATCTGGCAGAACTGTTTATTCTTATCCATGTCACCTGTGCTTAATCACTATAGTAGGTTAAGTTTGAAAAGAAAAAACAGAACACAAAGCCCTCAGGATTTGAGTTCTGCCTAGTTTGTTGCAATTTTATGAAGCTTCTGAATTTTTAGAAAGCATTCAAAGAGCAAGGCTTTGAGGGATTTTTTAAAATTCTCCCCCCCTACAAGGCATACTGCCTTGGCATGATTAGTACATTTTGCAGATAAAATATACTGAAAAAAGGGGGAAAAATCCCAAAGTGAGGCAAAGTTTCTTCTATATTCTTTCTATATACTAACATTGTTCTTACCTTCAGTAGGTCTTCTCATCTCTGATGTTTGTTGTCTAATAGCCAGCTTGTCTTCTGCTATGCAAAATGAATTAAACCCCTCTAGGCAGAATGTGCTTCACATTCCCATGCTCATCCTCGCAGCTTCTCTCGAGTGCTCGTCTCGTCTGTGTCCATGTCCCGAGGGGCAGGTGAGCGGGAGCTGCCCCCTGGGCTCCAGGGGATGCCTCACCAGAGCCGTGGAGGAGCCTTCATGCCCAGCCCTTCCTGCTTGCCGGACACCTGTGCTCCCAAACCCATCTTCTCCATTTTAACAAGGGAGTTCCTTCCTTTATAGATAATAAAAACTATGACAAAGTCTAGCTAGGTGAGATTGAGATTACAGTAAATTTTCAAGACAAAGGAGCAAAGAAAGTGCTTAGTCTGGTTCAGTCTGCTCTCGATAAATCCATGTTGACTCTGATGCCATTTTGTCTACATATCTTGCAAGTATTCCCTCCTGAAAGTTTTTTTTCCAAGCCGCATATGCTAGTGTGAGCAGCTGAGAACAACAGGCTTGAATTTGCATGAATCACTCTCCCCTTTCTGAATATATAAGTCATTTTATCTGCTAATCTGCAGTCATATGGTTCCACCGTGGCCTAATCATTTGTTTAGATGCCCAACCTATAATTTTGTGTGCCAGTTCTCTCAGAATTCAGGAGCTGTGATTATCTTGTTCTCTTGACTTGAAGGAATTACGGAAATGGAGTTTTGTTTCCACTCCAGATTTGATCATTTTCATTTTTATACTCTCCTGAACAATGTGCATAACTGGTTTTGCCAATTCCACCATCCCTGCCAACATCTTTAGCATCGTTTAATCTTGGTGACAGCGTTAGCTGCTCTTTTACCTCCTCCTTGTTGTCACTGCATAGTTGACCAGTCTAGTCCAAAATGTTTATTCAAAGTCACCATTAAAAGTTGAATTCTAAGAAAAAGCAGCTAGTTGATGTTTTCATGGAAGTCAATAGTAAAATTCTCCACATGTTCCCAATGAATTTTTTTGTCAGCCTTACTTTGCTCTCTGAGGAAAATAAAGGTAAAAGGCATAACATTTCAATCAATGTTTAAAGATAGAATAGGCTCCAAAACTGTTATAGTGGAAACAGCCCTAAATAGTCATTTAACACTTCTGAAAAAAATACGTTTTGTCATTTTATTTTTTGAGGGAGGAAAAAAATACAGTATTTTCAGAAGAAGAAAATTTCATCCAGACAATGCGGGCCTGCCTGTAGAATGGTAGGGACTGCAGATTATATACACAATTGCTGCTTAACCTTAGGTATTGTTTCAGCATAGGCTTTTACTTAAATGACTTCATTTTGCAGATACTATTTAAAATATATGCATGCAGAGGCTGGGAGTGTGTGCTTAGACATCCCTTCTTGGGGCTCCTCCCAGGTTACTTGAACAACTGGTCCCTCAGCTTGCTGTGATATGTGCTTCAAGCTATCCCTTCATTAGCAAACACAGAATTTACCTGGCAATAAAAGATACCTTTGTATCACCCAGAGTCACAATAATGTTTATTTAAATATTATCTGATTCCCTCAGCACTTTTATTATTTACCAATAGAAAAAATGACACCATTACTTTTCTTCTGAATTTTTAAAAATGACAATAATGCAATTAAATTACTGAATTCATTTATATTTAATTCTACTTTTGTTTTTAATGTGCTATTGGAGGACATTTCTTTCTGTGACTGTTAGTTTTCCATGCAACATAAGAAAATCTAAAGCTATATTAAGGAAATATATTACATGGGCAAGACAAAGTCTCATTAGTGTTATTTATGGCATGCTGCAACCTCATTAGGAGAAGGTATGCTGGATTCAAAAATGCATTACTGAGAATGTTTTTTGGGGAGTTAGGAGAGAAATTGCTTTTATTGTGTTTCTTTATCACATGCAGAGTGGTTAGTGGACATTTTGGTTTCTTAAAACATAAAATAAATTAAGATAGAGGAAAAAGAGTAATTAATCTGGTAGTAAGTATAACCTCATTACAGAGTGGCAATAGCTTGCACATGGTCACAAAGAGTTTCTGTTTACTATTCACCTTAGTTTCAACTAACCATTAATTTTTAACTTCTTTCACTGGAGGTAAGAAGTGATATTTTTCAGCATAGTAGTTTGCATCTTAAGCAGTAATAATGTGCTTTTAGTGCACTTCAGACCAGGGATGAGTGAAACTTGAGGTGTGGAGTCACAAATAGCCCAATTTAGGTAGTAGTATTTGCTGTAATGAGAGCTATATATCCAGTCCTGCGTAAATATTGTTTGGTAGGCATACAAGGAAACCATTATTTGCAAGTAAATGAGAACAAAAGGAGAGTCCCTGAATTGTCAATCTCCGACAGGAAAGTCATTCTGTGCGGGCAATATCCTTCCTCTGGTGCACGTCGCTGCCATTACTTAGTCGTGGCTTGAACAGCCATGATGTGAAATCCCTCTTTTCTGGCAGACCTTGGTCTCGGGTGCCATTGGTGTGGAACAGACGGGAGCAGTTAGTTCCCCCCCTTGGTTTGCAGTCCCTTTCCCCGTCCTCGCTCCTCATAGCCCCTGAAGCTGTGACTCTTGATCTGCTCCTCTGGATACAGTGTAGGTTGTAGCACATCTACTGTAGCACCTCAATGCTACATCTGAAATGGGAAGCCTACTCATTCTTCCCTGTGTTAATGGGATTAATAAATAGTTTTTGCTCAAAAGCAATCTATTAAAATAGACAAAACAAATGAGATGTGATGGAAAGCATGCAGGCGAATCAAGCAAAATGGTAATTTTCAGCATGTTTGTCAAAGCTTTCCTATTCTTTCAGAAAATTTTGGGAGGAGATGAGAGAAGGAGGGAGTATATCTTGCTATGGGGATATCAGAGAGAAAAAGAGGCTGGAAGGGAATGAGGAAGAAGTAAAACTGGAACAGAAACAAACCTGTGAAGGAACTGCTCTGCAGGGAACGGCTCTGCAAATCACTGGCAGCAGTGGAGAGCATGTGTGGCGAGAGCCACAGAACGTAGCTGGATTTGTCCAATACTGTCATTGAGCCGGGGCCCAGCTAGAGCCGACCTCCTCTTCTCTGCGTGGCATCAGAATGTGCTGCCCATCAGGGAGGTTACTTTGCTGTCAACATGCACACGTATATGAACACAATTCAGGGTATCTTGCCCCCTCTTTTTTTTTAAGAGAAAAAAAGTGCACAAAGGAGGACAAACATAACAGCCCCAGAAGGGAAGGACAAATAGAATTCATCCATGAAAACCAAACCGAAACAGAGTATTTCAAATGGAGAGAGAATTGAGAGGAGCAGAGAAAGGCAAGGAAGGGATGCTTATCCCTTGACTTCTTTTGGCAGTATCTGCTTCGCATAGGTGAAGGAAAACATGGAAGACGAATGCTCTTCTTGCACTTTGGGATAGACTATCTTAATCTTTACTCTTTTCCTTCTGTAATGCTGCTGTGTTATGCTGTATGGAGAGCAAACTCTGACAAAGTCTCGTCCTCTCTCCTCGGACCCTGTGCCCTATCTGCACATTGCAGCTGCAAGGACCAGTGCATCTCTCTCCTCCTTCGCCAGCCCCATGCTCTCCCCACCAGGTGCACTGACCAGGGCAGCGGCTTGTGTGACAAAGCTGAAGGAAGAAGCCTCACTAAAAAAGCCCTATTATGTCCCATTCAAACCATGCTTATGTTCACACCCCTGTTGCTACAACGCTGAAATCAAGGAGTGTGATTAACAAACCCATAAGCAAGTTAAACTAGTTAAGAAATCAGTAGTATTCCTACTAAAACTACTATAAAACTAGGCACTGCCCTGAGAAGAGTTGCAGAATTAGGGTTTTGTGGACAGGGTGGCTAACATGTCAGTGTTATCTCTGTTTGCATGTAGGCCTCATGTGAGATTTAGGGAAATTGCTTGAGAAGTCCTACTGGTCTCATTCAAGTCCTTTTGGGTCTTACCAGGGACTTAAGAAGGGTTGGATTTCTTAATTTTTTCAGAGTCCCATTTATTCTCTGTTTGGAAATTATGTGGCTCTGGTATAGAGAATGTCAGTTCTGCCTTCTTTCATATTAGTAATGCCTTTAATATATACATGCCTTTAATAATAGGATTTAATAACACCGCAGTAAGAGTAGAGAAGGCTGGGGATAGAGAACTGCAGATGCTCTTGTGCTCATGAGCCTAGGAAGGCTTTGTGTGACTGAGATCCACGCTGCTGTCAGGACCACTTGGTTTTTTGTAATAGAGGTGAGCAACAAAAACACATAGTCTTACTGTTCTTGCTGTGAGTTGAACTTATCCTTTGGGGAAAAAAGGGACAAACCAGCTTTTTTTTTTTTTTTTTTTTTGTCCTCCATTCCTTTTTGGAGCATTTGCATCCTCAACTAAGGAAAAAAAATCTGCAAACAAACTACTGGCAGACCTTGACACTCTTGGAATAATCGTCACATTGAGGGCTGGTACCACATGTAGATTTGCTGCCAGTACTGGTACAGAGGCTTGTTTTGTAAAGAGTGCAAATTTCACTCCAGTTTGACTCTGAAGAGGACCTGACAACAAATTTGATTTTTGCTTTCTTTGCTCTTCACAAAATGAAGGTCTCTCCTTCAGCGGTATAAAAAGGCTGAGAGAACTTGCACCTGCCATTGGAAACCTCTTTCAAGATTTGATGCGATATATTACTTTAAAGACTTGCAGCATTTTTTTCTCTTCTGTGCTGTACATTGTCAGCGTTACTAATCTTCTAAGATGGGAAATAGAGCAGACTATTTGTTGCTCAAGCATCCATAATGGTTAGTGAGAAATCAAGAAATGTCTGAGGATATTTGGAAGTTCTCTACCACATCAGCATTGATTGGGTGAGAAACAAAAGATTATTGGTTTCCAGGAATGCCTGGTTTTTTACCACATGCCTAAATAAAAGTAGGATATAATAAATGATAGCGAGAGAGTGGATGTCTGTGAAAGGCCAGTCTCTGCCTTGAACACATCACAGCAGCCACTGTCCCTTTTATAACTGTGAAATACGGAGTTCAACAAGCTTGCTTGTTAAACATAAAGCAATTTTGTTGGAGCCAAACACTGCTTTCTCTTTTTATTTTTATTTCAAAGAATAATTTTCAAAGAATTTAAGAGCAGTCAAAGCTTAGGCAAAGGATTTAAGGAAAAGAGTTGTAAAATGGTTGTGATTCCTCTGAAGCAGTGTGCCCTTGGAGACGGGTAGGGGAATGGTGTGTCTGCCCAGATGGACAAAGCAAAATAGGCTGATCTGGTCAAAGAAGGGTTAAATATTTGACCAGTGATGCATTTTTTTTTTTTCCAAATCAGAGGCTCCGGGCCAGGTCAAGCTGTGACCACAGGGGCTGCCTGCATGCTAGCACCCGCCTTTGTTTCTGCTGGGCACCAAACTTGAGAGCGGACCCAGCAGCTCCAAACTGTGCCACTGTTGGCTAAAACCAGGGACAGTTTCATTCTTCTGGGCGATGTCCTATTAACTCCTCAAGGAGAAACAAGGATGATATAAAAAGGGCTCAGAGTCTTTTGGTAATTAATGGTTTTCTGCAGCATTCTCAGTTCTTTTTCTCCATATTCAGCTGTATGACCTAGAATTACAGCACAGGTGAGCTCTTCCTTTGACTCTTTTACTGTTTTATAAGCAGATCCTTGCATTCTGGTTTTCTAATCTGCATGGAATCATAAAAATAATTAAAAATGAAAAAGGAATTATTAGTCCATCTAATCCATTGCTTTGCTGCTGAAGGATTGCTCTTTCTGTAAACACATCATTCTTTTTGTACTCAAGTTTTATATGACTCACTTGATAAGAGAAGACCAAGGATATTCAGCAAGCTACTCTTTTCGATGCATAATTTTAAAGGTTTCAAGATCAAAGCCAGTGTCATTCATTTGTCTTCTGGAGGTCCCAGCATCAGCAATCTTCATTTAAGTCCTGAAGTGGGGCCTGAGTGTAGTGCATTTACTTACCTGGCTTCAGAAAGAACATAGTGCTGATTTTGAAAGGAGCTTAGGTGAAATGGAGATCTCAGATGAGTTGCATCTGCTGACTGGCCTGGAAACCGTGGCTGCCAACACAGGTCAGGGACTGCAATGTGAAGCTTCTTTTAGCACATGTTATTTAGTAATGTTATATCCTATACAAAGGCCAATTATTCAAGCTGTAAATGGAAGAGCTGAATTGCCCCATAAATTTGAGGCTTATTAATGTGAGTTGCTTCTAATATTTCTATAGGGAAAAACCCACTTATTGATCACCTGGGGTCCTGTCTTACTTCTGACATTAATTCAGTTGCAGATGAGGTAGGGATGTATTACTTTCATAAAGACCCTGCGTGGATGGAGGCAGGCGGTGAAGCCGAGGCACAAATATGAGCAGCCTGTGTGGCTCAGGATGCTGCCTGAAGCAGCAGGCAGCTCCAGTGACTGGCAAGCTTCCCCTTGCTTTGCAGGGAGCAGGCCTCATGCGAGAGCACCCAACAGGTCCTGCTCTAATACAGTGCATCTCTCAGCCCAGCTGCTGGGAGTCATCCTCAAAAGTCTACCCTGAGGTACTTGCGAAGGAAGAAGGAGGCTTCAGCCAGGGATTTGAGCTAGTTTATGTGCAGCACTGGAATAGATGTCACAAGGGATTAGAGAGAGCAAGTGCATGGAGCTAACTATAATCTTGGTGGGAAGTATTAGTGTTGCCCAGAAATGGTACCGGTGGCAGTACAAATCTCCTGAGAGAGTTCAGAAAAGGGCAGGCTGAGATTAAGCCTATCTCAGTGGTAGGGGTGGGGAGCAGACTCTTCTTGCCGTGTTTAGCCTCTCCTAAATCTTTATGACAAACGTGCTTTGCTGGAGTCAGGCAAGAAAGCATTCCAATGGCATTCCTGATGTGGCAGCAGGCACTAGCATCCTCTTTTGTATTCCCCAAACCAGTTCTGGTTTGTTGAGAAACGAGGCAGCATCTTCAACTTTATCCAATCTGTCCACGTGCAGGAGGGATACGTTCCCAGAGCCCATCACAGTGTAAGGGACGACGCATTCCTCTCCCATGCATGTGGTTCTCTGTTTTCGCAAGCAGAAAGTGATACCTCTGCTCTCTGCTGTGGGAGATTTGATGCCTTAAACTCTGCTGTTCCTAACAGAATTCCTTCAAGTCCTGTCAAAGCAGGAACGCTGACACAGAGCCAATGGCCAGGGTTGGTTTTCAGCTTCCTTGGGCGGTACTCAAGCATGCAGGATCTGCCTTGCCTGCAAAGATGTGACTGATAACGTAGGATTGATGGAGTCTTTGTTTAGATGAATGAAAAGAGTGCAGATGAGGAAGTAAAATTCATTCGCACTATTTTCCTTGCACTCTCTACACACTAAGGATTTTGAATGCAAAAAAACTGTAGCCATTCTGAGTACTGAGAATGCCCTGCCACTGAGCTGGATTTTTTTCCCCATATAACTCGAATCAAGAATGGTGTCTGCCTGCATGGGTAAAACAGTAGGGTCCAAAGATGATTTGTAGGGATGTAGGGATTGTCATGCTGCTTCAGTTTTCTAATCTATCTGGACCAGAGCGCGGCCTCTGGAAGTCCCTGGCACCAGATGTTCCCAGCGACGGGCCGCAGAGGGGGCACTGAGAGGTGTCAGAGCCAGACACACCAGTGCTCCCACACATCCAGGGCACACAGCTAGCTCCTACAAACCGATCCACACTGCCAAGCATGAATTTCTGTCAGTGGTATCTGCTTTAAGCTTGAATTTCCTATTATTATAGCTGCGCAAACACTTTTAGAGAGTTGATACATTCTTTCCCTCAGGCACTTCTTTCAGCAATGAGTTCCACTCTCTAATTACATGTTTTGCAAAAAGCATTTGATTTTCTTGGTTTGAATCTGCCACCTTTGGCTTTCACTGAACGTCCTTTCCTTTTTGTTTTGAGAGTCAGAAAGAATGGACCCTCTATGTTTTTTAGAAAATTGTATCATGTCTTGCACTAATCATGTTCTTCCTTAAACAAAACAAAACAAAAAAAAACCCACTTTTTTCTGTCACTTTTCATAGGAGGGATTTTATGTGTTCTATTTTCATTGCCCTTCTTTGACCTACTTCTCCAAAGGGGAGTGAGGAGCACTGTATACAGTATTCAACATTAAGCTAGCAGACATATATATAAGCATATTTCCATTATATATTATCTCAGGCTTTATGCATCTTTGCATCATGTTTGACCTAAAACAGAGGTCTTCATTAGGTTGCACATAATAACACAGTCCTTTCCCTGAGTAGACAGAGCTTTGTGTTAACTGTTAATTTCAGTCATTAGCTCTGTGACATGTCTGCTTCTGGGATGTCTGACTCTGCAGGTCCTTCAGGTAGCTCTCTGCGGCTGGGCTGGAGGGCGCAGCATCCTCATGCATCCGTGTGACCTCTCAGGAACTTCCCCAAGCCTCCAACCTGTGGCTTCGAGTGCAGTTATCCCCAGGGGGCATATCTAATAGGTTATTTGGAGATAGCTTCAGTGTTTCTTTGAGGCACTGCACTTCCCTCACTCTCCTGCTACTTGAAAGGACATGGAGAATGAGCTGGACTTTAGGACATGTCATGGCTCAACCCCAGTTCCACTGCAGTTGATTATAAGGACTTTTCTAATTGTTAAAAACACAGATAATGAGTGTGTGGCAGGAAGTAACTGATGAGCAGCTGTGTATTACAGAAGAATTTTATAGGCTTGGGCCTATTAAAACAGAAATCTTGCCTTAATTAGTTGATAAGCTGCATTAAGGGTAGATCTACAACTCTACAAAACTTGAGTGTGATCAGAAATCTTTTTTTTTTTTTTTTCCTATTCTAATAGCCTCATCACAGTGTGGTATTTGCATCAGATGTCTCAAACACCATGCCACGGATGGTAAGGACCCAGAACTACACATAGTGCAAAAGGGCAAAATACAAAATACTTGTGCTTTTACTAGACCATCCAGGCTACTATGCCATGCTGGCATCTAACTAAACTAGGTGGAACAACCTTTAGTATAGGCAAAATGTGTAAGAATACATCTTCAGTTCATAATAAGGCTTTTAGGATACTGTTATCCAAATTCTTGTTAATGTTTGTATTATATTACTATCTTGACCCGAGACAAAGATCAGTGAACTCTATAAACATGCAACAGAAAGGTGACCATTGCCTTTTTGACTCAAGCCCAGAAAACCCAGAGAATTAAGAATGAAGGTGAGCATTTTTGAGTCGATATTTCATTCTTAACTTGCATCAAAGCAATTTAGTTGTTCTCCTGCTCCTCCTTGTTCTCCCCGTTCCTCAATGGCAATGTTTAAGGACTCAACTCGCAGCATTAAATTTGAATTGCCTTTCTTTGGGGCTTTAAGCAAGGTGCTGGATATTGCTTTAACATAGAGTTTTTGTAGTTTAATTTATTTTGCTTGGTAAAGAATATTCATCACTCATTTAATTCAGAAGGTATCTATTGATTCCTTTCTCCTCATTTGGTATTTTCTGACATTTTATAGCACTTGATATTGATTTATACAAAATTCGTAGTCTGAACGTCCCAAGGAGTGCTTTGTTCACTTGTCATTTGCTGTTTTTCTTAACTAATAAATATAACAGCTGTGTATATCCACTCTGTTAAGATCTTGTGACTCTGCTTTCAATGAGATGACAGGCTGGCACTAACAAATGAGGAATTTTTGTAGTCAGGAGCTTAGAAGTTGCAAGATAGGCAAGACAGAGAAACAAGGTCCACCTTGACTAGTTAACAAGGCAGAGCAACCTTCTCTACTGAAAGGACACTTAGGTTAAGGTAGGAAAAATATAACTCTGCTTCAGCCTTTGGAATGGCACACATTGTGGTACTCTGATGGCATCTTTATGGCATCTTATTGGCAGCTTGTCAACAGGTAATCGATATAAGCAGCACATGCAGCAATACATATGAGAGCAGGTATGTCTAAACTGCGTGGGTCTGCCGCATTGTCACCCTGCCAGATGCTAAAGGTAGTTTCATCCAGTGACTCCATTAGGAGGGTGATACTTTGAGCAAACGTTTTCCAAAGTCTTTCCAAAGACTCTAATAGCCTAAGCTCTACATCCAGAAACGATCAGGCAATTTTATGAGCTGAGATCAACAGGATTAGATCTCCTTAGTCACTGATAGCTTCCAGAAAGTATTTTAAGTTTGGGTTTGAGACTTATATCCAAATGGTATTTGTGTCCAGAATCCAACAGTTCAGATAAGATCTTTCTGTGCTCTTTGATATACGAGAGAAGAAGATTGAATCCTCTTGAGCTCCTATGAGAAGCTCCTCCTAACTGCATCATGGCTGGATCAGTATTGCACTGCAGAGAAAAGGGAGACAGTATTTAGCAAATCAGGCTGGCTCTATCCAGGAAGATGCTGATGCTGCTTACAGCTGGGAGAGAATTCCTCTGCACTGACTGACTTTGCCACTTAGGAATTAGATGTATAAGTTGGGGTCATCACCCTCAGTCCATTCCATTGCCAGCAAAGGCATGTTTTTCCACAGGATGATTTGTTTCAGACTAAGGCAAGCACCTAGCATAAAGTCAGATGAGTTGCCCTCTGGAAGTGCCTGCCTTTCCCTCTTGTTTGCTAAAGGACCCTCAAGTGGATGTCAGCAGTTCATATTCAGGTGCCAAAAAGCAGGTGACATGAATGTCACCAGCAGATAGGGAGGAGAGCTGATGGTGGCCTCGTGGATACAACTCACTACCTGTAGGTCTCCCAAGACAAGTAGTGTCAATAACCAGAGCATTTTGTGCTTTAACCTTCTTGACCCAATGATGTAGGTGCAGCCAATGAGTCTGTAGTTACATGGCAGGCTACGCTTAACCTTAATGGCTACACCTGATGATCGTCCACATTGTAAATCTCTCAGCTCAGCCCTGGAAAACCTCCACTAGACTTCCAGCTCTGCCCTTTGCTGGAAAATAACCAGGTACACAGTTCTAACTACAGGAATCTGACAACCTGCCTGTTTTTCTGTCTCTGGCCTGTTGATACAGATTCTGTTTTACGAATAAGAAACATTATGTGAATAGTTTTCATGTAGGCTTTGTATGATATGAAATAGTTGTGCCATGGATTAGTTCAGGGCCAATTTAAGGTTGTGCATAACCAGTGTATAATTGAAAGCCAAGAGATATTTAAAAAAAATACCTTATATGTATTATCATGCAATGGTTCTTTCTGACCTGGGTTGTACTAATGCATTTATAAACTCTTCTTCTGTCTATAGGGACCCTTTCAACACAAGTCTTAATGCCGTCAAGAATTAAAGTGCCAGCTATGTGTCTGGCACTGCAGGCATACTATATGCCAAGGTCTTGTGTTCAGATAGGCATATAGCATATAGGTGTTCTGCAGTGAGGGATCCCAAGGATCTCTTAGTAAGTTTACTAATCCACTCCTTTGTTGTCTGATGATAAAACTCAGAAATGGAGGTTTTCATGAGCTTGGGAAGGGCATACGTGACAGAGAAGTAAAGCCAGGCAGGAGCTTTAGGCATGCAAGCTGGGTTTAATTCATGCTGTTCTCTGATTAATTCATTCATTAATTCATATCATACTCTGATAACAGATATCAAAGTACAAAGTTTGGTTATGAGAGAAGGAAATAAAATGTCGGTACCTATGGGACAGGTAAGAGAACACAGATAAATATGTGAAAACATGATAGGCCCATCCTGTGCTGTGTCCAAGCCAACCTCATCATGACTTTTGAAGGAGGAGACAAAAATTGTTCCTATTAGTCCTTGCAGCTCTCCAACAGCCATAGTAGCAACAGCCATATGAGTTTGTCTGCTGGCATCCAGCATAATGTTGAGTAGACTTAGAATGAAGTTCAGTGCTCCATTAAAAGATCCTTTATAGCAGTGAGGGCCCTGGCAGGCACCTGAATCCTTTCCCGCTTGGTTTTCATTCCTGGGTTATTCTCCTGGGGTACCTGGAGATCAGATGGCTGGCCGAGAAGCTCTAAGCAGCCAGCAGCCCTTGAACTGCATCCTCCTGACCCTGTCTCCAGGGCACGTTAACAGCTACCTGAGCCTGCAAACCAGTCCCTGCCCAGAGGCAGTGGCCATTTCATGTCTTCAGGGTTTTGAAAAACTAGGATCTGACTGGGTAACAATTCAGTTTTCAACCCAAACTTACATTTTTTTTCTCCCATTGTTTCTTCACGTTGCTGGCAGTAGCATATTGGTATTGCAGTAATTAACTGTCAATATATTTTAAAAATTAGTCTGTGTTTGCAGTCAAAACCAATCTTCAGGATGGAC
This sequence comes from Crypturellus tataupa, assembly GCA_034781795.1. Taxonomy (NCBI): domain Eukaryota; kingdom Metazoa; phylum Chordata; class Aves; order Tinamiformes; family Tinamidae; genus Crypturellus; species Crypturellus tataupa. Next base: position 3,585,262 of record JAWLRI010000923.1, on the reverse strand, counting down.
TTCTGGGGCATCCTGGTTACTGTGTATTGAAGGATCCTCTTATACACTTGTACTTTTCTCACTATTGGATATAGAATTGCTGCTGAAGCATTTTAGACTGAGAGCTGTAATGTTTAGTGATGTTTTGTTTAGAGTAGTGTAAAATCAAGTGTGTTGGATGAACTTCAAGCAAGGTACATTTGAGCTGAGTACTGGATTATGGGGAATGATGTATGGAGCTTCTTTAGCTATGTGGAGTTAGATTTGATTTTTAGCAAATAAGTGACAGATTCATATGTGGAAGAAAATTGAAGTTCTCATCTATATATTGTTTTTATTATGTTTTCTTTGCTTCAGGCTCTAACATATCAAAGATACTGTGGGTGAAAAAAGTACTTTGATTTCCATCAATAAACGTCTTCATATTCTTGCCGCTCATACGCAATTGGTGCTATTTCATGGTTGTGAAAAAGACAAGTGAAAGTCATGAAATAATTCACTGCAATCCAGAGCAGTTTAGATTTGAAGCATTGCTAATATTTACAATTATCACCCAGCCCTTTCTATGTCGCATCCACCTTAGATTTAGAATTGTGCTTCTGGCCCAATAAGAATATGTCAGTGTGTTGGTTTGCATCTGTCTCTGCCATATGCAGAGTGTGGAAAGAAATCCTGCTGCCTTTTTTTTTATTTTTTATTGTACCTCTCCAAAATCAGAGCAGCTGTTGCCTCGATGCTGTCTCTTGCAAATGACAGTATTCTTAAAAGAGAGTTTATCTCAATTCCAGGGTTTGCTGTTGCTGCTTTTACAGTTTGTTGTCATCAGGCAGGGGCACATACAATTTGCTGTTGGCATTACAAGTGGCCTTTTGTCACCAGACAAATATGGCTTGAATCCTCTGCTGTTACTGGAGCAGGTTGGTGGCACTGCTGGGTGTGCTCCACTAGTGCAGGGCCAGCGAATGGAAGGCTTCGTTAAGTGGCTCCCCTGTTGTGTCTTAAGTGGCAGTGAATTTTGTGCCCAAGAAATCAGAATTCTAATAAGCCCTTTCTTAACAAAAAGTTCCTCTGTGTCCCTTTTGTTGCTAGTCTGATATGTCTCTTTGTGTCTGCGCAAGCATCTGACTCCTTCCTGTGTTTGTATTGGTTTACCTTGTGCTCTCTTGGTCTAAAAATAAAATATCCATATGTGTAATAGAATCTGCTGTTCATGCTTGCTCTCCTTATGTAACACAAGTTCTAAAGTCAAACTGAATGGCCCGAAAACTTTCACCCAATAGTCTATCCCGAGATTTCTTGATTAGTGTAGCCATATTTAACAAAAAGGAAAAAGGGGAAACAGACAGGAGAAAAAGACAAAATCTCAACCTGAAGTATAGTGTCTTACATTTCAGGTGGGATGCACCTAAGCTTATGCTGAAAACTGATTATCATATTCAGTTTTATGGCATGGATATTGTCAAGCTGTGTAAGGCCACAAATTTGTGTAGATAGATATGTATGAAACCTGAGAAAAACTGAAATGTTTCTGGGAATCTATGTAAAGGTGTAAAGGCTTTGGTTTGTATTTAACAGCCTTCTGCAGAGTTCAGCCCAGGAAGAACATCTGAGGGTCAGGAAATAAAAACCCCCAGAAGCAAAAATGAACCCAGAATTTATCCCAAATTTTCAAGGTCTGCTTAGCTTCTATGAATAGCAAATAAACTGTGTCAAAGGTCAACAGGATTAAAAAAAAAAATCTCATCATAGTAGTCCCCAGCCTTACAAGTCTTAAAGATGTAATACTCTGACTTGTAAAATGACAGAGTTCTTTCACTTAATAGCATACTTAAAAATTAATCTATCTTTGTTTGTATTAAAGACAGGTCTTCATAGGAAATAGTGCTTTCAGTTCTTCGGTTACTCGAAACAGGCTGAAATCTTGATTTTCCTAAATGCAATGAGCTCAGTGGTCGCAGACAGTCTGTGATGAATTCTAGACTCAAATAGCGTCTGTCTTTCAAAAGAAAAAGCCAGCGTGTTTTAAGGAGCTGGCGGGGGTCGGAAGCGCCTCTCAGTAGGGTGAGAGGCAGTTTGCTGGGTTAAGGAGCGATGGAGAAGGCAGTGCAGAAAGTTGTGGCATGCTCAGTTTCTGCAGCGGCCGTCCTGGCGTGCGCTGTGCAAAGAGCAGGCTCGAGCGGGTCTCTCATTCGCAGCCTGGGACGTTTCCGTGGTCTGGGCTTGGAGAGCGGGTATCCTGAAGCCCTGCTGCGGTGCCGAGCCGGCTCCCTAGGCAGCAGCTATGGTAATGAGCCATTCCTGTCAAAATGGCCTGCATTATTATTCATGTTTATTGGCTCCCGAGCGCTTCATGAAACGCTTTTCAAATGCACACACTGAAATATTTCCTTTTACTCAGACCCAGCAGCTATTTGTTTTCCCTTTGCTCGAATCCACACCCCTAATGCAGTCTTAATTATAATGACACCAAATGAGACAATTACTGCCATCCGCGGAATAACACTTTCGGGAGGCATGTGTGAAAATACTTCCACGAGTGCTACCCATGCTGATAACGTTTGCATCTCCTTCGGGTTCTTTCCCGCTGCCGCCACAGCGCCTGCGTTGCGCTCCCAACTCTGACTGTGGCGGTGCATTCGCGGGAGCCGTCGGAGCACGTCGCCTCGCGGTCGCACTTCCCCAAATCTTTTCACATGTGGATTCTTCATGTCAACCCCTCCCTCCTCGCCACCCCCCTTCCCCAGCCTGTGGTGTGACATTTTCTCATGACAGCCTCTCCCTGAACTGCACTTGCTGCTGCCTTGGTAAAGGCTTGCAAAGAGAGTGTAACAGCCAGTGGCCAAGCGAGTTTGTGCAGGCTACATCAGCTATGGATGAAACATCCACAAGGGAGAATAAGGACTTAGAAGAAAACTGGATAAAAGGGCTGCGACGAGAAGCTAGCTGGCAGGTCAGTGATACAAAGACATATGCTTGAAAGTGGATTAAATCTAAGCACTAAAAATCTCTGAACTTTTTAACTGAAGCATAGGTGAAACGTGTATGTATGTTTGCAGCAGAACAATATTCCTCTGTTCTTGGAAAGAACAGGTGTCAGGTTTCAGACCCATCTATTCCAAATTACTGGACAAGTAAATAGTATTTGTAAATCTGTAGACATTACTAACTATACGGTTGCTTAATAAAGGTTCTTGCAATAACAAGTTGCAGGTGCATGCTGTAATATCAAAGGAATTACATGGTTTGGGTCTGTATATATGCAAGTTTATTCCATTAAAAATACAGTAAATACAACAACTCACATCCTGTTACTTAATTGTGTCATAGTTACTGTAACAAGGGGTTTCTTTTAGCCTCCTTCAGTGAGGTAACATCTTTAAATGTACAATGCATGTTTTCTTTATTATACTGGACTCACAATAGATACGCATGCAATTCAACCCAAAGGCAGGCAGTTTCCATTAAAGTGTGCAGAGCAATAATGTTTACATTATGCAGCACCTTTCTGGAGTTTGCAGAATTAGATACCATTTCAGACCTGCTAAGCCCCACTGAGTGGTTGTGATTGCTCTTTACATTACATCCTTAGCATCGTCTATGCACTTTTTTCTGCTCTATTGCATTTTAATTAGTCAATCAACAATATTCAAGAGATGTGTCACCAAGTTATTTCTTTTTTTTTTCCCTTGCTGCTTCTTACAGGGGATTTTTAAAGAAGATTATTATTATTATTTTGGTGATGCCATTATGTAAAATTCAGATAAAGTGGTGATTTGATTTGTTCCCATCAGGTGAAGCTGCTCACGAGTCCCAGCTTGATAAGAGTTACTGCAGCAGTCTACATGCTACAATGCATGCTCCCTTTTCCCAGAGGAAAATCTGCTTTAGTGGGATTTATTCCCCATAACTTCCCTCTAGAGAAGAAAATACAAGTCTCTTTTCAGAGGGACATGCTGTTTCATGTACTGCTGGTTTTGGTTTTTGCTGTGGTGACTTTTAGATCAGATCTCTGTATCACTGATGAAATGAAATGAAATGCAAAATCAGGATACAGTGAGTACATAAGCTCAACGATCCCTCCTCTCCAGGTCACTGTGGAAGCAGATATGGGCCAAATGTGCCCACTGGGCCCAGCGAGCTCGACTGGAGCAGGTTATATGTGTCAGGGCGCAGAGGAGACGGCCGCTGTACAAACACACCATGGGCGACCATCGCCACCCCGAAGAGTAGGACTCAGCAAGTGGGTGAACAAGTGCAGGAATTGGAGGAGATGGGGAAAGACATGAGGAGAGATGGGGATGTGGAAGGATCTACAGCCACTCTATAGCTAAGTGAACTGCAAATATGTTTCTTCAGTTTCTCTAGTTTGTGCTATTCCTGCTAGATCAGGTGAAGGAACAGTGTGTTTAGACAACGTGGCAGTGATTTTATGGTAGTGCCTGGCTGGAAAGCAAGTGCACTGTCACAAGAATTAATGTGTAGTTAACAGAGCCTGCCTCCTTTTCAGGTGAGGGAATGGTGCACCGTTGCAGCATGGCACGCTGACTGTATCACAATAGCTGCCAAGCATGGGAAGAGAACTAAGAGAACTAAGGTGTTTGACCTGGAGCCCTGAGACACATAAAAATGGGACCTAGTGATCCCTTGACTTACCTCTGAAGTAAGTGTGCCCTGTTGTCCCTCCACTAGTCCGCTCCTTTTGAAAGACAGAAATACCCTTTTTATTTCTTCTTCTTTTTTTAGTAAAATAAGGAGGAGGATGTGGTTGTAGATGTTTTGCTGTGGAATCAGATCCCTGTTGCATTTGAGTGAGGTTTTCAGAGAAGACCCTGGGAAAAGGTTTTTCCTTGAGAGATGAAAGGGGGTTTCAACCTCCCCTGAGGTTGAAACTCATTTTATATTTCTTCTGCAAGATGCTTACAAATCCCAGCGCAGCATCAGTCTTGAAGGACCTGAACAACAGCAGAGTAGAGCCGGAGCCACTCTTCAGCCCTGTCTGCTAGGGAGCTCTAAGGTGTCGGCGCACATTCTTTCTTCTTAAATGGGCCAAGATTTTTTAGAGCGAGGACCTTATATCTGTACTTAGTCGCCTAAGTAAGTGTCCTGGTTTTCAGCAGTGCTGAGTATCCTGAGAAGCCAACAGACGTTTCAGGTGTTTGTGCTTCCACAGCTCAGAGCTGTGCTTCAGGCCGCATGGTGCTGGCTGCCCGCGCTGTAGCCCTGCGGTCGAGGCAGACTTGTTGCAGCCCAAGGCTCTTGAGAATAAGATCCAACCAGTGATCGTAGCTCCTTGCACGGAGAAGGCACAGAGTTGTGGGCCTCTCCGCCCCCTCACAGCCCCACACATCAGCTATATGTAGCTGGGAGGTAAAGGATACCTTGACCCGTTGTGACAGGCATCGGGCTCACAAGCCAGGAGGGAAGTTGTGGCGCTGTGTGGTAAATGCCGAAGATCATGAGCAGGTGGTCGGTTGTGTGAGGCTCGCTCTTGTTGTGAGAGACCTGACGATTCTGACTTAGCACTTCAGAAAAATGAGGCCGCTTATTTAGCAGGCTAAATATAGGTTAAGCTGCCTAGCTTGAGGATCCTACTTTAAAAATTCTGGCGATAGTCATCTTCTCTCCTACCTTTCAGCCAGCACACTCATCATGCTGTGAAAGGTCTGTGCGGTACCCCCATGCACATGAATAAACATCAGCTTGTAAGTAAAAGAAGAAAGAAGCTTACAGTATTTCTTTCAAGGGGATATATACTTTGGAAAATTGAATGCATTCTATCTCCTAAAGGAGTCGTTTTTCTATTAAAAAAAAAAAAGAGGATAAAATTATAATTCTGTCTTTATCACTTAACTTTGTAACTTTTTATCTCCTATTGTTCTCATCATCTCAGACTTTGCTGTAATGATGTATATCTATTCCTCATTTTTCATGGAAAAAGGTGGGCTTTCTTGCTCGTGTTAGCAGACCTTCAGAGCAGGTTTTGAAAACCTTGTATAATCCCTTTTCCTGATGTTTCCTTGGGAACAGCTTCTGACATCCTACAGATCTATAGCTGTCACAAAGCTGGCACAGTTTTACCACAAACCAGTCACATATTTGGGTGACCACAACTGTGAAAAAGACTAAAGGTTAAGAAATCTATAAGGGTGCAGATGCCAATATTTAAAGAAAAAAAGTCCTGCATATTTAAAGAGACAAATGGATTTTATTTCATGTTCACACTCAGGGAAATATGTACCCTCAGAGGTGCTGGAGTAACTCCAGTTGACTTAAATAGGAATTTTGCTTCCATAAATGAGAACAAAATGTAGTCCAAAATGTCCTGTGAACGCCAATCCCAGCAGCTCGTCGGAGCAGTGAATCCCTCTGCTGACATATTGAGATCTTGAAAGCCACAATTTTCTTCCTAATTGATGGCGCAATCAGAGTGTGGTCTCTGTCTCAGGCTTACTTTAAGCTTTGTCCTTGACATGCTGAGTTACTGCATAAACTAAAATGCAATGTTGGTATTGCAGAGGGAAGGATGCAGAGCAAGAAATGTTTAAGTCATTTCAGAAACATTTGAGATCTTTCATCAAGATCGGCACGCAGTTGATTAAAAATAGGCATTTTGTCAGAGCCTTCAGCAGCTTGATGATCAGTTTCCTACGGTATAATAAAAGCAGACATGTCCTGCCACTTTCATTTAGTTTTTTATTCTGGTATATATTTGCGGGGAGTAGGAGTAGTTTAGCTGAAATGAGATCTTATCAGGCTTCCGTAAAGCTGGGAATACAGCACTTTAAAGTGCAAGAGACCCAAGAACTCATCTTTTCCTCACAGTTTGGTCTTGTTGAGTTAATACTGATTGAAGAAGAATGCTGGCTAATCACTGTATTTATATGAATTATACGTATTCATCTTTGGGGCTATATATCTATAAATCTCTATGCACATGTAGTGAGTTAACATCTTCAAGATATGGTAATACTGAAAATTCAATGTTTTAGAAAGGAAGATAAATCTCTGGCTGAAGTAGTATATAAAATTGTCATGTTAATTACTGTTGCATAGTATGGAGTAACCACTCTTAAACCTTGTAAAATTTCCTGTTCCTAATTTAATCAGCATTTAGGTGGAAGAAATCTCTCACACACACATCCAGCAAAACAATAAGAAATCCTAAGATACCAAAGTTTTGGGAGTTTGTTTCTTCTACTTTTCCCAAGGATATGAATGCCATTTGATAATGATGGAAGCAAGAATAAAAAACCTGCAGAGTCGTTTTTTAAAAACATTTGTTTCAACTGATTACAGTGCTGAAGGCACCGTTCTTCTGCGCTGGGGGTAGCCAGACAGGGCTATTAAACACCCAGTGATCCAAGCATGCAATATAATCTACAATTCCATGTATTTTTCCACCAGGCTTCCCTGTAGTTCCCCCAGTACTGAATTTGAAAATGCTGGAAAATTTGATTTTATTACCTAAAGCATCCAAGATTCAGATGTAATGCATCTAATCACACCATTGTGCTGTGTTTCTATGAGTGCTGAATTCCTTCAAATAGTGAAGTTGGCTGATGTTGTTTTTTGTTTTGCATAGTGGAGAATGGTCACAATTTGATCCCTGACGGATAATTTTTGAATCCGTTATTTTTAATTTTTCTTCTGTATTTTCAATATGATGATCATAAATAGATTTAGCATTGATTAATTTTTAATCTTATAAATAATTTTTGCTACTAAATATCATATTGAAGGCATAGGAGGAGGTACACGTCTGTAGAGGCCCCAGGACAGCAGGAAGAAAGATAGCTTCATCAAGTGATCAGCAACTGAATAGAGGCAGAACTGGAAGTACATTGGCAGTCCTATCTACTGTTGCTGTTTTAATTGTTGGGGTTTTTTTTATATCTTTTTGTTATCTTTTAAAATGCATACATGGTGCTTGAAATTCAGGTGTTAACACAGGGAATTGTATTATCAGGAGGATTTGAGAGCAAATAGAGCCTATTCATAGAGCAGAAGTAGTTAACGGATGCCAGTGAAGTTATGTTTTAGGGTTATTAGGCTGCAGTGCTGGTATTCTGTCATCTGTGATGTTATCCATGTACTTTTTGACCTTTACTCAACTTGTCACATTAGACAGAACACTTTTAGCACTAACATTTGGAAGGAGGAATGTGTTGTTCCCTCTTCAGAGTGCTGTCAATGATTAGTCTATTCCCAGGTTTAAGGGTTAGGCCCTATACTGGGAGGACAAAACGATTTACTTGATTTTCATCATCCCTAAAGAAATGTTCTCTACTTGATGCTTCTCATCAGGAGCACTGACAGGGGAATATTCCCTCTCTGTGCAAGACGGTGTCAGTCTTCCCGAAAGCCAGGATTAGTCACATACCAGTAAGATAAATGTCATAGATGCACCAGGATAGTGTGAGGTGTCTTTTTGATAATAAAATACCTAATTAGTATAAAGAGGAATAGGACCAACGTGTGATATTGTATGGACTGTAGTTTTAGAAATCAAACACCTTAAGACTAAACTGAGGAAGAGGTTCTACAAACCTCAGTTATTTAATATCCTGTGAAATGCACTGTGTATGCTGTGCTTAGCTTGCTATTGCTCAGTACTTTAAGCCTGTTCATAACCATTCACAGCACTTAAGATCTAAAGATACACTCATCCTTTGATAGGATAAGGTCAATTATTTTCAATTTATTACCAGTACCGAAGTGTTTATGCAGTTTTATTTATGAGCTGAGTTTATGTTTTTCTAACATTAAAGACATCTGATAGTAAAAAAGGGCATTTCATTTCAAGATTACTTGTTCTGTAACATATTTATATATAAAAATGTGCATTTATCTATACATGTAAATGATATAACCCTATCTTTTTCTTTCCTCGGGATACCTCCTAGCTTTTTTTTAACCTGATAATACCACATTCATGTATGTTTGTGAAATGTATGGATGGGTAGACACCTGGACTGGAGAATGGTGTCATATAACTAGAAGCCTTTTCTCACTGGGAATTTGGTTTTACTTATATTATCATTCAAGCTTTGTGGTTCCCCACTATGCTATGAGAAAGGGCACCTCAAACTTTCTTAAATACTGTTCTACCAAAATCCATAGAAAGCAGCTCCATTTCTGCAGTCCTGTACGCTGGAGATGAAGATGTCCATCCTAGTGTAATGAAGCAACTACACATGTGCCTAAAATAAGCTTGTGTTAACTGCTGGATGTAAAAAACAATGAGCAAGCTAAATGGTTTGAGAATTTCAGCCTATTGGTTCACTTACAATGGGATTTTCTGTCCTGTACCTGCATAACAATTCCAAAACTTTTTTTCTTTGAAAACAATTTATTTGACAACAGACAAAAGATACTCAAACAACATTTTTGACTATGCTGTTTGAGCCAGGCTTAGAGCTACTTGGGTAATAGGAAAAGTTCTTTGTTGAATGAAGTGCAGGACAAAGTCTCTCAAAAGTCATCTAATATATGCTTTTAATGCGAGCTCTGCTCACATTGAGTGTTTATGGAGATGCTGCATGGCAGCTTGCGTGTTTTGGTTTATATGATCTTTTCTCCTTCTCCATTTATTCTGCTTTCAAAAGAAGTATCTGGATAACAAAAAGGTGTTTAATTCATACTGGAGTCCTGGTTAGCAGTAATGTGCCCATCTACTGCGGTTTTAACTTTCCCGGGAGGATTCACGCTGCTGCTGGGCTGTTGTGCTTCCCTGCCAGGGCAAACAGAGTCCAGCTCTGGAGTTGAGTAGTTGCTGCTCCAAGGAAATGCTCAGCTCTCTTCCCGGTTACTGCTTGCAGAGTTTAGCCTGTTCACATCTCTGTGCTAATGTCTCCTCTTAGCTGCATGCGGGACTACTCGTGGGCATGCCTAAAAAAACAATACAGATTTTTTTTTTCCCAGCAGGAAAAAAAAAGCTCAGTTGGTCTAAAATATCTTCTAGCATATTTCTAAGGGGAGTGTGTGGCCATGTGATATACAGCTCAAAGTTGATGAAACTTGTGGAATTCACACATGTTCTTACCAAAAATGCTCTGTTTCTTGAAATACCTCTGGCTGTTGAATCATACGACTGCCTTGATGCCATCCCCCGTGACTGCAGGGCACCACATTCAGCACCTGCCGTGCAATAGTTATCAGTTCATGCTTCTCTTCTTCCTCGGGGTCTATTCCAAGCTGGGAAGGGGAGAAGGTAGCCAGCAAGACAGGTGGTGGTGAGGTCCCTGCTCCTTTCCTGGCCTGTGGGTGCCACCTCCGTGTGTGCCCTGGCCCTGGTGCCTGGGGAGTCCCCTCGAGCGCTGGGTAAGGAGCAAGAAGCTGAGCACAGGCCTCAGGTTTTGGCTTTCTGTCTCCTCCTCCCCCCCACCGCCTTTTTGTCAGATGCTACAAATTTGTGAGGTTAGCTTTTCCGATTCTCCGAAGAATACTTTTTTCCTAATACTACAGGATTTAGGAATAATCACCCTTTGACAACAGAAATGACATGACTAAACTACAATGTCTTGCTAAGCCCTCAGTCTTTAAAAGGAATGTTGCACAGCAGTCGCATGCTAATCGTTGAGGACTCCCTTGATCAGTTTAATTGGAGGACAGAAGGCCTTCAACATTTTAAATAGCTGACAGAGGGATCTTTTCCCAGCCCTTTTCCCCTAGCTAAACCTGGGATGTGTCAGCCTGGGCTCCAGGACGCAGACAGTGCCGCACTTGTGACCTTTTAGCGCATTATCCACTAGGCTTTGTCCTAAGCTATTTTTCTGCAAAATGAGCTGGATTTTGCTTCTTGGCAAAACAGCTATAGAAAGCTGGAAAATCCAAATGAGCTGATACATCTTTTTGCTGCAGACATTTTGTAACTGGGCAGTTTCTTTCTTCCTTTTTTTTTTTTTTAACATTTATCATGTAGGCACAGTTGTGTTTTGTATCTGTTTGGTTTTAATGGTAGAGTGCACCCAACATTGTATCTTGATTTAGAATCCACTCCAAAATAGCACAGGGAAGGAGATGCTGCTTTCATATTCCACGTATTTTTTTTTTATAAGAAAGTTAAAATATTTGGGAAAATTGATTTTTAAACTAATAATATGAATTATAGGAGCTGATAAATGTGAGATTAATAGCTAAGAAAGCAGTCATTTCAGATGGATAATTTAGATTTTTATCATTTATTAATCATAAAAAGTAAACCTGCTGTATAACTAATTTTAGTTTTATCAAGAAGATGAATTGTTCCAGCTAATGAATGTATAGATATTCTATGCCAAAGGCATTCGTAGGAATCTGTTAATCATTTAACTGTGTCATGGCATATGCTTTGTCTTCATAAACCAATTAAAACACATAACTTCCTCCACTGAAATGTGCGTTGGTCTTCAGTGCCTTCAGCAAATTAGAACAGCATTTGTCTTGAAATACACTTTGGTATTGCAGATACAAAAACTGAATTGCGCTAGCGTCTTCAGGTGGGAAGCACTGGTAGGCTGTCTTTACTGCTCTCTGGTAAAAATGGCTCAATTTCCAGCTTTTAAGGGAGTTGGCCCCTTAAAACCCAACACATATGCTAAGGGAGTGTGGTCACTTGGGAGCACTTACTAGCTTAGTTAAGTGTGGACATAAACGTGTTAAAAATTGTGGCCTAAATCCAGAAGAGCCATGTTGATGAATCTCCCATTGATGGCTGTTTGCCCCTCTTGTTGGTTGTAGAGATCAGTTGAGTGACAGGGTTGGTAATCACGCCTTCCAAGACAGCTATGACAGGTCTTTACCATCTGCACATGGACTGTGGCCATGGGGAGGTGTCCCTGCGTGCAGGCCTGGAAGGGGTCTCTGAAGGGCCCTTTCTCCTCAAGTGGCAGAACCCATCTTCACCATTTTGTCTTCCTTCATGCTGCTCCTCGCGGCAGGTTGTGTAGGCTCCTTGGCAGCTCCTACGGAGGAGCCGTTGTTCTCCTTTGGGGCTAGGAGAGGCGGGTGGGCTGTGTTTCGCGGGCTCTCCGGGCGGCTCCCTCCAGCTCCCGGTGTGCCGACTGGGCTCCTCCAGGAGCCCATTGCCGTGCGCAGGACGGCTGGGACGCCTGGGGTGCTGCGGTTGCATGGTCCAGAGAGGTCACTGCAGCAGCTTTGCCAGGCTTGTTTCCCTGGCTGTGCGGAGCATGAGGCCCTCCCGGGCTTCCTGCCGGCTCCGTCAAGCTCCTTGTAAGCTGTTACCTCCAGTTTGCTCTTCTGCACTGCCCTGATACGTGGTCTGGCCCGTTACTTCACTGCTTTTTGGTTCCCTATGCATAGACTGAGCTCCGCTGCTTCCTGCCTGCAGAGGATTTAAAAAAAAAAAGTCATTTTTACATTTAAGAAAATGACTGCTTTCTGGAGAAACTTCAGAGCTGTGACACAAAATGAGAGTCAATAGGGTGTTTAGATTTGGAGGCTGGTTTTCTATATCCTAGTCATTCAAAGCTGTTCTTTCTGTTCTTTGTTTTTCCCTCCCAGTGAGGCGAATAAAACAAAAGTGTAGATGTGTTTAGGTTTAATTCACAGCACTGTAGAAATGTCACAGTGAATACAGAGACAGACAGAAAGCAGGCAGTGGAGATACCAGAGGCAGCAAACACTCAAAAAACCCAGCTTTAGCTAATCCAACTCTAAAACAAATTTTGGTTGGTTAACAACTTGCTTCCTATACTGTGTTATTTTATTTATATCTTTAATACATTATCTGTAGGCAACATTATGTGTGAAGCGCTGTTCCTAAAAGAGAAGGAAAAATTATAGTTATTGCTATAATAAACAGCTTGAGAAAATCTTTTTAAGAAGATTGCAGTAATACAAAGGGAAATAGCATTAGATTGTAACATCAATTATTTAGAACAATGCTGTTATATTCATTTTTTACCCTATTTCTTTTCGCAGAGATAAAGTTCAGTCTTTCCAGAGTCGGGTTTTTGGAGACAGGAAACGCTGCTGGGGTCAAAAGTCCATAGCCTTGGGGTGAAGCACTTCTTGAGACGAAGCAGAAAGGTGTCCTTGAAGGCAGGAGGGCCGGGGCCTCGGAAGGGGCAGGTGCGGGAGGGCCGGGCTCCTGCCCAGCTGCTGGGGCTCCGACTCTGCTATAAGGGAGAAGTGCAGCTGGCATTAGGTTTTCTGGGACTTTGAGGAAAATAGTAATTTTAGGCTATCTTGCCCTAGTTTTAGCAGGCTTCTGGGAATAAGAAAGGGAAAATGGATCTTTGTAAAGACTTAAAGAATGTTGCTGAGAGGGAGCGGGTGAAATCAGGTCCTTATGGAGCAGTGAACCTGGTTTATAAAAGGAGTGAGGAAATATAAGTCATTGTGCACTTCTAAATTTGGGGGTTTTGTATGGATATTACTTAACTGAAGACAGAAACCTTCCCTGAAAAAGAGCGCACAATTGTGCCGGGGAGATAGGATCGTTCGGTTTTATTAGAAACTAAGGTAAAGGCAATGGGTAATTCAAAGGAATCTATGCTGTCCACGTGTAAAAATTGCTTACGTCAATAGGGTGCACTAGTAAGTGCCCAGGTTGAGAACTTGTCACTTCTTGGTTATTTTCATGTTTGGAAACAGTCCTATGAATAATGCACCCGGTGAGGGTTGTCTCAATGCAAGTAAAATCTTTAGTGGCACAAACCTCATAAAACTAAATGATATTTTGTATAAATTCTGAGTGAATACACATAAGCTGCAAATACAGTTAGGACAGCTGCCACTGCTTAAAGGTCAGCAAAGCATAGCATTAAACAGCACATTTTGTGCTCCCAGACACGTAACCCATGATAAATTTTATGCAGTACATTTCTGAAATATCTACAGACACATTTTCTTCAATAATTCACTATCCTTTAAAAGCTTTTTTTCTTTTGACAATCAATAACAGGAGGCAATGTCTATAAAAGTTGCTGGTACTGGACTTCTACGGTCAGTTTAATTGGAGGACGGATGATGTTAAACTCCTATAACAGCTGACAGAGGAATCTGCTTCCCAGCTCTTCCTTCAAGCTAAACTTAAGACGCACAGGCCCAGTCTGCAGGATACATACGGCACTCCTGACCTTTAGCCAAAATGCTCAAACCATTTTGTCCTAGGAATCTTCTTTCCTTTTTTTTTTGTCCCCTTTTGCAAGGTGATGTGTTTCAAATGCAGGCGTGGGAGGCTTCAGGATGTGTATTAGGATGAGATATTTAGTGGGAAATGTCATCTCTGCTACACAACTTTTTTTTCCTGCTTGTGTTTGTTAGTGTAAAGTCAGCAGAAGTAAATTAGCTGGCAGATTTCAATGGAGACTGTTACCAGCGTCCTCTGCCAGATACTGTGCGGAGTGCCAAATTAGAATTGATTTCTCAATAAAATTGAGTTCAGCCTCCTCAACATAATCTAAGACAGAATGACAAAATCTCTCTAACTCACTTTTTAATTTTATTATTTTCAGTTAGTTTTGTTCTTGGATATTTTTGCTGCCCTAATTGCTTGTTACTATCTTCTTCCTCGAATCTTTTCTCTTGGCCAGGAGAACAAACCTTGTCGGCTTTCATGAGCGGTGCAGGAGAGTGAAAGGGACAGGATGTCTAACCACCCACCGCCTCCCTCGTCCCTCCTCGTGCTCCCGACTCTGCCGGCAGCGGAGCCAAGAGCCCAAGTCCTCTGACTCACAGGCTCGGAGCACAACAAGCTGTTTACAGTCCCATCCTCGTTCTGCCTTCCCACTCACAGCACGTTGCTTTGGGAACCACCAACCAACCTAATTAAAACAAATTTTTCCTATTGCGGGAGTAATTCCCCAAATGCTCCCCCTCACCAGAATCATGCGGTGTCTGCTCAGTTCGCTACCTCTGTCCAGCTCCCAGAGTCTCTCATCTTACTGTAGAGAAAATCAATGCCTTCTAATGTGGCTTTAATTCTTAAATTCAGAGCATTTATCACAGGTATCACGTGTACTTCTAGGGAATCTCCTGGAATACATGAATCTCCTGTAATGTATGGAAATGAACAAATGTCTTCCTTTTTAAAAGACATATAGAACAGGTGACTTGTGAAATATCAAGAAAAAAAAAGAAACAGTAAGAGCTATTTGGAATTAAATAAAGCAGGATTTTAAGTGGAGAAACCCAAGTGGCAACACAAGATGGCAGCACTTCTGGTGTTGCAAAAGGTCTGGAAGTAAAATTACCACTAGCGATTTACTGCTGCGGATTTCCCAGCACGAGGCATTGCCCCCAGCCAGTATCTAGCTGGGGCTTGTGCAAAAACGCACAGGTGTGCTCGCAAGGACAGCAGGAGTTCAAGGTGTCCTCGCAGAAGCCCTCTTTCTCCATTGAGCGGGGCTTGTTTTTCAGCCCAGGTAAATTACTGCAGCAGAGGTCAATGAGCCTGGACGTGCTGTGCTTGTTTCTGTCAACTGCAAATCTGGTGCCTTGTTTTCCTAAGCACTGAAAGGACTTTCCTAAGTACTCCAACCCTTAGCTCATTCCCTGGAAAAACAAAATATAACTTATGAAAGTGTCTCCAGCGTTGTTGGAAATAGACCTGTGTTTGAACGTGATCATCTGTTGTTACTTGAGTGCCTGTAGTTTTTAGGGTTAAATGCTTTACATTTATGGCAAGCCAATTTTGGCAAAGGTAGATTTTCTAAGAAGTTCTGGATGATAGTGTTGGTCAGTGGCATTCCTCAACTACTCTTAGAAGTTTTTTACTTTTTTCACCCCTCTTTTTTGTTTGGCCATTTTCTGTCA
Source organism: Crypturellus tataupa (assembly GCA_034781795.1). Taxonomy (NCBI): domain Eukaryota; kingdom Metazoa; phylum Chordata; class Aves; order Tinamiformes; family Tinamidae; genus Crypturellus; species Crypturellus tataupa. The sequence continues at coordinate 3,569,524 of JAWLRI010000923.1, read as the reverse complement.
TTCTCCTTCGATCAGGATGGCTTGTGCATGGGCTGCCATGAAACCAGCTGCCTGTAGGTCCTCTCTCTACGCAGTTCCTGGAGAGCTCATGTACGCTATCCCTGGCTGAAGTGGGGAGAACTAGATTCCACACATATATTTTTTCTTTTTCCATGTGAGGTTGGTAGTTCTTGAAGAATTCAGAGGAGACTCCCTGCACCTCTATTGCTTCCCAGCGGGTACTGCTGCCCAGCTGTGTCTGTGCTCAGCTGCTGCTTCATCCTCGTCCTCACTTGATTTGCCCCCATTCTAGGTCTCTCTGTTACCGTCTGTATTTTGATCATTCTTCTCAAAAAATGTCTAGAGCTCTAATACAGCCTTACAGTTATTTACTACTAGAAAGAACTGACAATATACAACATTGCCATGGTTTTACTCATTTGTGAAACTGAAGTTGGATTCTGTGGATGGCAAAGAAAACAAAGCCACCAAATGACCACCAAAACCTATGGAGAGAGCCAAGGCCTGGTTCCTGGGCTTTCAGGCATCGGGGCACTGGCTGAGTTCCAGTAGAACATTGCAGAATATGCTCAGTTTTAAGCATGTAAGCAATCCTGTGGAAGTTGGTTCAGAGACTATGCTTAATCTTCAGCATATCCTTAACTACCTGTCACTTGATGGAGCATCAGAGCAGCCTGTGCTCTCAGCCCAACAGCTAGGACTGAATAAGCAGGGAGAGAGCTGGGAAGATAACTAGCCAGCTAAAAGACTCCAGAGGAATCCTACTTCCAGCTGAGGAATATGGGAATCTGAATTTCGTTCAAAGGAGTGTTTGGAGAATAAATGGATTAACTAACACTGGAGAGAAGTCTGGCTGGCAGTTGTTCAGTCTCAAAACGTTGATTCTCGGTTGTCTTCATAAGGGAGTTAGTCCTCTCTCTTGCCAGCAGTTTATCCTCTATATTCCCTGTATTAAAAAAAAAAAAAAAAAAAAAAAAAAGTGAAGTGAGCAGGGATTTATATGCAGCAGAGGTGGGCTTTAGTCACTGAGCACTTATCCATGGAAGTTTGTAAGCGGCATGCGTGGGGCACAGCGAGGCAGAGGCAGTGCTGGATCATCCTGTTCTCTTCACAGGAATGTGCGTATCCCCTGGGTGGTACAGGTTTATCTGCAGGAATGCTTTGTCCCTGAGTCACAGCAATGGCAGAGACACTGTTATATATGCAAAAATAAAATTAAATATACAGGGGTACTTTGTCTGCCATAATTTTCAGTGTTTCCTCAAACTAGTTATTTTTGGTAAGTAGGTTTGAACATGTCAAGTACTATATACACTGTGTGCTAAACATTATTATTATTTAATGTTTTATTTACTATTAATGTATTTCTCAGTAAGCATTGGGACTTTTCAACTTTTCCTTTGGGAAACTGTTGTACGTTCTCATAGATTTCACTGTCATAGTTTTTACTGATAGCTTATATTTTCCTTTCCTTAATTGCTGTCTGTTACTTCTTCTTATGTACTCTTGTTCCTAATTATAAATGTTACAGCATCAATTTAGGAAGAATATCAGGGGAGGTTTCACAAGGGTCACTGCTGATCACAATATTGTTTAATACTTTCCTAAACAATATATACAGCGCAATATAATTTGCAGATGATGCTAAATTAAGAAGGATCGTAAACACAGTGGAAGGCAGCGAGAAAGAGAGAGAGATAACAAAAGGATGTTGAGAGTTTAAAGAACTGTGCAAAAATTAACAAGATGAGATTTAATTTAGATAAAATACAAGGTCATACACTACAGGAGAAAAATACCAACTACAAAATGGAAGATGCTTGTTAGGAAGCAGCAGTAATGGTGATATATTTTACGTTTATGTAGCTTCTTTCATCTTAGAGTCCCAAAGAGCTTTACAAATTAAATAAATTAATATACAAACTACACATAAGGATTGTTTTACACTGAGGTAGCTCCTTTGTTGGTGCAGAATATGACAGTTACTCAACAGAACTCTGCAGTGCTATGTAACAGTTCAGGACAAAATATTACAGGTCCCCTTGAAATTGCAGTCAAAGTTACAGAGACAGAATTTGTCTAGGACACTGACTAGCACTCTTTTTCTGATGAAAACTGGCAGAGGACTATTTTATTTTATTTTATTTTATTTTATTTTATTTTATTTTATTTTATTTTATTTTATTTTATTTTATTTTTTAGGCTGCAGTTGATTGAGATCTTGGTTTTACATCTATCTCTACGTTTACTGCAGTAATGCAGAGACAAACCCACTGAATCACAATGGCCAACGATTATACGAGCTCTCCTTGTGTGAGACAGCAGTGAAAAGAGTACATGTTTTACTAAAAGAGACAAATATATATGGCCTATTTATTAAAAGTATAAGACCTCAAAATGCAAAGCATTATCTATAGGTATTTGAGAGCTATTCATTTTAAAAAGGACAAGGAAGTTAAACTGGAGGGTATATAAAAGCTGATGATGGGAAAGAAAAGGCACACGCTGCTGAATTGATGGTTATGGGGTGTGACATAAAGAGAAAGATTAAGAAGATGGAGCACATAGAAGTGAAGAGGCAGCAGAAGGACAAGATGGGACAGGATAAATAACCCAGTAAAGGCAATGGCAGAAGAAAGGCTAGAAGTAGTTTTCTTAACACTTCTGATGTTGCTCAATGTGATGTCAATCTCCCAAGGAACCGGGATTTTTTGCAAATAATCCAATATTGCATTCCAGTCATTCCAGTATCATTCCAGTGAAGTCCAGTATCTCAGATGGTAACAGGATAAACTCAGATTATTACCTGGGCATGAGCAAATCTTTTGTCTTGTCAAACTGGTGGGTCCCTAATTAGGACTAACTTCACATACAGAGCCATTTTAGGAATAACTTTAAAGCACCATTTGCCCTACCAGGAGGACTTTCCTCCTAGGAACAGTCTCTGTGTGCGTATGAGTCCCTCTGAATATAGGTTTAGTGCTTTTACCTGCTGGGCCAAACAGAGAGGTCATTTGTCAGATTTGCCTTTATACATTGCTTTTCTGCACAGCACATGGTGAAGGGGGGCTAAAATCTAGAATGAGTAGAAAGGGTAATTTTCTGGGCAATATTATAGTTCCTACCTGAACCTATACCTCTTGAATGTGCCATTTTTGATTTTTCTTTTCTTGTTGACAAATAGGAAAGATTTTTAATGTGCTCTGACCCCTTCCCTACAAAGGTTTTCTGTGCTCAAATTGAAGAGGGGAAATTCCTACATTCATTTTAGTCATCTGAGGTCCAGCTAAGTGTTTGGGCTTGTAGCTGCCTGTCTTGTATAAACACGTGAGGTGAGTTTGGATTGAATCGCAGTTCCAGATGATCTCTTTTACATTCAGATTCCAGCATTCGCTTAACATGTTTTCCTGACCATCACCTATGTGGCCTGTTACACAAGTCTGCTAAATCAGACTTTACTTAGAAAGTGGAACTCGCTGGGCCTGATTTTCCACTCTCCTTCTCCTTGTGTCTCTACTTACAGCGGTGCAAAATGCCATCATTGTTCTCCAGTAGCATTTCATATCCATTTTGCACAGGTATGAATGACTATACAGGATGCAGGGTGGTGGAAAATTCCCATTGTGTTCTGTACTTTATCTTAGCCGAAGCACCAACCAGAACCCTCATGGTCTGTTGATTGTAAATCTCCTATTTCTAGATGAGCTAAGAAGAAGCCTTCCCATAGCTAAGCTGGTGTGAATCACATTAAACTTAAGTTTTTCAGCTAAAATAAGCTCCGTTTTTTTCCTTCTGAATTCAGCCCTCCTGTTTCTGTGTGGCTGGCCCGTGATTGTATGTAGTGCTGCGGGATCACTGAGCACCTCAGCTCCAAAAGCTGCGGGAAAATTGAGCTGGGTGCTTAATGCTCCCAGCGAGCGCCGGGTGCCCTGTTTAGGGCAGGAATGGATTCAAAAAGGTCTATTTGAAACAGGGGGAGGGCTAGGCCAGGTATATCTGTTATGCTTTTAAATGAAATTTGTGCTGTATCATCCTATTTTTTGCAGTAGTGCCTGCATATGGAGTAGCTTGAGGTTGGTTTGTTTTAGAAGAAACAGCGTTGCACCTAAAAAGTAAAACCTGCCCTTGAAGACCTTTGGAGGGAGCTGTCAAGCCAGCATCTCATTTGCTTTTTATTATGACTGAGCAGTAGTTAAAACTGGGAAGAAAAGAAGCAACGCAGTTGAAGGACAGACTTTATTTCCCTCAGTGGCTGTAGAAGTGCCTGCTTTAGCCTACTGCCATTTTGCTTGAGAGCGCTGGAGCACTTGAGTTATGGTGACATCTATTAGAATTCAATTAGTGGTAGTTCACTGACCCAAATTAACATTCTTTGTTAGACTCCAGTCAGTATATGCGTATGCTATTTTCAGGCCAAACAGACCTGCAGAGAAAAGAGGCTCAGAGCCTCCGCGTTCGCTGGCAACGTCTCCGTGACGGATGCGGAAGACGAGGTTTTGTAACGCCAGCGCTCTTGGCCTGCTAATAGAATTGCACGTCTGTGGTCTGTAATTGAACTGCGTGGTTCTCGAGCTCCAGAGGAGTGAGGAGAAGGACAGTGGAGGAAAAGTCGTCCTGGCTTGAGAGCCTCTCGGGTGTTTTTCAGCTCCTCTCGTTCTTCTTTGAACACTGCCAGCTGCTAGGACTTGAATTTCTGCATCTTAGCTGCCCCAGTTTGTAAGCTTGGACAGGCATCGTGGGATGCAGGGATAGGGTTAGGGTATCCCAGTCTCACTTTGCTCCTTATTTCAAGCCTTTCATAGGCTCCTCACAGCATCATGTCCTTTCAGCTCCCAGGTTTCACATTGTTGGCTTTGGTTTTGGAGCTACATTAACCCACCGTTCTCATCCACAAATCTTTTCAGGTGCCCAGTTCATGCATTTATCTTTTCGTCTGACTAACTTTGTCAGTGCCTGGCATATTCCAGGCATGACTGTAATAGAAATAATGCTATTATAGTTAGTAATGCCATTCAGCATCAAGAGAGGCAACTGCTTTGTTCCTTTACTATGGTCTATCTGTTTTGTCATTTGAAATGCTCTGCAACTATCCCTGTGGTTGTGGTTTGGTGGCTGTTGTCTTCTTTAATCTGTTTATTCTTATTTTTTTTAAATAAATACTATAGAATACTTATTACATCTGCAACTTGGAGAATTTTTAGATATTTGTGTGGCGTAGCCCTCTAGGAATGTATGAATCACTGACTACGACCAACTCTAATTTTATTTGAAAAGAAAACATGATTTATTAGCAAATAATTGTTAATGGGACTTTTAAAGGGAAAAGATTCTGTTTAAAATACTTTTCACAGATTCTAGGTCTGTGCTGACATTTACACGAAGGCAGTGGGCAAAGATGTGTTTCTCTGGATCTGTTCCCATGTGTCACTTTGACTAGTTTAAACTGTCAGTGAGCATCTTAGAATAGTCAGCTCCAAGTGCCTGGTAGATAGCAGTCATTATAGTTCACATTTTAATTTTAATGGCGACTGATGTTTATGTCAAGAAGTGTTGAGCCATTTGAGTGTTAAGCTTATGGATATTTTTTCTTATTTAGCAGATTTTTATCTCAAGATATAGTTAACTATTATAAGACCAAATTCACTCTTAGTGCAAGTGAATATCCATGTATACTAGATTTTAATTTGACTGTAGAGAGCAAGTACTATTTGGAATGCAGTATTTTTTCATTCATTATCTGTGCCTATTTTCTGTTTATTAACTCAGATATACAGATCTTAAATATTTTCAATATACCATTTCCTATGAAAAAAACAGCTAAATACTTGTTAATATCCATAGAGCACATATTTCTTCTGCTGACTGAGGCCGGTACAAGGTAAAACTTCAGAAAATCTGTTTCCAATATACTTGAAGGCATTTACTTATCAGCAGCACAGATGGTACTTGAAATGCTGAATAATAATTGTTAAGAGCCAAGGTAAACGATGGTGCAAATTTAAAAGCGGACACAGGAACTACAGTCTGTGCGGATTGCACCAGTTGTATGTACAGGTGCTAAAATTTACATGTGCAAACTCCATTTTACTACTGAAATGATCAGCTAATATGCTTATTTTTCAGTGCGAATACTAGAGGCAGCGGGTAGAGCAGCTGTTTGCTGAGGTGAGGAATGAAGTGTTCAGGCCTTGCTGTAAACTTGAATTCTTGCCTGACTTACAAGCGAAAAGCAAAGGGACAAGACTCGTAGCCACAGACACCTCTGTGCCCAGCCCAAATCAATACCCAGGTCAGTAGCAAGTTAAATGACACCATGAACATACTACTCATTGTGCTTTTTATACGTATGCATAGTTTAATAAAAAATTCTGCTTGAATTTCTCCTAAAACCACCCCTGAGTGGTGGCCTATTTTCAAAGTGTTGTTCTGTAGCTATCGAGCAGACTTGCTGCAGGAGAGTCTTGCTTCAAAGACAGCTGCCCTCTTTGGAAGACTAGGTGACCACTGCACTCAGTGGTCAGCACCATGTCGCTCCTCCTTTCCACCTGGGTTCCTTCCTTCTCCTCTGAGTTTGGCCTGTCCACCTCAAAAGCTGTGCAAGTCTCCTTCTACGGCAGCTCCAATCCTGCTCACTCTTAATGCCTTTACTGCTGCCATCTGGTATGGAAGTCCTTTCATCTGCAGATTCCCTTTCTCTCTCCTAATCAGCACTCTAGCAGCCAGAATTCAAATCTGCCATTGGAGGTTTTATTCCTCCTGCTGTTTTCCCTCCTCTTCTGAGGCAAACGGGTAGCACCTGGGAATGTCTCTGTCAGAGATTGCTGTAGCTTCGGGGCTGGAAACGTTTATGGCTAGCAAAGCGACTGCAGTAGTATGACAAAACTTGACTGTAATTTGATGTTTTTTGATGAGTAAGTCTTAACAGTGTTTCTTTTAAATTCAGTACTTACAAAGATCTGTGTTGCTTTTAGTGTTAGGATTGGGTTGCGGATGGAATTTGATTTCTTTACATTGTGTTTGAAACATCTCTAATATTCTTTTGCTTCCATTTCTCATACCTCCGCATATTCCCATCAATAAAATAGAAATTTCAATTAGTGGTATTATGCAGTTGCAAGACACTTTTGCAATTTGCAATTTCGTCTGTTTTCTGATAAAGCATACAGAAATTCATTTACAAAATATTTTTATGTTGGATTTGCACATGATATTAAAAATATCCAGTGTCCACAGAGTAGTTGAAATAACATTTTAGTACTCCATTGGCTTCATTCTCTTCAGAGGTCGATACGCAGTGGCATTTGTTCTGTGATGCAGAAAATAATCTGTTAAGGCAAAAAAGGAACATACATCTGTAACCTACACTTAAGGAAAAAGCCTTTGCACTAGCAAAGAACAATTGTCTGGAGAAGAGTTAGTAAAAGAACAAGTTGAAAAAGTTTTAGATGAGAAGTAAAACAAAGGCAAACTAGTCAGTTTTTCACCATCAAAGAAACAACAATGATAAAATAGTTCACGTGTTTTGTTGCTTTACCTGAATTCAAAGTTCTCTTCAGAATTTTATTGTTTTACCAAAACTCTACAGTCTCAGGAGCATATTAATGCATTGTGTTGGAGTAATTAGACTGCATGTTAAGTTTATCAGTGGGCTGACTAATGTACTCTTAAAAAGCTTTATTTGGAAAAAAGTCAATATATGAAGCCAATAGAGCTCTTGAGAGTTTGTGCCACATACACATTCACGCATAGAAAATCATGTTATCAATTTTCATTTGACTTTTAATCAATTACAGTGACAAAGAGATGATTTGAAGTCAATTTTCTGTTGGTGCTAAATTAGTGTTTGATCACAGATGTTTATTTTGGTTACTGCTTTCTTTGCAAAAAGCCTTGTAAAGCTAAGTTGTACAGATAGATACTTCTCATATTCAGGTGATTAGCCATTTTTCTGTATTTTTGGATGCAGTTGCTGCATCAGGGATGCGTTTCTGCTTGGATATGACTATGTGAAAACCTCTGAAGATACAAAATTTTTCAAGAAAGCTTAACATTGGCGTTGAAGGGAGATGCTCTTCTCAGTGATCCAATGCTAAATCAGTTCTCAGAACAGGCCCTTCCATCCGTCTGTTTAGATTTGTAAAATACATGCTAACAACGGCTTTTAACCAAAAGAATGTTTTGATTCCTACTTATTTTTAAGGAGTAGAAGACAAAAGAAGAAAAAGCTATAAAAATAGATGTGAAAAGTAAAATAGGGAGGGTTTCTACAAGGGAATTGGAGAATAAATCCTGACAGCATTTCTGTTCTTCTGTTATGCCCCTTCTTTATTTAATCTGATGATTGAAGTGGATTGGCGAAGTCTTTTCAGTCTCCATTCATATGACAGCAGCCCACATAAGAGGCACGCATGTGGAAATACTCTGTCTTCTTTCAGATTTTTCAGATGGGATTCAGAATGTTTTTGATCTTTAAAATCACAGAAACCCAAGCTTAAGGGCAGGTTCTGAAGTGGTCAGTGCCTGTAAATGCAGGCAGATCTTTTAAAGACAGTTTTAACTTCAATTCTGGAAGGCATTGCCAGAGAGCAGGTGCTAAATGCCAGGACTTATATTTGTTTGAAATCTGTGTGTCTAACTAAAAGAGGCAGGACACTGAACTTTTCTGAGAACCCAACCATAGAAAAATACTGCATAAAATGCAAACCATAACAGATACAACCAAAACCCATCATATAAATCAGCCTAAATCATCAAAGCGATAGATCAAACAAATGCCTCAAAATTCAATTCTCTTTCTCCTGTCATTCTCTCCAAATGCTTTGCATAATACCCTGAAGATCAACAAACAGATTTTGCCTGGTATGCAGTAAAGTGAGGCATGTATTTTATTGAGGTACCATTGAATAAAAGGATCCACCAGAAACCTTAGCTATTCCAAGATGAGATTATAATATTAATGACATTGCAGAGAGAAAATGCTATTTTTTCTGTTAGACTTTGGTCATTTATTGTTAATTGTACTTAAAACTTACTGATTTCAACAGAGCCTCTTCCACGGATAATACCTGAATCAGGACTATATGGGTAGAATAAGTTTCAGTGACACAGCTGCCTGAAAACTGATGGAGAGTTTTGATAAATAGATACATAATGCCTCACAGCAAAAATTGTACTTTGTAAAAATACTGAAGGGTAATGTCCCTCAAATTCCCAACCTCAGATGAAATATTTCAGGTTACATTCGTTGTGATTCCTCCTTTCTTTCCTCCGTCCTCTCCCCCTTCTGCCCCTTCCTCCTTACCATTCATGTCACAAAAAGCTACTACAGTAGAAACAAAAGCAGAAAAAGGACAATCACTGTAGTGTTCATTTCATGACGAAATGCTGGAAGAATTCTATGTAAGTGATAATTAATAGTTTTTTCAGTTAAGCCAACACCATTTTAACAATGTTAACACTCGATCCGTAATACTGGAATGAAGAACCCGAGGAGCAGTATGTTTCTGTGTTGACCAGCTCGCGGGCAAGGGCTGTGCAGCATCTGGTTGCTCATTCCAGGGGTGGCAGCGTGTTCTGCATCTCTTCCGTCTCCGCGAGGAGATCGAGTGCTATAGCGAGTTAATGAAAAGTCGATAAACCCACCTAGCTGATCTGCTGTGTGAGGGAGGTGGGCAGCTCTCCACGGAGGGTATTAGAAGGTTAATCTCCATTAAACCACCAGTGTTCCTGGGGCTGCCCTGCGGACACGTTACCCCTGTTGTTGAGGTTTTTTCGTCTCAGTGACAGAGTTTTGTGCCTCTCCTCACCATGTGCTGGGGCCCCGGGAAAAGGAGCATCTAATTTAAAAGCCCAACACTACCACGTTCAGTATTGAATTTTTATCTCTGCGTGCTACGTACTGAAAGGCTGAAGGAGGGATTTCGGGGGAGTCCGAGAGCGCTGTGCCCCCCTCCATCGGCCTCCGATTCCACACTGGGGCTCGTGTAGCTCGCAGGGCCACGTGGGCCATCCTGCCGTATATACCTCGTGCTGCTAAACCACCTCGGCCCTGTTGAGAGGAGCAGCGTGGCAGCTCCCACTGAAGATGCCACGTGCGCAGCTAGGGCCCAGCCATTTGCATGGTGACTGGTGCAGAGATGTCCCTGAGATTTTCCCTCTGTGACCTCTAAATCCTACAGCATTTAAAAGAGATTAGTATATGCAAATTATCCTGTTGAATGAAATCTCCTTTTTCTCAGTCATTCATGAAAAGTCTTCTCCATGAATGGTGATGGCAAGGTCCAATATTTAAAGGAGCCTGTCTTCAGACGAAAAGACACAGAAAAAAGTGGTGTGGGCCCTTCCTGTGCTTTGGTTGTCTAATAATAGAAACTGGGAATCTAATCAGATCTTTGTGCAATACTGGTTTTATTTTACAAACCGCCCTTTCAATGCCAACCCAGCATGTTATACTTATGTCTTGTATTATGCTTTTATCTTACAGCATTATGCTGGGTTTTTTGGGTGTTTAATAGGATAGTCTGAGGATCTGGTTCACTTCCTGACTGACATGAATCTCTCTCTGATTTTTAATCTCACTTTCTATAAAAGTATATAGGAATTATTTGTATCACAGGAGGAGAATCAGAACCGAGATTTTGGGTTTTTTTTTTTCTACTCCAGTGTTATTCCACAGGTTATTGTGTCTTTTTGAGAATGCCATACTTGGCAACTCTGCCTTCAGCAATTACTCAGTAGATCACAGCTGTTGTAGTACTAAATTCCAGTGTACTTGTTGACTGAGATTTTTCTGGCAGCAGTGGAGAAGAGCTGTCTGCCTTGTCTTTCTTTCTTTCTTCTACTTTACATACTCTTAGTGATATCAAGAAGGGCTCTCTTTTACCATCCTTTATTCTGTTTTCTGTTTGTCAATTTTGGACTGGAACATGAAGGATGAATTGGGCAGCCAGGGTGAATCTACTCCATTGGGAAGGACCTAGTCAAGTTGAAAGATAATGAAGGGTTTTGTAGATCTTTGGGAAAAAAAATGTCATTATGCATTAACCAATGAATTTGTAAGTATCAAGTGGCTTTTAAAGAATTCAGAAGTTAATGATAAGTTCTGGGAAGGCTTCAGGACAGAATGGTATTTCTTTGATTCTTACCTTTTGTGTTGAAATAAACATTGTAATCTATAAAACTGAAACTAATTTTAGCCTCTCTAATTTTTAGGCATTATTTTTTCAGCATTTCCATGAGAATTTAGCCCTTCCTCTTGGCCTTGCAGCTCTTGTGGGCAGTAGTGAGGTGAGCAGCGGTTCCAAGGAAAAAAACAGCCAGGAGATGGCAGGGGCAGGGCAGGAGTGCAGGGTGGCCTGGTGCCTGTACGAGTCCCAGCTCTGATTTTCCCTCCTGCTTCAGTTCACTCTCACTGGCTGCCTATTCCTTCTGCCTTTTCAGGAGGCAGCGGTGGGACCTTTATGGCAATCAAATTTGTGGTAAAGATTTTGTCTGTGTGACTCTTAATAGTGTGGTACTTAAGAAAGGGATGTTTAACTTGAAAAATTGTTTATTTTATAGAAGTTCCAACTAGCATAATGTTTATTAAAACAGCCATAAAATTCACTGCATACCGCATGAAATTCAGCTTGATAATGATACTGCTGCTATTGTGATTATATAAACACACAGCAGTTGATTTACCAAGAAATAAATTCAAATCACATGCTCCCAACCAGGAGCTGTGCAGGAAGCACTGGCCTTAAAAGCCAGTGCTGGAGTTGGTGTGGGGATTAGTAACGGGCTATAGACACCTGCAGGTTGAGCTTCCTGTTTGAATTCCAGTTAAGTCAGTTATCACAATCTGATGGCTTTTCGGCAGCTTGTGCAGAATGAACTGATGGTCTTAGCCCATTTCCTCTCATGTCCCTATCACCATGAGGCAACCTTTTGGGGAAGGCTCAGGAAGGGAGATTTAACATTAAATGGGCTCGAGGGCTGAGTTCCCCTCCCCACTGTATGAGTTGGTCCCGAGCAGAGTGCAGATTGCAGGGCAGACTTGTACTTCTGGTTAGTGGTATGTTCTGGGGGTGATTTTGGCAAGTGAGGCCTTGGGACTCTCATTCCAGCAGGGAACCAGGGCACTGCGAGTCTGCTCAGGGAGAGCTGAAGTGGAGAGCTGAATTTTCAAAGCAGAGTGGTATGGCTGGTGATTGAGATCAGGGATATTGGATGCTTTAAAAATGACCATTTCACATTATTAGTCTACTTTTATGATGTTTTCATTAGAAAAATAAAAGGTCAGTATCCTGGCAGGACACTGCATTGCAAGTCCCAGGCTCTTCAAGGCTTTAGATAACACTCCATCGTTAGCTATTTGTGGCTTTCAGTTTGATCGACTACTGAAATTCATGGGGGAGAGAGTAAGTAGACAGACAGATCCTGGGTAGAAGGTGCAGCGCATGCCACAGTGAATGGATGCCTTTTAATTTTGGGATTACAGCAATCACACGAATGTCGTTGGGGATAGCATGCATGTTTGGAGCAAACAGGGCATGAATATTTAAAGCACAGACTACAAAGGAGAAGCCTATGGGAGGCTTGCAATCTAGCAGATATTTGCAGATTTCACAATATTCTTACAGAAATACCACAGCTGAAGCAGTATCCACCTTTGTAGGTCAGATTAGTTGTGTTAGAGAACCTTGGAATAATATGCAGCACCTAGGTCTTCAACTCTGATATACTAACACCTCAGTCTGTTAAAACATGCTTCTTTGAAACCTATTTTCCCTCCACTCACATAGGGAGATGTCTGGCTAAGTGCAAACACGGGCTAAATACCCAGCTGAGAGTTAGATTCAAGCTTGTCTGCATTGGTGGGAAGTTGTCTCCTAAACCACGTGGGTGCAGGCAAACTCCTTCATGCTATTGCCACAGTTTTACTGAAGGACATACGAGTTTTCTCACAGTTGGCACAAGCCTCCAGGAAGGAATCTCAGTGTGTCTTGGCACAAAACCCCAAGGACAAGTGCTGCCATTAGCAGATGCAACAGCTAGGAGCTCACACCGCCTCTCAGCTAACCAGGAAACTCAGACCTGGTTGCCCAGGTTGCCAAGGTTAACTGCACAATATAGACACAGCCTAACCAGGAACACCCAGAGTTTGCTTGGACAAACCATGTTGGCTTTCCTTTTTCTATATATTCCATGCTAAGCATCCTAGGCCTGGGGCTCTCTTGCTTTCATCCCTTTTTTGGAGCAGATTTGTGACTAGGTAGTTCTGTTCTCCTTCATTTTTTGCTGAACCACTGCTTCAGCCGCCACTTCATTCTGTACCATCTGCACTTTATTTTTCTTAGCTGCTTTGCCTGTAACTATGTGCAGGCAAAAATATCCATCTGTTAAAAGATGAGGTATCAGACAGAGAGAGAGACAATTTTAAATAGGTATTAGAGACACGTCAAAACTAAGTTAAGCAGAAAAGATTAGACAACAAATGTCCCAGGAAAATCTGGGTGGCATTTTATTCTCATCAAAACATGAAAAATGATCAAAAGAAGGGTGGAGGGAAAAGGCTTTTAATCTGAGACTCTCCCATTCTAGTTAGATTTCTGTTGTACTCCCAAAATACGATGATCTAACCATGGCATGAAGATGATGTGCAATCGACTGTATCAACAGTTTCACAGATGTTTATTTGAAGTTTAATGTTAATGAAATGCAGAGATGTGCCTTGTGCATTCTTTTTTTTTCTCTCCTCAAGTCCCAGTTTTCACATTTGGTCTCTCTAATAGTGGATTTAATTTATCTCATTTAGTACCTGAAGAACAACAATTTTCAGAACGTGATTTCATGAATCAGCACAGTAGGAGCCCTGTATTTAAGAGGGGCTTGGATTGAAAAATTGGAAAGGCTAAAAAGGATGTTAGCCAGTGGCACAAAAGATCACTATTGAGGTATATTGGAAAATTTTATATTGTTCTTGATAGCCTGACAGTTTTAAACTCCCTTGTCACCAGGGCTGAATTTATCATTTTTAAAAGTGCTAAGTAACATGTCATTGCCTTTGTAGCTGTAAGAGATAATTACATGCTACATACTTTAAGGAAACAAAGTGAGGAGAAGACTATTTACATATACTTGGAACATGCACAGATTAGCTTCAGCTGGCCTGTTTATACTGTCAATTTGTATTATATTTGAGATTAGATAAGTGTACATAAATGTTGGGCATAACAAATATTTGACAGTGTTTCTCTGTCCTTGCATTGTGTTGTGCGTAGCCGATTGCAGCACTTGCCTGAGAAAGGCAGAGACAAAGAGCAGTTTAACCCTTTCAGGTGTCATGGTGCAAGGTGGTACCAAGCAAAATGGTCTCATTATAACTCACCATTTCTGGTGTATTATTCCATCTGAATATTAACTTGGAGAGCAACTGTAGCTTAGTAGAAAGTGACAAATCAGGAGGAAGCATTTTCAGGATATTACTACAGTGCTTCTGTCATTTTATTTGTAGTTATCAATTTCCACTGCTAAGTTAAAATCTTGTCTTTTGCAAGTAACTGATGCATTTATACTGTGAACTGGCAGTAATAAATCCGTAAAGATCTTAGTGGCCAGCACTGTGTATTTAAATATTTAGCATTATATTTTGTAATTTCCTTTTGTATATTTTTGTATTTAATTGCATTGATTTTTCTGCCTTTTTAATGACATCAGTAGAAAAAAATAGTAAAACTATAAAATACCTTTGTGCCAGTGGCTGCATATGAGGGCAGGACAGTCTGGCGGTAGCAGGGCCAGGTTCTGTGCCTCTGTCCACTTGTGCTCTCTCTTGGACGAGAGATCAGCAGTGCCTTGGCAATGCACTAGTAAACTAGAACACGGCATCTTTTCCCATCCGTTGTTTCTTAGGGTTTCTTTTGAGTAAGATGAGGATCAATCATAAAGAGATACACGTCCATAGATCCATAGATTTAAAACAAATTATATATATGTATGGACTACTAGTTCATGCAAGCTAACACACAGAAATATAGGCTTTGATATTTAAAAATGGCCGATATTTTTGGCTGTCTGGTTTTAGACATCTGTTGCATATTTTTCAGAGGCAGTAGCAGGTCCCAGCTACTACAGTTTCAACATTAAACACTTTCTAGAGTAAATGTGTGTCTGGTGTCCAATCCAGTAAATGCATCCTAGGCTCTTGGAGTCAGTCCCGTGGGTTCCTGGTATGTTGTGTGGGGCTCACACTTGAGGGACACCATTGCCAGGTGAAGGCCTCAGAGAACCGTAAGAAAAATATACTCCATGGAACAAAGAACAGTAAGATATTGAGGAGATTACAGAGTGGTGAGAAAATAATTTCATGTGCTTTGTCTGGGTAGCCTGGTTTGCATATTTTCATGACCAAATGAATGAGGAAACAAATTCATGAATTTTACACCTCGGTAGGCTTTAGCCTTCTTTTGATTCGAGGATCTCTAATATATTTCCACCAAATGTATTAACCTCTGTATAGGAAGCTTAAGTCCACAATCAGTAGGCTCACTTTGTTAGTAACCTTTCCCAAACTCTTTAGAAGGGGAGATTTAGAGGCTTTAGATTGGAAAGCACTGTTTCAAGCTCTCTCACTAATTACAGACATGGCAATTGCTGTCTCCCCAGGAATATGGCTACTTGTGAAGCCTCAGATTATCAAGATAAGCAATGAATACATCTGATTTGCATAAGACTTTTCTTGCCTGGAGCAGTGGCCATATCCTTCCACTTGTCTAGAAAGAGAACTGATTAGAAGTGGGGGTGGAAACTGTTCCAGGGTTCTGTAGTGTAGACATACCCAGTATTTGGCTGGTTGTTTCACCGTGCAAGACCATAAACTACATTTTCTTTTTCCAGTTCTTCTCTGTCTCTTCTGCTTTTGTCTCCTTTTCCAATCTCCCTTTGCATACTAATCCTCCAAGGAGAAAAGGTGGGGCATCCAGTGACATATACGTGTGCTTACTACAGTTTCCCCACTGAGGCATCTTTCTTTGTTTACTTGCACGTTATCTGTATCAAATGTGCTCTTTCTCTGGAGATTGTCCAAGTAGATTTTTTCCAATTTGTTATGGAGTTTCCTTGTACATTTTCTCTATATATTTTAAAGCACAGTGCACAAAGCTTTCAGAGCTTTAGCTGGGATTAGCTCTTCGAGAATTGGTTCTGAACCTTGAGAAATGTGGTATTTTGTCTTGTCACTTCAGTGGCTTGTTGCTGCAGATAGGAGAGATGACCGTGGTCTTCCAAAGGAGATAATGGAAGGCTCTTCTGAAGATGATGTCATTATTGCTGATGTTATTTTTATAGGGATCCCAAAATGGACAGAGTGATGTGTTCTATTAAATACGGTTACGCTCTTAGTATTGCATTACAGAGGAGAGAAATACACGTCCCAGCTTACGTGTGCTCCTCTGCTGCTTCAAAGGGAAGAGAAGGATAAGGCAATGAGTGACAGTGAAAAATTCAGTTAGTGAGGCATGAAACGAGAGTCTGGAGGTAAATGCTGTTAGTGCACTGGGCAGACTTTGGGAATCGTGACAGCTTGGCCTTTCTTCGTTGCATCATGAACCTGGTGGAAGGACAAAGCTAGAAGTGCGAGTGCCTGAAACGTGGCTGTAACGCAGAGAAGCAACATGTTAAACCTGCTCAATGGGATTTTTGGAGACAGAGAGCACAGACCATTAAAATACCAGGTGAACAAAAGCTACTACAGGAGTTTCTGTTCGTACTGTACCTGTAAAACCTAGAAGCTCCTGCTGACTGTAAAATTAATAATAGGCAAAGTCAATGTTAAATGGCCTCAAGAAAAAAGGCAAAAATTCTTATAAAAAGTGAGGATCGATATGATACTTCTTGCAGTACAATATTGAGCCTTCTTTTCCCTTCCCCCAAAATAATATTGACAGTTATACAGCAAAGCTTTTACTTACTTCTGCTAATGGAAAACTGTGATAACGATCTTTGAATAATAGGGTTTTAGAAATCTCAGCTACTGGGTCCTTACACTAGCTTTACCAGCCAGTACTGCAGTTTTCTTTAGTGAGGAAGCAGTCTGGGGGTCTGGAAGGAGCCTTTGCCACCCAATGTATCTTGAAAAAATTTTTTGCATCTCAGATGAATTATTAAATGCAAATTCAGCAGTGCAAGGGAGGAAAAAACAGATTACTTTCCCTTTGAGTTTGCTGATTAGTCAATTGCTTAGTTCATGGAGGATGCCACTTGTGTCAAGTTTCTGTATACTTTCATGGAACTGGAGCATGATACTTACTGTATCTCAAGTGAATGATTTTTCAATTAGCCTGCAGTTCCTTGGCTCTATTCCCTTTGCAGTCCTATGTGGGTGATGTAGAGCAAAGGTTTAAGAGGTTTTGGACAATTTATGATGTTTGGAGAGGCTATTTGTCAAGATACAATATCTGCAACAACTTTTATGTTCAATTTTAGTCCTGGGTCTTTTGTTTATTTTTATGGCACTATTTTCTGAGGTGTTAAAGCTAACTTTAAGGTATTGTTTAAGATGGGGGGCGGGTGGAAGAAAGAGAAAAAAAAGCCAATGTTAAAAGATTGAGGTATCAGGGGGCACACAACTGTTTTTATGATGGACTGCAGATGGGAGTGCACTGTGAATTGGTTTACTCTGCCAGCCAAACCGAGAAAGAAAGGAAAGATCAGAAACATTTGAAAATGAGATCATACAGCATGTGAACTATACAGACATCTTGCCCATGTTTTTTTTATGAGAAGTCTTACTGACATTTGAAAAGTAGGGACCTGTTCCCTAGTCTTAAGGTTGACTGACATTTAAGGGCAGCATAAGGCATGATTTCCTTCCCCTCCTTTTAAATTGAAGTTTTCATAAATCAGGGCGAGAGAGAAGCCTGGTTACATCTTGCAAAGCGTTAAGATCTGTCTAGAAATGCGAAAAAAGTCACCCATGACATTTTAAGCACTTTGCTGAGTCTTGTTGTGTTCTACATCTGTAGCAGTGTAGATACAACACACACCTGCAGGCAGAGAGCGAACACCTGAAAATGGCCTAATCCCAGAAATTCCCATGTTTACTGCAGCCGCTTGGACGCAGCTGCAGGATTAGCAGGATGGCAGCAATGGGAGGTGCCTGGAGCGGGCTGTGCTGTGCGGGGCCAGGCGTTTCGCTTGCGCTCGGCCGCAGGGGCCGTGTTGGTGGTGGGGGGCACGTGTGACCCCGGCGCTCGCTGATCCGCGGCTCAGAAAACATCCAACTCTCTGGGTTTTACTCCGCTACTCTATTTCTCTGCTCTAGCAGCCCCAGAGCACTTCCCCTAAAGGGCAGTGCCATACACAGCACGATTTCAAAAGCTACCGGGTTTCCCAGGACTTTTGCTGAGGCCCAACAGCAGTAATAAAAAGCTTAGGTGTAGTGTGAAAGCTCAGCATGGAATGATCCAGAAGTGCCGCCTGATTGAGGTGACATCCTCTGAATTTGCCCTGGCTGGAAGTTGGCCAAATGTTCTGTGCCTTTTGGAAACCTGTTTCCTGAAGAGCAGTATTGCACTGCAGCTAGTTGAACTTTTGTGGGTGATTATGGCCAGAGGTGGCAGCCAGGCGCTGGAGCCAGTGCAGGACAATTGTTTTATAAAGGGTAATAAAGA
This sequence comes from Crypturellus tataupa, assembly GCA_034781795.1. Classification (NCBI taxonomy): domain Eukaryota; kingdom Metazoa; phylum Chordata; class Aves; order Tinamiformes; family Tinamidae; genus Crypturellus; species Crypturellus tataupa. The sequence goes on along the minus strand of JAWLRI010000923.1, from coordinate 3,550,871 downwards.
GCATCAATGGAGGACATTAATATTTCAGTGGGTTCCTGCTAAAACTACCTAAAGAGGAGTGATATAAAGTGACCTAAAAATTCCTGTGTTGTAATTGAGTAGCACAGAAGAGTGACTAATGAACTGCATTGCTTTTATAGCTAAATTGACTGAGAATAAGATCATTTTTAATACATCCCCACTACACAATTATCCTGGGAGGAATTTATATCGCTTTTTGAATTTTATTTGCAGTATCATATATTGTATATGTATGTGTGCTTACTGGTCTTTTGTGTGCTAATGAACAAGAGCTAAGCATTCAGTCTAGCAAATAACTGTGTATCTATCTCTTTCTAATCTAGAGACCTTTCTACATACATATTTAAGAAGCCCTTGTTGATGGTTTACAAAACCTGTTTTCACCAACACAAATGGTTTGCATATTTCTGTTGCAATTATGTTTTAAAAATAGATGCCAGAAATACAAGGCAGGCTTCTCTACAGCACTAGCCAACACGGAGTGGGAGGACCATCAGGGAGCTATTTATGACACCCTGCTTCTCAAGTGATTATTACTTAGGATGCCGAATAAATGATAGTAGCTTCTCTAACATAAGGGCAGCCAACCGGGGACTTTGCCAAAACCATCGTTTTACAAAATCCAGGGTTCCTCCTTCCCATAATTTCCTCTCTTTTTAGGTGCGCCCAGCTTTTCATTAAACATCCTATATGAGCACTCACATAGAAGTTTCCTCCACGCATTTGAAGCCGTCAGTGAGTCCGTTTTCAGCTGGGCACTGGGCATGTTCCAGCTCTGTCAGTGACATCAAGAAGGTCCAGAAGCCAGAACCAGAGAAGAAGAATCTTATTTCTTTGAATTTAAGGCATATATTAGTCTACCATTGATTCTGCCTACTCAGCCTATTGCCAAGCATATGGCATCTTATTATAAATAAACCCACTGCAGATGTTGCCAAGTATAACCTCGGCACTCACCTGGTGGCCTGGGCAGCAGTGCAGCCACTGGGTCTCTCATCTTGATCATCTTGTCTTGATGCCTTTTCTCGAGTGTAGAGTGAGAGACAGAGGGGTTGCAGTCTGGACCTGTTACCCAGGCTTCTAGTGAGTACTTATTCATATTTTACTATGTGGGACAATGTTGATAAGAATCTGGAGAGCACTGGTAAGAATCTGAAGAGCAAGGCACATCCAAAACATTATGGCTTTTTTTCAAGACCTAGCAAGCAGAGGAAAACATTCTGCTGCATCTCACACCTTCTTAGCAAGTGCTTTGAACTTTAGCCCTTGACCTCTTCTTTTTTCTGGAAGTTTTGTGACTCTTCAGTTTCCCTGAGCAATTTAGTTTCCCCTCTTCCTGTCAGTATATAGGTTGTAGGACTCTAAAATTGCTTTGCTTGTAGAAGACTGTTCAGAAAGGAAAGATTTTGTCCTGTGGAAATGCAGTGACAAGCAGATCTCCCAAGGCTGCTGCTAGACAAAGGGACACTGGGTAATCCAGTAACTGTGTAGAAGAGATTTATTCTGGAACAAACTTGCATTTCAGAAGCAAGCACCAAGCTTTCTTCATGCAGCTAAAGTTGGGTAAATGTAAAATGAAGGCAGAAGTAGGGCCTGATGGTGTCCACAACCCCACTGAATATTGCAATACAGAGGAGGCAGAGCTCTCCCCTCCAGTTTAGAGGGGAGAGCTAACCAGGTTAGAACGGGTACCTGAATTCAGCCAGCCAGGCAACAGCCTTTGGCTCTCTGTATCATCAGTGGATAGAAAAAGGCATCTCGAGGTCTTTAGGTAGCTTTAAGGCTGCAGTGGGAAAGGATCACACTCCAGACTTGCCTGTTTCCCTCGTTGACTTAGTAGGAGCCTCCAACTGCTGTCCTCCTGGCTCAGGTACTTCAGTGGAGCCCCCCAAAGTTTAGAGGATGAAGAGACATAGAGTGAGATACTGAGATAAAAAACATGTGAATGAGCATAACTTTCTTAACTCTTGTAAAACCTCCTTGTAATCTACCATGCTTTCAGTCCGCTTTTCTTGACAAATGCTTGGGTTTATTTATTTCATGCTATTATGCTTGGTAGTACTGAATTATGATGAGAGAAGACTTGGTCCATCACCAAGCGCTGATTTTCAGATAATTAATCCTTGGCAGGAGTATAGCACTTAACAACCATGACTGGAAGATGACTGACGAAAAGTCCAGGCATGGCATCGTCTAAGAATTACTTCTTTTGTATGTGCCAAGGACTTAATCATTTGTTACTTTTTTTCTAGGGGGAGAGGAAGTGATTACAGATTTCTTATGGGAAGCAAAGGTACTACTGGGCTGCCATTAGCAGTGCCATTGGTTTGAAGGACAAATTATGCTTGGTGATCCTGCCAGCCTAATGTACACCAAAACCAGACTCAGGATTTATAAATATTATTCCCTGGTGACAGATGTAAGTGAGCCTCTTAACAACAAGCCTTTCCGAATTTTCTACCTTCTGGCACTGTCCTTGACATCATCTCTGTCTCTTAATTTAGTTACTTTTTTCATAGGACATCCTGATAGCGCCTTCTGAATTAGACTGATTGAATTGATGACTTCCTTAATTTCAGTCTTCTTGGTGTTCAGCTCTCTTTTATCATACTCTTACCAAAAACAGACAAGCAACACAAAACAAAAGACTACTTCCCAGGTAGGTTATCCCAATGTCTCCCTGCCCTAAATTTAATACAGATTTTTAATATGAGCTGTTTGGCTGGGAAAAATTGAATGCAAGTGACAGTGCAGCTCAATTAGGAGGATTCTCGCTCCTAGGCCAGAAGAAGCCTGCAAATTGCAAATTCACTAGTCCCATACCAGGATGCAGCTCAACCCCAACCCTGCAACTGAGTGTTACTCTATTTGAGGAGGTGTTCCCTGGATGAAATACTGCATGGGAGCACCTTTTGTTGGTGGCTGGTGTCCAGGTAGAAATGGAAATAGCACAGAGTCTTTTTTTTAAAGAAGAAAATATAATCCTATTGTTCTAGCAGTCTTTCCTGTTTCAACAATGCAAGTACTAATGTTGAAGTCTGTGTGTAAGAGCCCTTGGTATTCACAGCAGTCTCTCTGTTTAGGTAAATGGTCTTAATGCCAACAATTTAGTAAAGGGTATTTAGGATGCCTCAAGTCTGAACGCCAAGTTATAAAACCAAATTGTATTCTAGAATACAAGGAAGCATAGAAACAAAAATGCAAGTGCTAGGTGTCATACTGAATACCTCATTAACTTAAAAAAACATGAAAAGTATGAATGTAAATTATAACCCTTGTTATTACTCATAACTACAGTTCAGATGATAACTTGGCAGTTTGCCCACAACTCTTTTATAAACCAGTAACCTCCGGAATAAATTACATATCATACATAATACATAATTGTCCTTAAAAAGGCAATAATTGTTCTAAAAGGTAGAGTTTGCAGCATATTTCACAGGAAATATATGCCACAAAGCCAACATGGTTGTTCAGGATCTAGGTTACTGATTTACCTGTTTGCTCTGTAGATTTAAGTTGCTACCATGAATGCATAGGGTCCTGGTATGAGTGGGTTGTGGAAAGTTCCTATGTTTATCTCCAGTGGTGGTCTGTGTGGACAGCAGAGGCTCATATTCTGAAATAAATGTAAATGAGGATTTAAATACTGGTGGTGAAAGTCACTATTTCACAAAATTCATTTGGGTCTTTTTCTCTGTCATGGATTTCTGTGCTTCCTTCAGCTTGGGCTATGCCAACCACCCTCACTTTTCTCTGAGGAGTCCGGATTCATCCAGCATGTGCCATTGCAGAAGAACTTCTGGCGTGGAGTAGTCACAGGGTTTAAAGTGGAGTCTCCTTTTCATGCAGCCAACCTCTGGTGGAACAGGCCTTTGGAGTTTCAGTAACTGCAATTTGTAAATCGGAAATTTGGCTTGTAGTTGTCCTCCCATGAAGAAATGTCCATGTTTCAGTGCTGGCTGAGATGGTCCCCATTTCACAGAGGTAGTCTGTTCCACAGGGTAGGGTTGTCTATAGATACATGCTCTTTCTACTGTTAACAGTGATATTCAAGTAAGCAAGGAATACCCTAAGAGCACTATTACTATAAGGGGTTTTAATACTTTTCCTGCTAATGACCTGATTACCTATTCAGAGCTACTCATCATTTTTATGTAGAATTGTATTATCTTCGTGTCAATCATACGTTTGTAATAACATGCATTTAGCAAAACCCACATTTATAGCATTTATAGCATTTTGTGTGCCCTACCCCTCACCCCAAATCTTTTTTTGAAACACACGCTTCGTCATGCTTTTCTTTTTTGCTTCGTTTTTTCTTCAGTTTGCACTTTCGAAAAACTGTTAGGTTGCTAGCACAATACTATCTTTTCGTGATCAAATTTTCAATTCTCTTTGCTTGTAGATATTTAGCTGTAAAATGTCTTGCTATAAAATAGACACCCAGAAGGTTAGGTGTACTTAATTTTTTTTCCTTTTCTCTTGTTTATTTGTCTGCACAAGAAGCATTACAGGAAACCTTTCACACAGGAGTTACAGTGTCACTGCCATAGCTGATACCAGAAAGTTATGTGAAGGTCTTATTGTGTTAAATAAACAGTAAATCTTTTTCTCAGAATGAAAAGATGAATTGTGAGACTTAAAAAATAAAACTCTCTAAAAATGACCTAGTATGTAAGATACATAAGCTTCAGGAAAAGTACCTACATATTTTTATGGTTTTAAAGAAAGGTTACCATTTTTCTACCTCAGTAATAGAATAATACGTTCAGTTAGCAAATACTCATACAAGCAAATGCTAAGATGCTAATAGTTGTTGCAAGCAGAACTTGAACAGTGAATTCTGTTTTTTTTTTTAATGTGGATTTACTGTCCTTTAAATGATTAGATTCTGTCAATCAAAGATTGCATTCATATACAGAACTATTATAGCCTGATCTTCATTTCTAAAGGGCAACCAAACTTGAAAGTTCTCAGTGATAAAATACTAGTTGCTTTTTGCCCTGATTTTATAGATGGGCTTTAAAACAAATTCAATCTTAAACTTTTTGTGGAAATAATTTGAAATGCAGTGTGCTATGCATGTACTTATCTTCCTTCCTCTTGCTCTTCAGATGTTTCTACTGATACATAGATCGTATTGGATAAAAAAAAAGATTAGCTCATACCTTTTTCTTCCATGGCCCATCTTCCCATCCTGTCTTCAAAGTGAGCTTACCCTAAACTATCTAAAATAAAAGTTTGCAAGAAAATACATTTTACTGAACTAGGAGCCTAGTTTTAATACAATTAAGAGCAGTCTTGGAACCAGATTACTCTGCCTCTATAGGGCATGTACCTTGGCTGCATCTATACTGTCCTGTTAAAAACAAACCTGTAAGTTTCATGGATATCACAGAAATACAAACTCTTTGGCAGTCTGTGCTACCTCTGTTTTGTCTCTCAATCTGGTTTTAGTGTTACTGTAATTCATCTAACTTCCCATTCTTGGAAATATACACATGGTGATGGGTGAGAAAGTGATGGAGAGATGCACTGAACTGATTCTCCTTAAAACTGGGCCCTGCTAACAGTTTGTTTACCCAAAGCTGCCCAACTCTACGAATTCACTAGTTCTCATGCTGGTACAGAAGAACCACAGTCAAAATATACAAAAAAAAAAAAAAAGAGATTGAATCATTTCAAACAAATTTTAGTTAAAATCTCTATGCTTTATAGTGTGCTGATCTATTTTTTCTGTATAAAACACTGGATGATACAAAGGTATTTTTGTTTCACTTCCAGTAGCACTAGCTATTGAAATTTCTTAATGTTGCTTTTACCTTAATTGTAGAAATAGATTTTGTTTAAAGTCACAAATGCAAAAGTAAGGTTGGCACATCAATTTAAGATATGCTTTTCCTACCTTTTGAGCACTTCATTTCAGTTTTAGTGTTGCAGTAGCATGACCAATGTCTTTGGAAGTTGCATGCATTTTTGAACAGGTTATTAAGGACCCTTTGGGCTTTGCTCTTGCTCCTTCAGTTCCGAAACTCTTGTTGACTTCAATGGTGCTATGATGGGGTGGTTATGGAGTTTAGATTTGTAGTGATATAAATGTGATAGACTCTAGTTACCTGAAACTTCCTTTTTCTGTAAACATGTCTGTCAAATTTATCTGCCAAAATATTTCTGAAAATCTTACGGAAAAGCTTACAAACATGGCTAGGCTAAGTACACTTCTTCCTCAAAAGAATAATCGGGGCTTTTTTAGTTATGCTTAACCTGAACAGTTTCCCTTTGTCAACGGTGATACGTGACCAGGAAATTATTTGTGTCTCATCTTAAAAACTTGAGATCTGATTTTATCTCCTTGTCTCCTAAAGAAAAATAACTCCTCTCAATTTAGAGGGGAAAAAAAAAAAAAAAAGTGAAGTTACAGCCATTTTTTCTCTGCACTTAGTGAAGCTATTAAGAATCTTTTAATTTGTTGTTTGTATTCTGGTTTTAGTTTCTGAGATGGTTTTCCAACATAGTATTGAGTTTCTTTTTCATGGTGGCAGTACATGAAAAAAGTTACAATCACGGAAAAATCAGCAATTCCCAGTTTAACCAAACGTGGCCACATGGCACCAGCCAGTTTGTTCAATTTATCCTACTTTTTCCATCTCAAAGTAGACAGGACTTAGAAGTGAGCTGACAGTCATAGAGGCCAAAGAGAATCAGATCACTCAATCTTTGAAGAAACACCAGAAAGGAAGTACTTAGATTCCTGTTCTGAATAATTGGACAAACTCGGGCAGGTCAGTTTCTAATTTTGTGGCTCAGAAATGAAAACTAGGCCACTTCTTTCTGGACTGTTGGTCCTTAGTCCTGTGCAAAGGCAGTGAGGTGGAGCTGCCCCTGCTGCCCCTTCGTCCAGGCGTCAGGGCACATGGGGCCTCCACCAGTGCCGGTCTGGTTGCTGACCCAGCTTGTACGTGAAGTCCTGCCACGTGGCCGGCCCGCTGCACAGAGGCCGATCTCCCTATGTGCCAGATGGAGCCGTGGGTCAAGGCAGGAGCAGTGGATCCCCCATTAAAACTGGGAAGGGGCACAGGGACTGCAGGCCGGATTTGTCTTCTGGCAGACTTTATGCGGGGAAGCTTTGGAGCCCACCCAGTACCTTACTCTAAATTTATCCTAGACTTGGAAAATTGGGTAAAACCCTCGTCATACGGGCATCTTCCTCCTGGCCAGCCACAGCCTGTGTTAGCTGGTGGAGCACTCCAAGCAGAGACATCCTGTTCCTCCCAGCCCTGTCCCAACTGGTTTGCATTACTGCCAGATTTATCACGGCTCCCCTATCCCTGATGTGAGATGTTTGCTTGCTTTAGTAACGTTGGGGAACATTCCGCATTGGATGCTGTCATTTTGAGCTGGCTGATACCCTTTGTGGCAGAGCCTTACTGATTATATCACTTCCTTCATATTATAATGGAATTATTATACCACTTTCTGTTGCACAAAGTGCCCCATGTTTGTGCACTACACTCTAATTAAGGGCTGATATCCAGCTGAAGTAGTTTACATTTCTTTAACAGCTTTTATGCTGTTGTTGCATGGAGTTAGGTCTGTCTGAAGGCAGCCAGAGTTTAGAGCAGTTAAAGCTTTTGAAGGAGATTACCATAATTACAAGTGATCAACATTCAGGGCTTTCTCTCCTCTATCCTCCCTCCCCCCTCAGCCTTTCCCCCCAGCACAGCTTATCTCAAGGCAGGCTGTAGAAGGGAAGCTCAGTGAAAGTGGCTTTACAATGAATATCATGTATGGAACGAGTCCTTAAATACAGCACACCCCAAAGGGTCACCTCGCTGCACACTTGTAGGACGACCCCTTTGAGGCTGCTGCTGTGTTTCCACCACATACAACTGCATTGGTGTGGTGTTCAGAGGTGCTCTTTATGGTATTTCTTACCTTGATGCAGTCATTTTTATGCTAATCATGACCTCATTTTTAGCATAATTGAAATTCTTGCCTTATTTATATTTAAGGAACAGTAGTTTTCCTCATGGTCTGCCTTAAGGAGGTACCTACAGAAATGTTTTTTTATAGCCTTCCCTGCACTACATCTCAGTACCTGCTAATGTTTTGAGATAGTAGCTGAAAGTCATGATAGTGAGAAAAAGGGTTAAAACAAGAACAGGAACTACAAGTACATCTTGGATAGATGGATCCATTTTTTCCACTAATTAATAGCATACTTCTAACAATGGAAACCTATTAAAACATGAAGGTGTGTTTTGTGAATCACATTTATCAACCACTATACATGCTGAAGTTCCATTATTTATTCTATATTTTTAACATAGTGTATGGATTTTTTTCATTCAAATGTAGAAAGTAGCAACAAAAACTTCTTTTTTCTCAATTTAAGTATATTTTCATGCAAAAACGAAAATGTAATAAGAGCAGTACATTTTTATGTCAACAGTAACCTTTATATGGTGTTCTTTAGATAAAACTGGGAATATTGGAAAAGAAAAAAAGAAAGATAAGTGGTTCCCTTATTCATCTTAGTCCAAAATCTATTTTACCCACTGCTGGTCGTTGGCATTGTTTGATGATATGACACAGTAACAGAATATCAGATTATCAGAAAAGGAGATTCCCAATTTAATAGTTGCTTGCAGAAATCAAAGTATTTTTTCCTTTATCTTAACATCTCAAAAATAAGTAGCTGTTAAATTTCAAATCATGTAGTCTTCCTGATTTATCATCATATCATGGATGCACTTAGCTGTCTAACATCAGGGAATCCAATAAGTCCTGTCACATAAGAAAAGAGAAAATCCTATTGGATAATGGTTTACACTCACCCCTACAGTGATTTATTTCTGTCACAAGACTTAATTTTATCACAAGGCAGATGCTCCATCTATATCAACGCAATACATTCCCGCATTCATTTGTTTTCACATGAAAATTGTACCTGATATATTTTTGGATGCATTTTGGCTTATTTAGTACATGGAATGATTAGATGGTGTTTAATCACATGTGTAATTTCCAGTTTTCATAATTGTCAAGCATAATAAAGCAAGTCCTGTGTGAAGAAGCGAAATATTAAATTAAATTGCAGAACCTAGCAGTTACAGATGCAGCTGGTGTTAACGTTTCGATCTCTAGCACATGTCATGGCAGAGCATGTCAAAAGGAATAAGCAGAGCTCACTCAGGTGATCAGGTGGCCATCCTGATGAGAGCATGCCAAACTTTGTCTTGAATTAATTTCATTGACATTATGCTGAAAAAAATAGTCATGGCACCTTCTTCTTTGGAATCTGCGACGGGCGTTCTCTGCAGTTCCTCCAAACACAGAAAGACCGTGCTTGAATGGCAAATGTGTGTCCTATCATCACTTCCCCCACTCCCGCCTGCCACTTAATACAGATTATACTCTGCCGAATAATCATCTTTATTCTGCGGGGCAGCGGAGGTCTCCAGGTTGGGATCCTCCGCCAACTGTCATTCCACGTCTGCGTGTGCTCAGCCTGCCCGCAGCTGCGCTGGGGAGCTGGGAAGCTCCTGCCCTCAGATGCAAGGAGGGCCCGCGAAAGACTGTCAGGCTGCCGAACTTTTTCAGTCAGCTCAGGAGAGATGTGATTCCCATTTTGACATTCTGCCTGGAGGACCATCGATTGTCAGCTGCCATTGACAAGTGACAGCAGAGCTGTGGCTTCCTCCGAGTTTAGTGTCTTTTTCTGCCTCCTTCCTATACTCTTCCCTTTGCTTTTTAAAAATAACCCTTGGCCAGTTACCCTCTTCTTCACTATGGAGTGTGGACACGTGAAGGTAGGTTTGATGTAAAGGCTCCCGAATTTGCGCTTTAGCGATATCACTACAAGAAACTGAATAAATGGGAAAGAAGACCAAGTTAATGACAATTCTCTTAACAGCTGTTGTACAATTTAGCTTCACTACTTCAGTTAATTAATCAGCACCTTGCTGGCAACTCTAGGGGAGATACTCGTTAGATACTGGTAGCAAACAGACAATGCTTTCATATCAAATATGTTCAACAACATCTAATGCAGCGATAACTTCCACAAAAGAGGGCAGAGAATACAGAGCCTCATAAAGGCACTCAAAAAGAGGCATTTAATATCCTCGTATACAGGGATGTGCTACGTATGCTACTTACTTTGTTACTGGTATTCAACTTAGCACACTTTGGACTAACAACTTCATATTTGCATGTGTTCATTAAAAGTATTTCTTTAAGATAATATCACTATACCTATTTGTGTAAGTTCCTTACATAAAGGTAAAGGTGCATACCTTACATGGTTATGTTTGTGTATGATGTTGGAATAGTCAGTATGCTCTAAACTCAACTGCTCTGTAGTTTTCTGCTGGGTGAAAAATGGCCAAGGAAATGTTTTATGCAAATATATCTTGTAGAGAGTCAAAATGTAATTAAGATTAAAAAAATTAGTAGAGTGCTGAGTCTACACATTATGTAAGAAAATGGCTGTTGTCTGAGAGATTTCCCGCTTTCCTCTTCAGCTTTAAAAGGGAGATACTTTGCATCCTACCTACTAAGTCAATAATAGCATTCATATTTTATGAGGAATAATGCACAGAAACCCTAGACCAATGAAATTACATCTCTACATTTGTAGTATATTTTATATTTTAGTACAATCCTAAAATTGCCATTAATGAATGTTAGCTTCAAACTCAAGACAAAACTGGCTTTAAAAAAATGTTACAGCCTTGTTATGACAAACATTTCCTTCTACCATGTTGATTTACTATTAAATTGCATTTCAGTGCACTGCAGTTCTTATTCTGAGACCTCTACTCTTTCTTTATTCACTTTTCTGATTTAACCCTCTTGTATGGTAGACAGTAAATTGCAATGAAAATGACAGTGCTTAAGAGACTGAAATATATTTGCTGTCAAATGTTCCATACATGCTCAGTTTCATTTTTCAGTTGACTTTATTGATTTATTAAGAATGATAATAGCTTGCATATCACTTCATATACATAATTGTCACATAAATCTTTAATATTACTGACGTGTAATAGTGTCCGTGGCGGATTATCATGGAGGGTTTCCGCATTTGTGGCGTTCAGTAGCAGCTCATTCCCTGGTTTTGGGGGTCACGCTGTTTCCTTTTGAAGCCTCCCTGGATTTGAACTGGTGGCATGACCTTAGTTAGGACTCATCGACGCAGTTGTAGGAGTCACCAGCGCTCTGGAACAGGCACTTGAAGTTGTATTAAGCAATTTATGTGGACAATTTATCCAGTCTGCCACTATGTACTGATGTAGACAATTATAGCTCCAGCTCTTTAATGAAACTTACATTATGGTAGAAAGAATATCATAGCTTCTATTATGCTCATGGGAACTATAAAGAGAAATGTCCTTTTTTAAATTAGCTTTACGGCACTGAAGCTTTTATGTATTTACATGCAAGTACACTATTAACCCAAACTACTTGTTTTGAACTCTTCTCTTTTGTCAACTATCTGCAAGCGACCCCGGCTATAAGGAAAACTTCTTTTGTATCTGCCTTTTACACATTGCTGGCATTTAATGTTAATGATCATCCTGCTAAAACTTCCTGTTTGCGGCAGTTGTTCACGACGGGGAGAGCAGGATGCTTTCTTAATCCTGCCTAATCTGCGGCAAAAACCTCAGATAAAAAAGGACTTTTGTCTAATCCGGCTTCTCAGGTATGGTTTACTTTAGATTTGAGCTATAAATATCTTTCTTTACTTTGTTCTTCTGAGAAGCAAACTGTTGAAAATGGGACAGAGATTCATTCTGCAGCTGTCCATTTGAGAAAGTGAGAAAGATACTGACTAATTTGGAGAAGAGTAACGAGACAAAGCTTTTGGCATGCATTTTCTCTTTGGGGAATTGGCCTGGGAGCAAACCCTGTTGCAGGCTGTGCTTTTGCCTTATTACCCCCTGGCAGCAGTGGGCACAGAGCTCCCAGTGCCCAGTTAACACTTAGTACCCTGCTTTGCGGAGGTGCCAGGCGTCAGCAAGTCCCAGTGCCTCCTGGCATGCAGGGGCTTAGACAGGCTGCATCTGTCCCTACATCCCATGGTCTCTCCCCATTTTTTCTCTGCTCACTCTTTAAGCCTTAGTTTGAACACTTTTGAAATATACTATTACATTTCTTTTCCTTCTTGTATACCAGAAGTAAAAGCAGCATTATGCTGTAGAGGCACGGGATGGTGGAGAGGATAAGGCTTTGTGCTTGGGGTGAAATTATATTAACAGTTTTACCACAGACTGCAGTAGATTCAATCTGCATTTTCTCTATTTGTAATTTCCACGTCCCATATATCCTTAAATCACAGGTGTTCTCCATCTGAAGGCCAATCTGAAGAAAAGTGAACCCAACAGAGAGTTTTTACTCCACTGCCTGTAAGGAAGCCACATAAAGTATTCACTTTTACTGCAGTCCTGTTTCTTGAGTAGTATTTCCTGACCAAGGATAAAATTTGAAAAGGAGGAATAGTTAAAAAGTGAGGTAAATGCCTGAGAAATGAATTGTAATGATTTGGTACAATGGGGGTATAAAATTAATGGACTGTCTCAAGGCTTTCAGTCATTCCTGTTTTCCTTTGCAAACATTTTGGGGCTTATAGATGAGCATGAGAAAGTTGCTAGTCCGGATCACTTGCTATCCCAAGCGAGGCTTCAGCAGCGCTGCTTTCCCCTGAACTCTCACTCCCCAGTAACTCCCTCTGTGTCTGGGTGAGGCTGTCAGTGAGCCACAAAAGCAAATATGTCGTTTAGGCGGCTTTTTCTGTGTAGGCAATCCGGCTTTTGCACCTAATTTTCTACACAGCTAAGAAGCTTCATAGTAATGAACCCTGGACTTCTTTGTCCATTCTAAATCAATTTTCCTTTTCCTGTCTTTGAAAAAAAAAAACCTACTTTTGAAAAAAAAAAAAAAAAGAGGAAAATGTCAGTGCCCTGCAAATGGAATTCTTCTGAAATCTGCATATGTTTTCCATGTGTTTAATATAGGGGAAAGGTAAAGGACAGATTTTATAATCCCTTGAAACCATGTGTGTATATCATAGATGGATATAAAATGTATATAAAATTAGAGAGAAAAGGTTAAATTTGGATCTATAGTCATTCAGAGTCAAAGATTAACGATGACAATGTCATCTGGTAATGAGGGGCTAATGGGGCTAAACTTCATCAATTAAATGCTTTCTCTTTTATAGATTCATAGATTCTAATGCCAGAAGGGAATACTGTAATAATCTAGTCTGACCTCCTCCATAGCATACGCTATAGAACTTCCCTGAAATAATTCTTGTTTGAACAAGAGCATTTCTTTTACAAATAAAGCAGCCAACCTTGATTTAAATTTACCAGTGATTGAAGATACCTGAGGAGCCTTGAGAAATGGTTCCAGTGGGTAACTGCCCCTCGCTGTTAACTCTGAGCACCTTCGTTCTGCTCGAGGCTGGTGTCGGAGGCGCGAGGGCTTCCTCCTACAGGCAGTGGAGGTGCAGGTGTCATCGTGGTGGTTTGGCAGGGAGCCCCTCAGGTTCAAGCACACTTTATCGGGGACATCAGCGGTCACTGAGTAGTGGGATATGCTGCTATCAATTAATACCAACCAATAAGTTGTTTAATGATGTGAAGGACACAGTTTCTATGCTGAGACTTGCCTAAGCTTTATAGGTTTGTCGCGTGAGTTATAGCTGCAAATCTCTCTCAGCATTGACAGCTTTGTAGGCAGATAAGAAGTCTCCCTGTCACAGTACCCGGGCACAGTACTGCGGTCCCGGCCCAGCTTCGCAGTGTGGCTGTGGCTGAGCGCCTTCACGGTGGCATTAGAAGGGTGGTTCTGCATTTCTCTGCTTGACTTTGTGCTTCATGGCATGTTGCCCCTGGTGCTCGCCCGCTGTGATTGAGGAACTTTTGCGGAGCAGGGATGGAGCGGAGGGAGGCCTGAGCCCTGGCAGGCTGCGTCCCACTGCTCCACTGCTGAGCCAGGCACCTGGCGCCGCCGCCTCCTCTCCCCGCGTCCCAGCGCCTTATGCCACAGCGCGTCCCTAGGACGTGGCTGGAGTGAAGTAACTGCTGAGTGTCGATTAGCAGGGAATACTGACAAGTGAGGAACAGGCAGATTTGCTCCATAAAATGAATGTTCGTGTCCTCAACTCGCCTCCTTTTGCTAGCCAGTTATTTGGAGGTCTTGCTGGAAGTGGAGAAGGGTCTGTGTATAGTAGGAGTTGGATGGTGCAGGCAATAAATCGTAGGTGTAGCCAAGTCTGGGTCTCCATCATCAACCTTTCTTCTCACGAGCTCAGCTCATGCCTGGGTTGGCCCCGGCCCCCAGCATGTTTATCTGTGCCCATTTGGTGCCTATTTCAGAAGTGCTGATCCAGAAAATGGAGGTAGAAAGGGGAAGATTTTTCTGTAAGACTTTGAGGAAAAAAAACACTAATTAATGATATTTGCACACTTTCTTGTGTTTTAACGTAATATAGGCGTTTACATGCACTGGAAAGTCTTTGCTACTGACTCAGGTATCTTCCAAATGAGAGACATAATATAATCGCATCTGGCTATTCAAAATGTTGGGATAGAGATCCTGGCTCTGCAGATGAAGTATACTTTTTATCAATAATATCTTCCTATATTTTCATATGTCTCACCTCAGTGTCCCTTCATGTGTTTGCATGTTTTCTGCAAAGAGAAAATATTTTCTATCAAGCAGAGTATTTTTCCTGTACAATTCTATGAAAAAAAAAAATGGTCATTACATTTCTGATCATGAAATATGCTTAAAATTGGCATTGGCCGATAGCCTAGTGAATGTGCTACCTGTGGATCAAGATTGCCCATTTAATGTGATGCAGAACGAAGATCCTCCATTTGGAGGCTGAAGATCATCAATCCTCAATGCTAATGAAAAAATCTGCTGGGCTGGCCTATGAGACAGTATTTTGTGCTTGTTTTTATTTCCTGCTAACTGGAATTCTGAAGGAATGACTGTTTCTAGCCGGTAGCTAGGGCATCCCTCTCAGCTGGTCAAATGAAAGTTTTTTCTTTATATTTTAGCCTAAATAAATATTTATAGATATCTTTCGCTGTAACCTAAAAAGCCCTGAATATTTCAGAAGGAGTTTGGGGGTTTTCATCATCCTCACTAGTCAGGACCAGTATCAATCGGATGCAAAAAATCCCTTTGACTCTCACCAGCACAAAGAGAAATCCCTCTTTCCCTTTCCCCTGCACTTTTTATTTCTTTTTGGTGAGAAAAAAAATTACAGAAGCCAGAAGTGCCAAGCATCTGCCGTTTCCAGGTGAGAGTCCTTCTGTAGCAAACCTTTCTAGAACAGCTTCCCATGTCAGTGTTGTTGCAGCTCTGAATAATCAGAAGGACCAAAACGCTGGGACTGTCATTTCCAGCGCTGCTGAAACGTGTGGCACGGCTCTGCCGGAGCCCCGTCCCCAGAGAGACCAGCTGGGCTCGTGCTGTTCTCGAATGGTAGATAAATGGGGGGACTGATGTTTCTTGAAGGCAGATGGCAGTTTCTTATGGATAATGTAGTATTCTAATAATTACTGGTGGAAAATGATGTAACCTAATGTGTGTGAGTTCTGCTTACCATAATCTAAAGTGCATTAATATTGTGGCAGCAATATTCTGTTCAATGGTTGCATTAATACATACGCTGTGGATATTACAGTACACTTGCATTTATGTCACATACTTTACTACAATATTTACAATGTTATTACTGTCAAAATTATGGACAAAGTCATCTGATTTCTTAAGTTGGTCATAGCACAAACAGTAGATTTCATTACTTGCTATAGATTATTAGAAAAGTCATATGGAGAAATTATTTATATAGGTTAACTAGTTATCAATACAAATTTTATGAACGGTAAAAACAAACACCCATCTCAGCAATAAAGCTATTAGGTTAAGTATTATAGCATTTGTATTGAGCCTTCTGACCACCTTTTTTTTCACAGGTTTCAAGTTCAGTCTGTTATAAGAGAACTCAGACCCTGAAAGTTAGGCTAGATAGCATGCGTTTTATAAGGACCAGACAGGATTACATTAGTACCTTTTTGCCTATAAAAATAGAACAAAACATGAAAGAAACTATCCCTATTTTATTAGAAGCTTATTCATGAGCAAAAGTGCCTTTTAAGTTAACTCTGAAAATACTATTATAAATAAAACCCATGGTTAGTGTATTGTAGTTCCATCTCATGTAGATATAATATGTTGTTATAGCTCTCTGCCCAATAAGGGGAAATAAAGCAGTCCTAGGTCTCTCAAAACATTAGGATCTGTGGTTTGATTTGTCACATGTCTTTGATTTTCCCGCTCATCAGCCATGAAGATCCTCATTATAGAGATTCCTGTGAGTTTCCTGTTAACGGCCACTCTAGATACAAACAATATTAAAGTGAATGTTCCAGCCTGTAAAAAGGAAAAGAGTCCATTTTGCTTACTAGCAATTTAAGAGACATAAAAAAGAATTGCACTGGGGAGGAAACAAATCCATCCATTATTCTTATTACTCTTTTCTGATCTCTCATTTTATTTTTTCTGTTATCTAGGACTGTATTGCCTATTTTAGTCTGTAACACTGACAGGATCTGTTTAAAAACAATTAAAATGCAAAATTTAAAGTTGCATGAGAGTATAATTTTACATGATTTACTGTCCGGCTGTTGCCAAGTGCTCCATCATCACCAGCATAACATTTGGTAAATAACTGAATATAAGGATTGTGCTAGCCACAAGGTATTATCCACAGCAACAGCCTTCCTTCCTCCCTTCCTTCCTTCCTTCCTTCCTTCCTTCCTTCCTTCCTTCCTTCCTTCCTTCCTTCCTTCCTTC
>JAWLRI010000923.1:3511666-3533866 GCA_034781795.1 Crypturellus tataupa | reverse complement strand
TTCCTTCCTTCCTTCCTTCCTTCCTTCCTTCCTTCCTTCCTTCCTTCCTTCCTTCCTTCCTTCCTTCCTTCCTCTCCTTTGAACAAGCTATTTTATATATTATATATGCTTATATATATTGTATTATATATATATGTATATATATTTTATATATTTGAGCTCTGTTAATGAACAGAATAAGACTTCTACAGAACAACTTTGCATTTAACCTTTTAACATACTGCAGAAATGTTAAACTTCCTAAAAATTTTCTGCTACTTTTTAAGCCTTAATTAAAGCAGATAGATTGTAATATATAAAGTGTAGAGTGACAGAATTGCAGAAGTTTATTTGGAGTCATAACATCTCTGAGATGTTTTTAGTTACATTTGTTTCTGACTTCTGAGCATGGAAGTTAGCCTAGCTTAGACTCCTAGAGCAATCCTAGGAGCGTTAGACAGTGGCAAATTCATTCACCCTCTGGAAAATAGGTCCTGCAATTACAGACTTAAGGAGCTCAGTCTACTTACTCTATCGAAGAGAAGGAGGTGAGATGATGTGATGATGGTCTACAAGGTATTATCTGCAGATGATACCTTTGTAGCAGATAAGTCTTTAACCTAGGAGAAAAAAAACAAGCAGAGTTCCAGAGTTAAAAGATGATGCTAGCACATTTGGACTAGAGAGTGAACACATTTTTTGAGGAGTTGCATAGCTACTTCTTTGAGTTAGTTATTTGGAAACATGATGGGTTCACCTCCATGAGGTTGTAAGTCAGCACAAGTAGGCCAATTTGCAGGATGTGGAGGACACCTCTTCAGGAGGACAGCACTGGAAACCTCTGGTATTGGGAGCACTATGAAAATTGCCACCGTGTTAACTGGAACCAGAACTCACAGGTAGTTGTAGCAGTTTTGACCTCTCAGTTTGCAGCCTCTTGCCACCAGGTCTGTCATGCTGGGGACACGCAAGTGTTTAGCACTCGTATCTGTAACACGAGGAGTGACAGGAGGTAGCCAGCGGAAGAAACTAAAAGCACTAAATACCAGCCTTTCCTGGGCTGCCCAAAGCTTGACAGTCACAACTACCGATGAGTGTGTAACTGTTGTGGACCGGCAGACAGCAGCTGTCACAGGTACTTTGCTGCGTGGCACTTTGCCTCTGCAGGGGATGAATTCTCACCTCCCTGCAGCCAGTCGGGGCAGGCTGGTGGTTGGGATGCTCCCTCAAGGCCCTCACCACCTTCTGCTGCAGAGAAGCGGAGTGTCCCGACCATGTCCTGCAGGAGACAGAAGAGCAGGGATGTTAATCCCACCCTCTTCTCATTGTGTGAGACTGCAACCCAAATAACAGTGCAGCTCATCACGAGTGCAGCAGGAATCACATGAAGGAGAAGTTATCACGGCACATGACACGCGGGTTGTCCTTCAGAGGACGGTGCGGGAGGAGGGCTAAGGCACAGCCACCAGAGCCTCTCCTGCTGTGGCTGCTCCTGTGCACACAAGGGCTGTGTTCCCGGGTGAGCAGTACCCAGCACTTCCCCGACCAGTCTGCTGCGGGAGCCTCCAAAGAGAAACACATACCCAGGGTCTTCTAAACCTCCCGTGCTATAAAAAGACCAGTTCTGTAAGTGCTTTGTTGTTAAAAATAGTTCTGGAGTATTTCATTGAGCTGTTTGCTCAGACCTCAGGCTTCTTTTGCAAAGGGTTTCAATTTTGAGAAGTTAAGTCAAAAAGTCATTGTATTTAAAGTCTAATTGATGTGGATAGCTATAAAAAAAACCATTGTGACTAGCCCTTTTCTTATCCAAGCTCTTTTCATCTCATGTAAATGTTTTAGAAGCATTTTTGCTCTGCCTTAAGGCATTTCAATTAATGCTCAGATACCTGCTGGTAAAAGCTTTACCTTATGGTTGTTTACTCGGAATTCTCTAGTATTCAGCAACAAGCTGAGCAGGACATCAATAGGTAGTAAAGACTAACATGGAAAAGTGAGTAAAATCTTTTTCTCTTGAGAGACTTAACATTTCACACCTTGTTTTAAGAAAGCTACACTCCTTCCAGGAAATGTGTTTCTGACTGTGATCGGTCTGTCTTGCTGGAGCTTAGCAGGTTTTACCACAGTGGTATTATGGTACCTATAGCTCCACTGCGGTCATTCCCAAAACGAAAAATACCTTTTAATGATATTATGGTTACTGGAAAAACTGCAGACAAAAGTATGCTGAATTCCTCCTGCTGCACCAGAGCACTGCAGTAGTGTCTGTGGTCCATAACGACGTTTAAGGAGGATGTAGCATCCCCAGGAGACCATGCGGAGTCAGAGGGTTGTCCACTCGCTCATTCCCTGCCTGCAGTGGAACTGGGAGCTCGCAGCATCGACCTCATGGGCAGAAAGCTCTGGGTTATGGTAGTTTAAATAAACTTTTACTTATTCAAGTTACTCAATGTTGAAATTGTACAATTAATTTGGAATCCATTGGATTACTCTTCTGTCTCTCTGAAAACAAACAAAAAAGAAAACACACAAAGCTTTTCAACCTCTTGTAAATCTCAGCTGTTTATCTTGCTTTAACACAGAAACTGACACTTAAAAATGACGTGAAAGTTAGTTTTAATGTTGATGCATATTTGCACTAGTATTACTATTATTTATGAGAGTAATACTTAACCTTGTCTGCATCGGTGGAGCCAGGTCTCTTTGAGCTGACCAGGGAAGATGCTTCATATGTGCACTGTAAACCTTGAATGATGTGATTTCAGGGAGAAGGAGAATTTTCTAATATCTTAGCAAGGCAAGCCTTTTCTGCATATATTCTTCCAGTGACATCCAACATACTGGGGTCAGTCTTCCCCATTAGCAAAACAGTGAGTTGACTAAAGCATTCCTAAGAATGGGACAATCTTAGAAGGTTGGTTGAATTTCAAAGTGGGTGAAAGAGAGTAAGGAAAACATGAAGCCCAAGCAAGCATAGATTAATGTCTCCCTGTGAGTGATTTTGAAGTCTCTTAGTTTTCTCTAGTTGTCTCTTTTCAGCTTGCTGATCCAGTGTGTGAGGTATGTGTCTATCACTGTCACAACCTGCTACCAGATGTTTGGTTGTTTCTGTTCCCGGCTGCAGTAATTCACACTGACTTTCATGCAGGTTTTGTGTGGTATGGTTTTATTAGGGTAATAATAATATACATGTGTATATCATATTCCTGAGCAGGACCGTGATCTGGAAAGATAGGAAGACAAATTTGCCATGAAATCTGCAACAGAGTGTGTTATGTGAACCTGATGAATGTATCTAGCCTGTGTACAGCCCTCCTGGTTGAGGTGTGTGCTGAAGCAGCCTTCCTTCCCCAACTGGAGACCTGCATTTCCTGTGTCGCGAGTGGGAAGAGGTCCACGCAGCATAGGTTCCTAACACCTAATTAATTAGATTCCTGATCCAGATCTTTCTCCCTGCCAGCTTTCAAAGGCACCTAGGTCTCTGTATTGATTACAGAGGAGATTTCCACCCTGGTCTCGGTGCAGGTGATGGAGTAGCTGGAGCAGAAGGGATGAGGAAGCCTGGGAAGTGGCTCCCTGGGAGATGCAGGGGGACGGGACTATGCAGTAGAGCTTGGAAAACCTGGTCGCTGCCTCTGTGCCTCTGAAAGGCAGAAAACTTTCAAAAAAATGGCCTAATCGAAGATAATTTGGTCCCCCAGAAGAGGGGTGACTTCCAAACCTGGGTACCTCCAGTGGCTTCTTCCTGCCTGGGTCTGCTCTTCGGTGGGAATGCAGGAAGCCATGCAGCATTCTCCCGTGCCTAAATTGCAGCAACTCTGTAAATACCAAAACGCGATTCTGGGTAATCAAACAAAAGCAAAGTTGTTTGTGTGTACTGCATTACTGTTAATTAATTTACACCCAGAAGTGCTTTAAGTGTATATACAAACATACATTAATCACGCTTTAAAGGCAAATGTGGAAAACGCAAAGTCTGTAAGAGTAGCCATGTAGATGTAGAAACCATTAATGTTTTTGATGCCCTGTGGTAGGAAGAAATATATTAAAAATTGATTTTTGGTTTCAGCCTTTTTCTTGGTAACATTTACAATAAAGGATAGAGCAGAAAGTAGCCTTTAAATTGATATTTCAAAGCTTTTTATGTTTGGGATATGTTTTTTCGTATTGTTAATGGCTTTATATAGCAGAGTAAAAAGGTCAGCTTCTGAATATGATGGTTTTATTCTTCTATTAAAAAAATAAAAAGGGGAGTTTAGCATTCATGAATTATTTAAATACCCACCAAAATATGGGGCGCTCTGCAGCGGTAAGCAGTGTGATGCGGAGGAGGCTCAGGAAACGCGCCGTCCTTTGAGGGCAGCGTGAGTCCCACGCACGGCTCTGTGCCCGTCACAGCCCGTGCGCAGCGTCCTCCCCTTTGCAGAGCTCATCCCCCAGGAAGAGCAGGCTGCGCTGTGCCTCGAGCTCTCCTCGTTCACGGCCGCAGGATCCGCAAGCGCTGCTCTCCGTTTGGCTTATTTTAGGCAGTGCTTGGGAAACAGCAGCCCTTCCCCACCTTTGCAGAGGTGTCTGCATATGATTCTGAGGAGAGGAAACAATACGGAGCTGCTGCAGATAGGCTTTCGTTAAACTAATGTCCCTTTGGACACCTGGTGTTTTACTTCTCCAAATAAGGTGCACTTTAGAATAATTTCATGAAAACAGTGTTGCCAAATAATAATTTTACTTTTCTAATTCAGCAGACCTCTTTAGGATGTGATTCCAATTTCCTTTTAAAGAATTTTTTTAAAGCTTCAGTATAGCAATGTTGTTTTGAAGTGTTAGTTGCCAAACCTCCTAACGTGTATGAAGAATGGCGTTTTATATGGCATCATTGATCATATTTTTAAGGAGTATGTTGATGGATTAATAAACTGTTGTAACCTTCTATGCAAAAAAAAAAAATAAATGGACTGTAATCTAACAGGCCTACTGCTAAATGAATTGAAGTTGTAGCAGTGACTGAAAAATAGAATAATTAGATAATAGAATAATCACCATGGTGAAGCCCTGATGTATAAGTTTACATTGGAAGTGAAGCCATGGCACATTTTCTGCTCAGGACGTACCCACCGACCTGGTTGCTGATGTCCAAGGAAGAGCCTCAGAGTGGGTGTAGTTTGGCTACAGACCATCTTATCAGAAAAGACTCTTTCAGCAAATATTTGCTAACAATGTAGTAACTCTGATGCTGCTGTTGTAAAATGTTTAATGCCTTTTTAATGCTGGCGAAGCAGCTGTAATACATGAATAGTGAAAATTTACACGGTAGGTGAAATAATATATACAGAGTAATAAATAATTTAAAGTCAGGCATAGAACATAAAGGTATCATTCAGCACTGGTTTATGTTTTTACAAACTTGGAGTCGTGTTTCTTGAAGTTTGATAACCACCAAAACAGATGAATTCATTTTTACATATTTAATTATGATGAAAATAACTAATTCCTGATTGCATTTTATTTAATTAATGTAAGGCAGATAGCAGGTTTAAGACAAAAAACAAAAATTACAGGATAGGCTTTTTATGCATGCAGGCTCGGATCATGTTGACTTTCTCCTCAAGCTGTAGTTCGCTTCTAAGCCCGGTTGCCAATTCCTTTCTTGAAGAACGAAAACCATAAGTGAAGTTACTGAGTCCTCATGACTGAACCACAAGAGGGAATAGCCTCAGTTTGTCCATTTGCCAAGTACAAGCTGAGCATTATCCCTGCAGATTCCTGTATTTCCTTTCTCCAGCTACTTACTGATGGGCTACTTGAAGCTGTGAGGATGATTTCTGTGGTAGAAGCAACTGGACTGTAGAAACTGTATTTAATTCACCAGCTCATTTCTTGCCAGCTGTGCAAGAGGTATCAGTGGTTGGGACATATATGGGGTGTCGGTGAACACTGAAACACCCAGATACAGAACAGCCTATTCAGAACTGCATCTTTCCCATGAAAATAAGGACAGAGGGCAAACTTTGATTTTTATACCCTTTCTTTTATTGTAATTGATGTTTTCATCTTACTCTTCTATTCCTCTAAGTTATGACATGGTGTCCAAAACAGCATTATGATATTCCCTCCAAATGTCATGGCATAAATGAGTAATTTCTGGTGAATGAATCCCCAAAGGGACAATTTGAACTCTTTCTGCTCTTGCTATTGAATTCCATTCAATTAAACTTGGAATTCAGTCAGTTGAATGTGGAAGAGGAAGGCTTCACAGGATCTTCTCTGAAAGGCAGGTGCTAGTGGTACAAAAACATTGAAGTCAGCACTCTTCAGTAGTGTTTCCTTTGTGAGGTATACATTAAAAGAGCTGAAATCTCTGGAGATGCTTCTGATAAGCAGAGATATTAAATGCCATGGTGCTATCATGCTTCTTTAAAGGTGAGCATTATTAATAGAGCAATGGGTCTTTTCATTGTGCTCTTGCTGTCTTAATTCCTTGGTTTCTCTCAGTTACTTTACTTGCCAAGTCCAGTGTACCTGAATTTCTGAGATCGAACTAGTGGTATATTGATGCAGAAGTAGTTCTCCCCTTCTTTTACACATGACAGGGTCTTGGTTGTTTTAGTATCTGTAATAAAGAATTGGTTCTCTATGAGTGTATGTGCACTGGGCAGTGATCAGCTGTGCTGCAAGCCCTTTCCTCAGTGCTTTCCTGGAAGGCACCTGCATTTTGCCTTCCGTGGCTGTAGCTCATGATGCTCGCAGCTTCCTAGGCCTGTATTGTGTCCTAAGTCCTGCTTGACCATTACCAATGCTGACATAATCCCAGCCTACTGCCATATAGAGCTTTCATACCCAAAACACCCCAAACAGACCCGTTTTTCAGACACTGGGCACTGCAAATACAGAATTTGTTGTGGTCTCCCTAACTCCTCTAAATGCCTCCCTCTAGATCTTTGCTACTGCTGTTTATTTCCATTGCCTCTGCTGTGCCCCAATCCTTTCAACGTAAGCTTTGCAAAGAGCATTTCAAGGCTTGGTTGAGTAGGCTACTCTAGAGACTCAAATCCTATCAGTGGAAATTATTGGTTCCCTGTTCAGCCTATCTCCACGTAATCAATAGTAGTTCTTGTTTTGAAAAAAAAACTGTGAAATAACACAGCCATTGTCTAATTTATAATAAGCCGTGGAAAAATTGTAATGAATTCACTACAGCTGAAAAACAGAGATTATTAAAAGAATGATGTGCTTGATGGACTACCAGAGCATGCGTTAGTCATGAACACTGCAAACGCCCATGTGTTTTTGTTCCTATTAAGTATTTTCTAAAGTCCCTGCATAAAATAGGTACACTTGGAATTTGTATTATTTGGAGGTGGAAAAAGAGGAATCAGTGTACCTCAAAAGAGGCAGTGAAGAGGATAGGGGTGGCCTCTTTTCAGTGGTGGCCACTGATAGAACTAGAGGCAGTGGCCAGAAACTAAAGCATCAAAAGCTCCACAGGAACTTAAGGAAAAATTTCTTAACAGTGAGGGTGACAGAGCACTGGAACAGGCTGCCCAGAGAGGCTGCGGAGTCTCCTTCTTCCAAACCCGCCTGGATGCAGCCCTGTGCCACGTGCCCTGAGTGTCCCTGCTGGAGCAGGGGAGTTGGACTAAGTGATCTCTAGAGGTGCCTTCCAACCTTAGGCATTCTGTGATTCTATGAATGTTTCCCAAAGCTAGATTTCAAGTTTGCAAGGATACACCAAAGTGATGGCCACTTTATCAGCTGTTGCTGCTAACTATCCTTATTTTCCACAGTACCAAAGTAAACAGCAGTGATTTACACAAGTACCTAGAGCGTGCACTTTCTCTTTGCTGAGAGAATGTGTACTGGGAGAAGTTGCATTTACATTCAGTTAAGACAACAGTGTTTTATGCTTACAGGTGGATATTTTCATCTGGGTGGAGTTTACTGAGTTATTAAAATGTATGTGAAATTTTACTCTGTAGTGAGAATTTAGTTTTGTTCGACCCCATAAAAGAGGGTGCATGAAATTTTAGTATAGAATGTTTGCTTTATCTTTAAGGAACATTAAAATGGACATCAAATAATATAGTAATGTAGCGGGTTTAAAAAAAAATCTGCAAGGAGAAGTACGCGAATTTGTGTGACAACCAATTTCATAGCAAAAACTTTGCAAGAAAAAAATTATGTATGTCCAATACTGATAAGACATTGTGAATGTACATTTTCAGATGCAGTTCTCTTAGTATTCCAGCCCTCCACTACAGCAGTCTAAGAATAGTAAGCACAGTTCCAAGCGTTCTCTGTAAAAGTGGAAAATATATAGGGCATGAAACAAAACTTTAGTATACAGAACTGCAACTGCAAAGTTAAGGAGCTGACATTGAAAGGAATTTGCAAAATTCCCATTCCCAGCCCATCTCTCCAATGACAAACTCTGTCTCACAGCCTGCCATTTCGGCTAGGGATGTGGCATCTATCAACTGTGGCTGTTGCAGCACCGATAAACCTCAGCGCACGAGTTGGCCAGCAGTGAGGAAAGCTCACAGGTGGCCGTGGGACAACAGTCGCTGACGCCTGCTCATCTTAACCTCATTTGTTGGGCACAGTGTTTCTGACTTTCAGCAAAGGGGCTTTTAGCAGAGAGCGCTCGGTGCCTGGGATGTGCCTGCTGACCAGGGGAGCGACGCGGGTCGGGGCAGGCGAGGCCGCAGAGGGACCCGCTGGGCTCCCCTCCGACGGCAGCCCGTGTGCGGCGGTGCCGCGCAGCGCGGCCGGCCAGGCTCTGCCCTCGTGCAGGGCTCCTTCCAACACGGCCAGCCTGCAGGACTCGTGGCAAATATTATCTCAGGGTGTACTTGCTGCTTTCCCTCCGGACTATCAATCCAACCTCGTTCTTGTGGCTTGTGTATTTCTCAAATCTTTTAAAGAAGAGCCCTTTATTATGTGCATTTGCATGCACGTAGGCAGAGTGATTTTGATAAGGGTTTTCACAAGCATCTATTTTAGAAGTAGGCTTAGTTATGACATTCTCTTCTGACATTCCTGGAGGCTTTGTATTTGTAATCTTCACACAGTAATAACGCTCACCGTGGTGGGTAAAACGTAGCTATGATAATTACGCCTTACTAGCGTTTGATGACAGGATGTTGTTTCTTTTTGTTTCCAAATAAAATTAGGAGGAAAGAAAAGAAGAGAGGTACCCTGCTGCCAGGGAGGGGAGAGTGGCTGGCATGACCTGGGCTATCTCACGGCAAAGAGGCCGAGCCGTGTCTGCTGCCGCCTGGTAGGGAGTGTGATTCCTGCGCTGTCGAGAGGCGGCTGAGGAAGAAGCAACTCGGGGAGTCCGGCTGTCGGGGACAGTAGGGCCTGTGTCTGCAGAGCGCGCGGCCTGCGGGCAGCTGCGTGACAGCTTCGTTCGGCCAGGGGTCTTCGTACGCGAAGGAAAAGATGTGGCAGAAACTAATTACTTCTCATTTAATGTCTGGGGCTTATATGATCACAGATGCAGAAAGTGTTAAAATCCCGTGGATTGAAACAATCACTTCTTTACATTGTGCCCTTTTGCACCAAAACCATTTAGAGATTTTACACACAAGTATATATTCAGACACACACACCCTACCTTCCCCGTACAGAAATTTTATCTCATTTTATTGAGCTGTAGATAAATGTGCAGGGGGAAAATATTCTGTTTTTTGTGGCCCTTCCTTAATACTATTAAATA
Organism: Crypturellus tataupa; assembly: GCA_034781795.1. NCBI lineage: Eukaryota > Metazoa > Chordata > Aves > Tinamiformes > Tinamidae > Crypturellus > Crypturellus tataupa. The sequence goes on along the minus strand of JAWLRI010000923.1, from coordinate 3,524,172 downwards.
ACAGTGTAATTAAAGGCTCCAGCAATTTGCCATCTCTTTTCACACAGAATTACTTCAGATGTCTGGCATACACACTCACCCTGTTGTTCAAAGCCATTACAGTCCATACAGTCAATAACCTGCAAATTAAAAATTCAATAAGTAGACGCATTAAAAATTGCATGGTTCCAATTCAGTCCATAGTCCCAATTCAGTCTGCTCAGTACTGGAAAGAGGTTTCTGAGAAGCAGGAGGTTGTGACACAGTTTCAGGATACCTCAAACCATCCTCAGCGCACGCCTAACCACATTATAGTAGCAGCAAAAGAGCTTGCTCGCAGGCTCTATTGAATCTATAGCTATTCTATAAATAGATAATGTAATAAATAGGCATAAATGGAGATTTCTGTCATAAAACCAAGTTATCCAAGTAGCTTGGCATGCTGGTGAGATTGGTACTGAACCAGTGTCCGTGCATAAGCTTAGAGGAGAGTGCACATCTTATTGAATTAGCAGCAACCGAATCTACGTGCTCCTGAAATGGGCTTCCCTTCGGAGCGTGCAGCCCTGCGCCCTCCGATGTGGGTCAGGAAGCAGCGAGGCTAAAAGCCATCGATTCTGAGAAGGACTATCTGGAAGTTACTGAAGGAGGCTGGATTAAGTGTAAATCTCCATAGAATCATTTCTTCTTTCTTTTTTATTTTATTTTAATTTATCCTGCCATTACTGGGTGTTGGAGGTAGCAAGGTTGCAAGCTCTTGTACTTTTTTTGCTGCTGATTGTTTTACTGATATTTCGAGACCTGGTTTCTAGTGTTTTCTATGAAAGCCCAGAACATGAGTCTTAAAATGTTGCTTTTCAGTAACAAGTCCCCCACTAGCAAGAAGACACCGTAATTTAAAATGTTTATTTTAAAATTTTCTCTGAGCTTACAGTTGGTGGGAAGAGGTTCTTTTCTTTGTGCCTTCCAGATGATTGCAGTGAGCACAGTGAATTCAATTTTCCTTTTAAATGAAAGATATTTCCTGACTAGGAACCAGATAACACACTCTTGGTCCTCCTTGTGGTGATGAGCGTTGGGGAGACAGTTCTGTAGGTTGAGTTGCATCCCCTTGAAAAGGGAATTTAAAGCCAGGCAAAAGATGCTTCCCCGAAATGCAAGGCTTCTGCGTTTCCTGTTTTACCCACCAGAGAGGTGGTTTTCCACAGGTTTACCCGTGCCCACCTCTTTGCTCCCCGCTTGCAGCCGTGGCGTCTCACTGGGTCTCTGCCGCTGCAGGAGGTGCCAGCCGTCGGGAGGGCGCGCGGAAAGAGGGAGAGCCCAGATGGCTGTGCCCAGCACAGGCTGCACTGAACAGCACCGTTAAAAAACAGCACCAAAGACACCAGATGACATTAGTTTTAATCATGAATGATCAATGCAAAAATGTTTTAGACCTTTCCTCACACATGATATTAAGGGCAGTTTTATCTCTAATTCTGATTGATTAGCGCAGTGTTACACAGATGCTTTAAATGTCTCTTTCATCTCTGGTGAAACATTTATAGGGTGATTTTTTTTCCCTCTCCATTGTGGGAAAAGGTAGAAAGACTGTGAAACAGGAAACTCCTTCCAGGCCAGGACTGCGGGGTAAGGCAGCCCCAGGGCTGGTGCCACAGAAGAGACCACAGGCCGGTCTCCTATACATCATCTGCTGCAGTGTGAGGAGTTCTCCTCAGGTGAAGAGCTGTTATTTGGGGTAGGAGAAGGCATAGTGGGGATATATTCCAGCTCTGGGATGTCTGAGCCTGAGCCAACGTGATCTTCCAGAGGGTAAGAGGTATCAAATGCTCCATCAGGCGACTGGTGAGCCTGGGTTCCTCTCCCAAGTGCCTTTAGCCAAGTTTAGCCTGTTTATCCTGATAATTAGAATCTAGTTTTCTATTTAATATTTACTAATAGTACCATGCACTTACAGGGCCTTACATCCAAGCACTTGACAAACCTTAATGGAATAAGCCTCATAGCACTCTGGGGAGGGAAGTGAGCATCATTTTGTTTATCTTGCTGAAATAGTAAGATGATGTAATTGTATCTCTCTGTGTTTATTTATTTCTCTTCTCCAATTATCTGTCTGATAAAAACTGCTAACTAGGAAAAAAAATCTATTGTTTAGAAATCCTTCTGGTAGCTTAACTATAATATAAGATTAGTAACCAATTTAGACAGGAGCATAATTAGTGTAAATGCTTCCAGTAGCTCCCTGTGATGAACGTAACTGCATTAGGATATTCACTTGTAGGACATCAACCTGAATAATAAAAAGTGTTACTCTATCCAGAGTGCAGGAGTGTCTGTGAATGGAAAAAAGGCTTAACAGGGACTTTCTGGGCTCTCCCGAGGTAAGTTTTGAGCAGAGGTAGAGCCACATGAAGGGTAGGTTGAGTGAGGCAGCAAGGGAACATGTTTTTTCTGAGCTTTTCCAGCCAAAGCTGCCTGGCCCAGGATGAGGTGCCTCAGGAGATGGGAACAGCCTAGAGAGATCAGGCAGGTGGAGGATGTGGAAGACAACAAAATGTCCCGCTGTGCTTCTGGTTAAGAAGATAAGGAAAGAACGATCAGAAGGCTGTATGTGCGGCAGCAATGGGGAGGAACCTGCCAGGCCCTATTAAAATGTAGTCGACGTTAAGAATAAGCCACATCAAGAAGTGGCTTGCACAGGTGCTGCACGCTTAGGATGGAGTTGGGGCAGAGGAACTGCAAGCCTTCCTCCATTGCAGATGGATGCTGGGCTTTAGTTAAAGGTTGGAAATCCTCCTCATACCCATTAAATGTCAGCTGCCTGTAGGACTGAGCATGCAATTTCTGGAATTCAAATTGGACTTTATGTAATAAAAAAATACGTATTTGCTATTTTATATCAGCCCCGTGACAGGACTTTATTAGCGCTAATTTTAAAGTAGGACACTAATGGGAATATTTGTCAGATGCAGCTTTGCAATATGAAAGCTAGTAGGAATTTGGAAAAAAAAATCCAGGAAGATGCCTGGGCTTGTTTTCACATTCCAGCCTGGAATGCATCCGGATACGGCACAGCAGCTGAGATGTATAAGAGAAACACATTTTACTTATTCTGGCTCAGACCAGCAGTAGCAATTTGGCGAATGGGCAACACCATTCAAATGCTGGTGTATTTTATATGACCAGGTGTCCACTCACTTGTCTGCCTCATTCTGTGTCAAAAAAGGAGATTCTCCTTCATCGAGTCCATTCGGAACGACCATATGGTGTATAATCCCTCCCCTTCAATCAGTGCAGGAGCATTTGCATTTACTGTCTGATCAGAGAGTGAAGGAAGACTTCTTCCTATTGAAAAGAATCCTGTTTTTCTTTCAGTAACTCTGCCGAACAGATCCTGCCAATATTGTACCATGTGGTACAGCAATTTTGTGTTTTGGACAAATGTCTGCAACAGACTGGTTACGTCTCCTTATTAGAATTGCTGAGGTTACTGCACACTCCCCTACACATCGACATAAAAATACCTTTAGGTTTGCATTTCAGTGAAAATACCAGCTATTTTTTTAAGACATACTTTTAAATATCCAGGCATGAGTGAAAGTGTGGCAATAAAACACTGGAGAGAAAAGCATATTCTGACTCCCTTTCTCTTTCTCTATTTATTATAAATTACTTTATTTGCTTCAGAGGGGAAAGCCCAGCATGCTGGACTATCTGTTAATTACGGGGATTGTGCTTAGACTGCTGCCTGCAAGATTTAACTTTGAACCAGAAATATAGGTATATTTTCACAAGTTAGAAATATATCACCATTCTTCAGAATGTCATTATGGAGTTCAAACTAAATCACCTTGATATTTTGATCCTTTTTTAGCAGTGTGCGTGCAATATTCGTTAAAACCCTTGAACTTCAGTAGGAATTGGCTAAGACCCTACATGAAGCAACTTAAAGGATTTCAGTTTTACCTGCACTGGTTTTTATATTATTAAAATAAAAACTGTTAACGTAGGTCATGCTTTAAAATATCACACAGGAACATTAAAAATACTGAGTATAATTTAGTTTGATATTTTTATGCCATCATAAGTAATATTTATTCACTGTAAAAAACACATTTCCAGTTGTGTAAATCAGTTTTGCTTTGTATTCATTGCAGATAAGACGTGCCTCTCCAAAGGTTTTCAGGTGTAAAAAATTTAGCAATTCTTAACAAAAACATAAATGTTATTGAGTATTTAGAGACAGTTAAAAGTATCAGTAGAAAAGCCTTCCTTGGAATTGTTTCCCAATCCCGATAACATATGACAAGCACAACGTAATAAATTTAGCACTTTGAAGTTGATTTATGCTGAACCTTTGCGGTATGAACATGCTTGTTTTATAATTACAATCAGAAGGAGCGTGACCTTTCCCTCACCCGCGGGAGGGAGAGCCGGGGAGACGGCGCGTCGCGGTGGTGGCCGCCGTCAGCCTCGCTCCGTGGCGCGCTGGCGCGGCAGAGGAGCGGGGCTGCGGCAGGGGCTGCTCGCGCTGCGGGCGCCCCGCGTGTCCTTGCGCCATCCCCGAGGCGGGAGGAGCGCGCGGACGCGGGCGGGCGGCTGCGGGCTCTGCTAGCAGAAACACCCCAGACTCCCCTAGACCCTACCTTGAAATACTGACACAGCCAAAGAAGGTTGATCGTGGAATTCCTCGTGCAGCGTTGGTATCACACCTTTTTTTTTCCTTTCCCCAGACCATTTCTTATCATGATAATTCTCATGATGAAAAATATTAACAAAAGGGATATTTACATTTCTTTATTTCTTTGTGTGAAAACTACAAAATAAATCCTGTTGTTTAAAAATGATTTTGATGTTAAAAAAGCATCAGATCTAAAAGTTTAGGGTTTTTTCCCCCTCTATATCTGCAGCTCCTTTAAATTCTCATTAATACAGTCAGAAAGGTTGACACTTAAATCTCCAAGCAAGCTCCCTACAGCTGTGCTGCTTAAAGGGCAGCTCCTCGGCTCTCGCTGCCTCGCTGTGCCTTGCCCAAGTGGAGCTGCCGCCTGCGATGAGGAGACAAAAGCTGCCCGGGAAGTAGTTCAGGGTTGTTATTCTGTCTCCTCCTTAAACAAAAACAAGCATGCAAAAATCTTCTAATTTAATTAATTATTTATTTTAATACATGGAAGTCCTGAAAATCAGAACGTGGGCAGGATACTCATCTCAACAGCTAAAGGGCTTTTTGCCTGTCCTTGTCAACGCATGGACTTCCCATCCCAAAGTTAGTGAAAGACATCAAGTACCAAACAATGAAGGGAGGGGGCTTTGGGAGGATGATTTTCTTTCCCAAGAAAAATGGGAAAATTAGAGCTAGACAAAACTGCTTTCTGGTCTGGTCAATAAGCTTCTTGGTACAAAACGATCATCAGTGTGGTTTTTTTTGTTTTTGACTGAGCTTAACAAAAACCCTTGGTTCTCTGAGTCACACCTATCTCAATCCTGGGCATCAGCGCAGTTTCCAGTTGACGTTAAGACAGACTTTTTCTTTCTCTCACCCGGGTGCTAGACAGGATCCTGGAAATGCACACTGATGCCTTGTCCTCCTTCCGCGTCCCTCCGCGGAGCAGGAGCCCCTGCAGCGATGGACTTTGCGCCATACCTAAGGGCGCAGATCCAGGGGAGCGTTTAGCTCAAGTGTGTGAATAATCCTACTGAGGTAATTTAGAGTAATCATATGCTTAAAGTTAAGCGTGTGCTTAAAAGCTTTGCTGCGCGGCGCGTAGCCTACCCCTACTCCGCCTCGACAGAGTAAGATCTACGGCCAAGGGATCCACTGCACCCATGTCTTTTGAGCTTCAGTCTGATCACCAGAATTACATCCTGTAGCTGCTGGTAGTTCCCACTGCACTGAAATACCCCACACTTTGAAAACCCCGAATTTTGAAAACAAGATTCTCAAGTGATTAAAACATATAAAATGGGAAAGGTATATTAACTGAAAAATTCAAATATTACTAAAAAATGTAATTATAGTATGGTAATTATAATCATGGTAAAAACATATATTTTGTGTTTATACCAGCGTATGCCCGGGACTAGCCTATTAGCAAAACTGCAGTACACAGGAGCAGTGAAAATCCCTGTGCATTGCTAAACTGCTGGAGTGGAAAAACTAGACTTTTTTTCTTCCTGTGTCCAAATACAGTCTAGTTCTTTGTTATAAAGACTCTCCTGTCTTTATTATAGTGGCAGTGTGTTCCTTGGTTTCGATCTTGATTTTTGAGGAAGCAAATGTCTTGACTCCATTATAATAGAGGATATTATCAAAGACGTAGTGTATTTCATATTTAGGATTTGATAAATTGTTACAGATTTCCCATGTGTTGCTACATTGTTGATGCTGCTTCAGAAAATGTAATAAAAATGGACTTTCTATCTTTCTACAATTTTCAATATTTAAGACCACTATCAAAACCTGTTTTTAAGTGAGTGTACGTATAGGTATTAGGAGCATGCATAATACACCTCCACCTCTCTCTACCAGTGCATCCATCTCCCTTCTGCTGCAAGAGAAATATACTCTTTTATACCACAGTTTATGACCAGCATTTTTTTAATTATTATTTGACTGTTTAATTCAGTTTCAACTGTCCATTCAATTTCAAAGTAGAAGGGGGTTTGGGGCATTCTGTCTAGTGAATTTCTTCTTGGGTGGATGTTGTGGTATATGCTGAGTATATTTATGGTTTAAAAGAATGATGATTCAGCAAACTTACTGCATAATAATCCTTACTTCGTTGTTATCCTCAAAATAGTTAAAGCCAAGTGTACATGAATATATAATGTGTTCCTCCTGTTTTGTAGCTTAGTAATACATTATATCAGTGAGCTACCAAGACATTTATTCCAAAGGAAATGCAGAGTGTGATTTAGAAATGCCAATAACAATAATGCAATTACAGCTGCAAAACATCTTAGTTGACCAAACAAATCTTTTCTAACTGCACCTGGAATATTTCTTAGCACATTTAATTAAGTATATATTCAGCATATTTAGTTTAGGACCCAATTAAGCACCCAAACTGTTGATGTATAAAATACAGTCCTTGCTTTCCAGGCACCCCTGCTTAAATTGAGCAACAGTTGTGTTGGGAAACGCGCTGGCCTCGCAAAGGTGGCGCGAGCGAAGAGGCCGTGCTGCAGGCTGGCTCTGCTACCTGCAGCAATTACAGCCATCCCTCAGACGCTCGAACAGTCAATACACCTCCAGTTTAGGCAGGTTGCAGCTGTTAATTTATTAATGTAATATTTTTTCTTTAAGAATTTCTCAAGTCAATCTCTTACAAGTATGCAGTTGCTCGTGTATATTCTTTTCAGCTTTAGATCTCAGTACAGTATTTACAGCCATCTTTTAGTCTCTGGTTTGTATATCAAGGTGTCAAGATGTCTCAGAGCCAAGCAGCAGAACACATGCAGTGAAAGTGACAGTGACATGAAGTTACATTGCTCCAAACAGTAAATCTCGATGCTGAGAAAGCATAAGAAATTGTCAATAAGGCCTAAACAGAAGGGCATTTTGACCTACAGCATAATACTAGATTAATGACTGGCTGGTGCTCGCTGTCCCTGCTTCCAGCGGTTGGTAAAAAGCTCCTGCTGCTGTTGGTGGAGATGCTGCCCTCCGCGGTGCAGGGGACGGCGAGGAGCGTGGCTCGCGTGCCGCGAGCCGCGGGTGCCTCGGCGACACAGGCCGAGGTGGTTTGCCAGCTCCTAGGTAGTGCTTGCGTGTTCCTACCGGCACTGCCCGGGCGCCTGCATACGTGCCAGGATCACTCGTCCGTGCTACGTGTTGAAGTAGCGCTGTGTGCCCCTCGCTCCATGTCGCCCTGGCCGTGGGCGGAACGGCACCCTGAGTGAGCAGCCTTGCACGGCTTCGTCTACCCCGGCAGAGCTGTGGCTGTTAAACACGTCGGTTTCTCCTGCTGCCCTTGATCCGGCGTCAGGCTTTATATTGGGTTGTAGAAACTGCATGCCTTTGTGGTGGTACCTTCTGAAGTACCTGCTGCTGCTGTGGCTGCTGCGTGAGCTTGTGAGGGGACGTGAGGCCTGCGCATGTGGCTCCAGTGTGGCTCTGCCGGTCGCTCCTAGAACCATCCTGTAATGGTGTCCTAAAAAAGTATCATAATTTATGTTTGTTTTCAGGATGGGCATATGGTACATTTCTCTGAGAGATTTCTTTCATTGCTGACTGATGGTTCCTGTTAGAGCAGCGTGCCCTTAAACTCCAGTGCAGGCTTGAGGTTTACATTAGGCAAGTAAAGGAAAATGCTAAAAGGAGAAATCTCTGAATGTCTCATAAAGGATTTTTTGCCCTTGAAAAGAATTGATAGGCTGTCATTTAACCTTGTGGCACCTCTTCAAGCTGTCCATCATGCCCTGAAGATTTGAGAATTGAGAAGCATGATAGGGAGTAACAAAACGGTATCTGTTTTTTCAAAATGGCGATCACTAGATTAACCTCGTGAAGTATGTTCATAACAGATGGAATAAAAGATCACATGGCACCGTTTAAATAGAGGAAGGTTGACCCCCATGTCCTGGTCGGTGTCCCTTTACTCCTTCCATGCTGCTGCTGTCAGCGGCGGTGCCTGCCGCCCTGCTGCCTGCCGGCGCTCCCCGCTGCCATCTCCGCCCGCCAGCGCTGTCCTCTTTGCTGCGTTTCCTCGGGGCTTGGGCACGCTGGCAGGGAGCAGCAGCTCCCATGGAGGTGCTGCTCCTCCCCTACCTGCACACCTCATATTTCAGGCAGGTGCTTACCACGGCTTGAGGCACAGGACTCTTCCTTTATGATAAAGGAAGGCAGTGTCTGCAAAGTGTATTACAGCAATGCAGCAGGGGTTTAATTTCATTAAGTTGCTTTAGAAACTTTTTCCTCTGAATTTACATTCAGGTTCAGGGTAAACAGATTTTTTTCCTTGAATCTCTTCAATGAAAGAAAAATATATTGTGCAATATGATACTTTAACTTTCTGTCCTATTCCGGGTCTATACTTGCAGTTTATACCATTAAGTACCAAGTGCTTAATGCTTAATTATGCTTCTATGCATCTATCAGTAACAGCAACACCACATAATATGTTCTGCGTCTCTTCTGCTTGTGCTGTTTCCATGGCATGTTTGGTGGTGAGACCCCACCAAGAATCTGATGTCCAATTCCGGCCATCCGTGTGCACAAGATATAAATTGAATTTGGAACAGGTGCAGCAAGGGGCTAGCAAGGAGATCAGAGGAATGGAGAGCCTGTCTTATGAGGAGAGCCTTAAAGAGCTTGGCTTGGGCAGCCTAGCAAAACAAAGGCAGAGAGGGGATATGATTGCTGGCTATAAATACATCAGAGGGATAAACATCAGGGAGGGAAAGTGCTATTTAAGCTACAAGACAGGGTTGACACAAGAACAAATGGGGATAAGCTAGCCACGAGGAAACGCAGACTGAAGACCCGAGGAAGTCATGACCATGAAAAGAGCGAGGTCCTGGAACAGCCTTTGGCCAGGAGGCCAAAGTCTTACAGAAAAAGGCGGGTGGAGGAGAGTGCTCAGTTTATACATGGGACTGCTCCACGCTGCAGCCTGTGACACCAGGGGCGGGATTTGATGTCTGAGAAGATCATTTCCATTCCTGAGTCCCTGCAGTCTTATTTAGTGCAAGGTTTGTCTTGTATGATAGGCTGGCAGGGCTCCTTTCGCCCTCTGCCATCTGACCGGGGTGGATAGCAGGCTGTGACTTGCTTTTCTTTCTGAGCATCTTGCTGCTGAGATTAGAATCAGGACTTAAAAGAAGATCTAGGAGTAAATAACACTGTGATCTTTCAGGGGACATTTTATTTTCAGCTATATTTCCTTGCTCACATGTGCATGATGCGAGGAGATTTTTGCTCCTTTGTACACCAATGTTAATTTTTCTGTCAGCTTTTTGGCATGCAAAATTAGGAAAGAAATGGTCCTAGCATCAAGCTGGAGAGCCAGGGACTGGGAAATACTCCTGCTCTCTACGTGTAGCAGCACAAGGCTATTCTTCAACCTGAAGGGACTATAGAAGGCAACACATTATTTTGGCAATTGTTGCAGCGAACACTGCATCGTCTGGCAAGAGGCTCAGCTTGATGTGGACAAAAAGTGAATTTCTCCTTTGTGCCGACATCCTTAGCTCCCTCATGATGAAAATAGAAGCTGCTTTAATCTTCCTGAGGCTGACGGAAAGATATCTTGCAGACTGCAAGTCAGCAGTTGCCCACACAATTGTTTGGCAAAATCTATTTTTAAAAGTCCATAAATCCCACAACTAGACAAACTGGGATCTAACAAAAAAAAATAGAGGCACTAATGTGCTGCCCTGTTAGAGAAAGGCGACACGTTCCCCCTCTCCCTTGTCTGCTCTCCTGGGGAAAACCTGCGCATTTTAGCATGCAAGGTGCCTTGGAAGGAAGGCTGGGCAGAACTGGGAGCACGGCATCCTGCCGGGATGCAGCACCTGGGATCGAGGCGCTCGCTGCGGGCATCGGCAGGGAGATGGAGCTGAGCCTCTGCTCGGTGCCCCATCCCCGTCCCTGTCCCTGGGCTGCATGAGCCTCCTGGGAAGCCTCTGTTGGCTGCGGAGCAGCTCTGTCATTTTTTCCATTTGTTAAAGTTGCGGTCTCGGAACGAGTTAAATCTGCCTGTCCCTACCACCATTTGAAAAAAATCTCCAAGATGTAAGAACACCCTGTGCATATGAGTCACCTGTGCTAAGTATCCTTCAAAAATACAGCCCTGCGCTTTGATGTGTGTTGGGCTTGTATTATTTTTTCTATATTTTAAATCATTCATAAGTGGTTTTCAGGCTGACCTGCTGGTCTTTTATGCAGAAAATTGTATAGATTACCTGAAGTGAATCTGTAGTGCAGAAGTTTATTTAACTGTGTAGCTTTACATTTAAGCATTTCGTATGTGAAGGGGTTATTTGTGCATGAATGAACCAGCACTCCAAACATAAATTGTTTATGTAAATACTCAAATCTTACTGCAGATCTTCAGTGAGGAAACTGCTTTTGCTGAATTAGCCCCCAAAAATTAAAACCGAGAACCTCACATGAGAAGTGATTATGACAGAATTACGGTTTTCAACTTGTATTATTATATGTGCCTACATTTAGATTCCCAAAGGGACCAATTTACTAATATTAAGTATTCTTGCACTAAATGGGATGTGGTAAAGAGAGAACTGCACATCCTTTTTTTTTTTTTTTTTTTTTTTTTTTTTAATATTTAAAAAAAAAACACTTTAAAGTTGAATTTCAAATGACTAATAGTAGCACTGGAGTTCCAAATGAGCAGGACTTTTTCCTAAACCTCTTATTAATTAGGAATTATCATAAGGTAAAATATCTGCATTAATTTGCCAAAGGCAGAATAAAGATTGGTGTATTGCAGTACTTACAAACTTATTCTGGTGGTGCTGCAATGCACAAAATTTCTAATAAATTGGGAATAACCCATGAATTTGACAACAGGCAATTAATGCTAATCTCTCCCTTTGCAGGGGCACGTTCTGTGCTCGAACTCTAATAGTGAAATTACTAGCTCCTGCTTTGCCTTCAGTCATGCTGCATGCAGCATGATGTTGTATATTGCAGAAATCTGTAAAATGCCTCCAAAAAAAATGTGGATGATAAATGGCAAGAAGCTTCATTTGGGGATAATCCTGTAGATACCACAGAAAGGCTGCTTGGCTATGTGGGCTGCTACCCTTGCAACTGACTGGCTGCAGCAATGAAAAGCCGCTTTTGGGGTAGACTGTGTTGTATCCTTGAGCAGATCATAATAGTGAGCCTGAAATTTGGATGAATTTACATTCACTAACACAAAAGTCTAAACAGTTACTGAAAGGTCAGGGTTTTATAGCACTGCTTTTTATGATTTTTCTTTTTTCTTTATAATTAAAATCATATTAAACTGTACTAATGGAAAAAATTACTTACAATTTCTGGTTGTTGATAATGGTGTCCAGTTGGCAGTCCCTCACAGCCAGGCCATGCAACACAATGTGGGACACATTCAGGGTATTTATAAAAGTCTCTGGGTGCAGAGCTGACACGTATCATGACAGTAAATGGCTTAATAAGTCTGCATGCACTGTGAGTGAGCATTTAATTTTTAAAAGTCCCTATTGTTCCTATATATAATTTCTGATCACTTTTCTACTGGAATAGACCCAGGCACATGGAGCAGTATAACAATATCTAGGCATTGATTGTTTGTAACACATATTTAATTTCCATTGCCAGTTTATTCATCTGGCAGAAGAAAAGGTATCCATACATAAGAATATAAATCTCTTTCCCTCCTTCCCTTCCTTCCTTTCTTTTTCTTCCTCTCTTTCTCTCTCTTCTTTTCCTTTCTCTTTTCTTTTCCCTTCTCTTTTCTTTCTCTCTCCCTTTCCTTTCCTTTCCTTTCCTTTCCTTTCCTTTCCTTTCCTTTCCTTTCCTTTCCTTTCCTTTCCTTTCC
>JAWLRI010000923.1:3397734-3511566 GCA_034781795.1 Crypturellus tataupa | reverse complement strand
TCCTTTCCTTTCCTTTCCTTTCCTTTCCTTTCCTTTCCTTTCCTTTCCTTTCTCCTTTTCTCTCCTTTTCTATTTCCTTTCTATGCCAGCAGGGACATTGTGAATGGAGCAGAATTGTTTGAGGTATTGCTGAAGTGTTAGTATTACTTAGTATTCAGAATATACTACTGTCAAATTACTAGGAAAAAAAAAAAAAAATACCAGGTTACCCGTTATCTTGTGTAACAGGCATATAACTGCATAAAGGTGTCTAGCTCCATGTATGTTAATGCGTATGTGCAAAAAGTAAAAGCGTGTTTGCCTCCTGGACAGTGAGACAGAGCCTACCACAAGAGAATGGCCTAAGAGAGGAGGTTTAGGAGCTCTTCTAGCATTATTTTCATGCTCTAATTTGAAACTAATTTTGAAGCTAAACATGGTGCTTGCTTTTACAATTCTTTTCCTTACTCACTGATCTAACTACATATGAATATATATTTATAATTTTATGTATGCATTTTTAGTATGTATGTCCAGTTTTAGTACAGATGCCCTGCTGGATGCTGATGTGCCAAGAGCAGCGGTGAGCTCTGCACCGGGCCTTCCGTTGGGAAGCCATGATGGTCCATAGAAAGGTACCTGCTTTAACCCCAAGTAGACCTTAGAGCACAAGCCACTTGGAGGTTCCTAGGCAGGAGCTTTTCTCTGAGGAAATACAAGGATTTAAAGGTGTAAGAGGCAGACAAAGTCCATTAGATCCCCTCAAATGAGTAGTTCTCCTTATAGAGCACTGAAGTAACTGAGGGAGGAGAGTGGAGATTTCTCTCACGAATCAGGGTTTCTCTGCCAGCAACAAAGTCCCATATGGGAGCATCAGCTGCACTCCCAGACAAGACTGGAATCCTGTGGCTGCTGGAGAGAGAGTGCTCGTTCCAGCCTTAGGATTGCTGAAACTCCCCACAGGGCTTTCCAACCAAGAATAAATCTGTTATTGCCTGACACAAACTGCTGAAGTTGGGTCTTCCCCATCTGCACAGTGCCCCTTTTTCCCCTGAACAGAAATAAGGCATCTCTTGCCTTTCAGAACTCCCGTGGTTCAAAAAAGAACTGGCATTTTCCATTGGCTTCAGTGTTGGGTGCTTCCTATAGTCTTTTTACCATATGAGTCAGGGACATTTCTCCCACCTGGACTTCGTGTACATATAGTCAGGTCCGGGATTGTGTTTGTTGAGATTTCCCCCCACAGTGTTACTTCACATTTGTTAGCACTCCCTCACTTGTACTGCATCTTAAAAATCACTGCAGTGCTCGCTGTGAAGGTGCCCCATAGAAGTTGATACTGCAATTTTTAAGGAGCAAAGATCATTACATTTTTAAATGTTCATTTAGGATTCTGATTTAAAGCCAGAAAAAAATAAAAACCAAGAGAATCCAAGTTAAAGCAGAAATAGTTCTATGCTAGAATAGCTGCAAACAGTAAATCATACATTTAGTTACGTGTGATTGAGAGCGTTTATTGCTCATGTGAGCAAAATGTCTGGCCCAAGCCACTGTACGGGTGGTTATTGCTCAAGCGCACGACCCGCAGCTGCGCCAGGGCACCCCAGCCCCCGGGTACCGCAGCACTCACCATCTCGAGCAGGAATTGGAGGTCATGCCAGATTGTGTTGCAGTGCAGTGAAGTGGACTAGAAAGAGGCCACCCACCTCATTTGCACTTGCGACTTACAGTAATCGGTGTTTGAATGTCATTCTGCAGTGATAAAAGGCTAATTTACTAACCCCCAGCGCCGTGTGCACCCCCTTTCTGCACATGTAGTGAAGATCATAAAGTCTGTAAGATTACCCACTGTACCAAAGCCTCCAATAGCCTATGCCTCAATGTTATTTTTACTTTTTTTTTGTATTTAATCTTGTATGCTCCAGTTGAGCTACATTAATGGATTAGAATACAGTATGATCTTAAGAGAATTCCACTACAATAGATAGATAGTTGGATGGACGGACAGACAGATGCAAGTTTAAAGCACAAGAGGATTTGCATATTTAGTTCTGCTTTACAGCCTCCTTTAGAGAGTGGGATTAATGATCTGCTAAATTATCACAGTTGAGTCTTCAGCATTAGTGTGAATTCGTATCCTGCTAGAGCTAGTTTTACAACTTTTCCAGAGACATGTACAAATCTTACAGGGAGGAGGGGGGATCTGGTTGCTGATAAAGCAGCTGGCGACTGAAGGAAAAAGGAGAAAGATCAGAAAACAGTCTCTTTCCTGGCAGGTCTAAGAGCCTTTCCATCATCCAGCGCATGCATTTACAATGTGAGAAGGAAGAGTGTTCTCCAAGGACTGTTTGCTTTTTGAGTACCCAAGATGCTATGTTAAGCAATTACTGAAAGTTGGCTTAGAGAAATGTCTTCTGGAAACATTTATTTGGAAAGGGAAAACAAGCTCTTCTGAGCCTGTGAACTCAAGATGCCTAGTGCACCTTTTGGGCCATTTATAGAATAGTGTGCTTGAGCAAGGTGTTCTGCAGTGGGCTCAGCTCTGAACCTGAGGATCTGGCACAAATGCCATTACTGACTGAGCCCACACCAGCCTCATAAACTTCCCTTTGATCTAGTCATTAAAGAAAAGAACATTACTTGGCATATTTCTTGGTTACACATATTGCATTTTTTGGTCCCATTAAATGATAATGAATAATATATGGCATAGTTTGCAATGAAGTTCTGCACAGCTCAGTAAGCGAAGAGGACTAACATACCTTCAGCTTCAGATAGAGAGAGATGGGAGTAGATCTCAGAGCCCTATCTAGGGGTCAGAGATCTTAAGAGACCAGGGAGTGGTTTCCAGCCATTCAAATATTATGTAATGCCAAACACATTGAAGCACGTCAGTAGAAGGGGAAAAACACTGAGAAAGCAGTGAGGCAGGAAAAAAGGTGCTGGCTGCTAAGATGACATTAAATAGTCTCCACGCAGTATCCACAGAGCTAATTATTTATAAGAGCAATGTAGGAATGGAGACTCTAGTTTTAGGAACTAAATATATATTCCTAGTTTTATCCTGCCTAATTTAAGAATTTAAACTAGGAGCACAGTTGCTTTAGGTTCCCTCCAAAGTCAAAAGAAAGAGATGGACACACCAGTAAAGGCATTCATGTTTCAACTGAGCCCAGACTGCCTGTTTCTGTCCACTGATTCTAGGCAACCCAGCTTCTTAAATTTAAGTCTTAGTATGTGCACCTCTTTTCCGTTTTAAGCTAGTACAATACCCCAAGCAGGTATCACTGTAATAACTAAGAGACCTACAGGTGCCAGAGAAGGGATATCTTTGTGTTGTGCAATTTTCCTGTCTTTGCTGTGGATGCCTTGCTGAGTGACGGACGGCCTGATAGTCATTATTGAAAAGTTGGGGCCTGATGTGCTGTTGCTGGGCTCAAAAGGCATCTCCATGGTCTTCAGTGGGAGCTTGAAGAGCTTGTGCCTGACCTAACTGCTGGAAAGCAAGTCCCAAACACTTCCCCCACCTTTTCCCCTTTAATTTGCCCACCCTAACTTAACTGAAATGTATTGACACCATGCTCTTAGGCTTAACTGAGTGCCACTATGGAAGAAACACAGAATGCCAGTGTAAAATTAGATGGATCGACATTAGCCAAACGTGTAGCAGTAGGGTTCAAAATCCAAATCTTTTCTTTGGGGTGCAAAACTTACTGTTTTAAGAGATACAGATGGGGTGCTCTGCACTTTATAAGGACAGAAGTAATTCAGGAAAAAGAGCACAATACATTTCTTCATTATTTTCCCATTTTCTTTTAACTTCTCTCTAATGTTTCTTTCTTGTTAAAATTGTTTGCCATCGTTTAACTCCTCTTCACTTGCTTCCTCTGAATTCCCTTCCTTCACAATATTCCTTTTCTGTGTTTCCTTTCCTTGCTATCCGTCCAAGGTCGTACTCTGCATTAGCCTTGCACCTTGCACAGCTCCTCTCCTCATTTCTTATCCTCTCCAAACGTCCCCTCTCCCTTCTCTGGAGAGTTGCTCCGCACAGCGCTGCCAAGCTTGTGGCTGCCCAAAGTTTCCAGTGTTGTCAAGTTGCACCTTGCTGGAGCCCCGATGAAGAGTCCTTGGACACGACCAACCTCAGACCCCTGGAACACTCTCAGGACAACAGGATACCTGCCAAGAAGGGTGTCTTCACACTTTCTGTAGCCTGGCAATAGATATTCCTTCAACTCCTGGTTATAAAGGATGTTTTTGCCTGATTTGCTCAATAACTTGTACTTGATATTAATAATTACTTGTACTTAATAATTGTGTCCTGTGACCTCATAACAGAGATGAACTGAGAACATTACACCTACAACCTGGAAAGACAGCTCCCCTTCCAAAAAAATGGAGTGAGGGGCTACAGCCAGCTTCCCAGGAGATCCCTCCGATTCCCACTCAGCTGCCTTGGCCTTTGGATACTGCCGAAGAGTTGTGGAGCATCAGATACAAGGGAGGTTGCTCAAGTGTCTGGGTCTGGTCATGGGGTACCTCACGCATGGCTTCAGAGTAACCATAGATGTATAGTTGCAAGTGTTGGTTTTTCTTATGTTTTCATGGGTTTTGTTGTTTCTCGGTTGCTCTGCAAACAGTTTGGTCCCTTTTTTTGTCTGGATTTCTTACACTGGTTTCTATTTTGTTCTTCTAACATTTCCTTTTCTTGCTTGACCTCTGCAGTTTCTCTTTCCAGGCCCCTTTCTGCCCTTTCCACTTGATATCAGCACTGCCTGCCTTGCAGCCCTTCTTTCTAGCACCCCTTTCCCCTTCCCTCCCCTGCTCCCACCCCTCACACCCCGGCCCTGCTTCATGGTGCCTCGCTCCTCTGCTGCCCTGCTAGCGAGGGGGGCCGAGGCGCCGGCCGGGGCCTTTGCGCCTCCTGCGGCGGCCGCCCGGCTCTTCCGTTTGGCGCGACAGTGATCGCACGCTCGCGCGCAGCTGGGCACGCAGCAGAGCCGGCAAGCGGTGCCCGCAGAGGAGAAGTCACCCCGGGTGCCCCCGCCGGCAGGAGGGCTTCCCTGGCCGCGCGCGCAGGGAGGCGACGGCGCCCGGCCGCAGGGGCACACGGTGTCCTCGCGTCACGCTATCTAAGCCAAAGTTCAGGTGAAGGGCAGCAGTGGAGCCAGAAAGTCATGTGGCTCTCATGTTGGTTAGTATGTCACTTTGAACAGCTCTTATCTGATATTATTATGACTAACCCGGTGCTGACAGCATGGAACAGATTACAGGAGCCATGTGATGATTATTTAAGGCATCGCTGAGTATAACGTGCAGCTAACATTAACCCGTTTGCTCCAGCCTAGCTCCATGGCTGAGGTGCACCCGCAGAAGGAGCCCCAGTGAGGTGACATTTCGTACCTGAGCTTATGTTTATTTTCATGTTTTAGGTGAGAATATTTTGCAGTCGTTCAGCTGGTTTAATGTGGCCTTTCAGCTTAAATGGATTTGCAGGCTACGGTTGTCCCTTTTTGGCTTGGTTTGTGTCTCCCCACCCCCCTCTTTTTTTTTTTTTTTTTTTTTTTTAAGGCGCCAGTTGTGACAGGTGCTCATATTTTGTATTTCTTGCAGCAGCACGTGCCAGTAAAATTCAGAAGCCTTTCTGCTTTGTTATGGTTGATCTTTCAAAGTTATTGAGAACTGCACTGAAGTCATAGCTGGCAAAATAGACTCCAGTGTTCTGCATAAATGTCAGCAGCGAGAAGGCGATACTTTCCGAGGGGCAGCGATTTGCACACCGCAAGCGAACGCGAGGCAAACACACATATTGTACCCTTTACGCAGACTGACACCTGCACAGGGCATTTCAAAAACAATGCAAAAAATGCAGGGTTATATAAAGCGTGATAGCGGCAAGGGCCGCTAAACTATTTTGACAGGTGTTAAACGTAGCGCACAGTCATACCGGGGGAAGTTTGAGCGCCCGATGAACAGCACTGTTCATCATAAATAAATGTGATGTGCCGATCCTGGGTTTGGACTTTTACAGATCTTTTGGAGGTGGAGGGATTGGGGAGTTGAAGCCTTTATTTCTCTTATTCCTTTGGGAACATCAAAGGTGCGAAGAATTTAAGCCCTGCTCCTGGAAGCACTGGTTACAAGTGACCCACTCCTATGCGTAATCCTCTCCTGGCCCCAGCAAGGCGCTCGCAGGATCGTGTTACAGGAGCAACCACTGGAGTTAAAGGTGAAATGCTCCTAGGATAAGGGCCGCAGCTCCTTTCCCTGGCACGGGGAGGAAGGAGGTGAGTGTCCGTATCTGGCAGGAACAGGCCCGGCGCAGAGAATGAGCTGTGGATACCTTTAATCTTGCCCGCGTTGTGAGGCTTGAGAGTTGCTGCAGAATCAGTATGAGGCATTCCCTTCCCTCGGGCTGCGTGTGCTGTCTGCAAAGCAGCTTTATCTCCTGCCAGCAGTGAATGGCTGAGTTTGAGGCTAAATGCTGGATATTTTATGCGAGGATGGGAGGGAGGGAGAGAGGGAGGGATGCAGAGCTTGCACGAGGCAGTGGAGGCCTTTAGGAAGTTTAGGCATCAAAACTGGCTTTACTCTGTGCACCTGGGTGCACTTTTGCAAGGGTGCAAAATCAACCCTGCCTGGTGCACTAAGGTGTGTTAAAGCGTTCCCTGGACTGTTGGAGCCAGGGGAGGTTTTGCCACTGACTTTGTTGGGGAGCAGAAGATCCCAAAATCCCTACAGAAAGATGTTGCACAAAGGCAAATTCTGTGCCCCTTCCCTGACCTTCTGTTCTATGTCACCTTTCTCCTCCCCTTGTATCTGCAAACTCACAATCTTGAAGGCAAATGGATAGGAGAGGCTGGGAAAGGAAGCCTGGCGCAGGAAACATGCAGTTAATATAAACCCTTCCCTCCATTTTGAATGTTTAGCGAAGCCCATCTGAGATCGGCAGGATTAAGGACGACAAAATATGGTTGAGACTAATTACAAGTGAGACTCCAAGGGCTCCAAAGGTTTTGGAAAGCAGCTCAAAATTCCCTTGAGAGGGGCCCTGAGCCCTCTTTGTTTAAATTAAAGTGAAACAAATGAGAAACGAGAAACCCTGGACTCTAGGATACCAACAACACATGCATAAGTTTGCATCTTGGAAAAAGACTTTCTTGCGAGGTAAGTATCACCTTCAGTCTGGGGGCCAGACTGTGTGACCACAAGAGTGCCCATGTTGTGGGATTGCAGTTCTTTCAGCAAAATTGCAAAAGGTAGAGCCATTAGGATAGGAAACGAGATTTACTGGTGATAGTAATAATTGAGTGTGTGAGCTGTGGTCAGGCCTTTATCCCAGGTCCCGTGACTCGCTCGGTAACTCCAGTCAGTGCTGTCTGCATCGTGGTGACTCCATCTGTACAATGCAAATGATGAATTGCTAACTTGCAGATTTGTGATGAGCTCAGATCATTAATATTTTGCATTGCTTGGAGATCCTTGATTAGAAAGTGCATAGAAGGCTAAAAACATTGCTTTCTTTTTTTCTTGAGCTGAATTACTCATGTTCTGAAAAAAAAAAAAGCCCTATTCTCTGCAGAGTCTATGCTATGTTTGTCCTAACACTCATTTATTTTGAGTGGCACCGATACAATGTGTTCTCATGTGAAGCAGATGTACCTCTTTAATAGTTTACTTTGATGACTCCTTTAAGAGGTTTTATAATGTTTATATTTTACCATTGGGTTTGGAGTTTTATGCTTCTTTAACAGGTGCGTTACCTTGATCAGATGTTTTCATTTTAAACTATTGACTTATGAGCACATGGCCTGTGGGGATTGATGTGCAGCAAGCAGAATCTTTTTAACAGATTTATTCTCATGTTCTCTTTTTATTTAGTGGAGCAGCTCTCTGGTAAACACAAATGATTGATAATGACAGTTCATTAGTAGAAATAAAACTGTCCTGCAATTGGGGAAATTGTCCCTTTGCTTCCCCTAGTTTAAAATCATACCTGTAAGAAATCTGTAAGGATGGGAAAACACTTAATAAAATCGAATATCTAAAATAAGACAGAGTTTAGTTTCCTGGGTTAACATTTAACAACACGGATTTTTAAACATTTCTTCTCTACTCACAGGCACTATTGTTTTTGTGCCCTTTTATTATTCAAAGAGTTCAACCTATTTGAAAAGGATGTGTACAAAGATTACCTTAAAATGACTCATTGTAAAAGCTCCCTACCTGATGAATTTGTACTATCGGAACCAACATCCATTTTAACAGAATCCACTAAAAAAGCTCAATCTGTTCAGCATGTGAGACGGAATGCAGCAGCAGAGCCCTGAAATGAAAATAGCTTGTGTAATCAGTAGAATATAAATGGCAACAGCATCTTGTACTCCCTTTTATGATGGTGGAAAGAGAAGGAATTCAATGGGCAGCCATATGACCAGGTCCTGGATGACTGAGAAGCTCACATTTTGCACTGTAGACCTTGTGTATCCAGGAGGAGGTAAATGGTTGCCATGTTTGGTGGCCAAAATCTGTGTCTGAAGGAAGAGGCAGAATAAAGGGCTGTTATTTTAGCAAAGGCATTAAAAATCTGTGCAACTGCTGGAAGCATTAATTAACAAAATATTTCCTCGTAATGGCTAGTGTCCTCTGAAAATAGAGTGGGGAAGCTACTTGAAATAAAAGCTGCAAACTCGCAGTTTTAAAGCCCTGCCTTTGCAGGCAGAAGAGGCAAGGACATGTCATGCAGTTATCGAAGGTATAATACAAGGCTGTACTCAAAGCCAGTTCCTTGCGCGTGTGAGCCTCCCACGTGAATGTGCAATTCCTGTGTTGTTGCCAATATGGGGGACATTCTTTGGAGTCCAATTGGTGTCCAGTCTTGTCTTGCTGCATGAAATGAGTGCAATGGGGTAATCCTCTTTGAATGATAATCCACATCATAAAGCTACTGTAAATGGTTCAGCATGGTTTAGCATTATTTTCAGCCAGTGCCCAGGAGAGGCCAGGCCTGAGCTAGCATTAAGAATAAATTGTACGTGCTTCCTACTCTTATATAACCAAGGGTTGAGGTCACAGACAAGTACAATAAGAAAATGAGTGTAGCCTCCTCCTGCGATGTTGCATGTCTTTCATAAGCAAAGGTTATGAACCAGGTTGGAGGGAATGGACAAATATATTTGGTTTGCAGAACGCGCTGTAGAGCTTCCTACAGAGACTGAGTCCTCCTCCTGCAAATTGCCAGGACTTTTCAGACACTTGCTGCATACACTCTACTTCCACAGTAACTAGGGACATTTCCCGCATTTTAAGAAAGTAATTGGTATGTTGTGTTTGGGGCCTTTTGTTTCTAACTGGATAGAATTTGTTAACTTAAAGCCAACAGTTCACTTGCACCAATTGCTGCAATTGGTGGCCAGTGTAATTTTTGCTAGACTTATTGCTTAGTTTTAATTCGCGCTGTTCTTAAGGTATCTTTGCAACATTAATTTTAATAGACTTAAATTTTGTTTGGAGTGTGACCAAATGGTCATTTTCTTCTGTTGTCATCCTGAAAAGGAATTGAACATGTTACTAATGTAGATACCCAGGTAATTTTTACCTAACCATAAAAGACTACAGTAAGGAGAGTGGGATGCAAGACCTCAGAAAGAGATAGACTAGAAGGAATAAGAGAAAATGGGGAAAGAAGATAAACTGTAATTCCTGCCTGTCCAAACTTCTTTTTTAACAGCTACATTTGGGCTTGACTGATAACTCTATGATTAAGGCATTAAGTGTATGTTTTCCATCTATTAGGGAACCTGTGAATATTGTGAAGTTTTACTTAAATACAAAGAAAAATACAAAGTAGAGCACTATGTACTTCAGAGGTGGCTATTAAGTCCAGCCAAAAATAGATGGAAACTCTGCCTAAGACTTTTTTCGTGGAAGAGTTTTCTTTCCTTTTAAGCGGGGAAAATCAAAACATTACAAACAATACTGCTGCCTCTGTCCAGGCATTAGTCTTACTAAGACTGAGAGCTACTGAGAGCCCTCCTGCCAATGTGAACTGGGCACCTGGCAAATGAAGGCCGAATTGAACAGCTGGATTTGTCAGTAGTGCCCATACACATGCAAGGACCATTTGACTAGGAACTACAGTGAAGCAAAGTTTGCTGAATTGTGTTGGGTGTGTTTTTAGGAGTTTTGAAACTTTGACCTTTTGTGTTCTTATGAATGGGTCATTTTTGTCTGTACCTGTTCGTGATAGTCTTCCAAGTGGAAGGTACTTTTTGCTGTCCCACATGCTGGACCTTACACTGTTAGGGTGCAGGTTCTCCAGTTACATTATCCTTCCAACTAGGAATGTACTCCTTTACTTACACACTTATCTCTCCTTTAGGACTATACAATCCTGTTATTTCAGAGGACTTTATCCTAAAAGAGCAGAAAAGGAAAGTGTTTTATTTCCGGTTTGGTCTCTTTTCATTATTATATATAAAGAAATGCCATGAAGAATCCCTAGAGACAGAGTTCATTATGTTAATCCTGTTTGTAAAGACGTTCCTGTGCTTTGGGCCTTTGCTATGGATAAAATATCAAACAAAGGCGGGTACAGTGTGTTGTTCACACTTAGAAATGTCACAGTTGTAGGATTGTGCTGTGTTTTCTACACAAGAGTTGAGAAGGAATTAACATCAGGTGCAAACCCAGGTATTAATACTGAAAACTGAAGGAAAAAAAAAAGCTTTTTAAAAAGTTTTCTTCGGCTTCTTTTTAAATATTGTCATTCTCCATAATTTGAAAGACTTCTGTTCACATCACATTGTCAAGTGTCCTCTAGTTACCCAAGAAATGCTTTTGCATGAGTTTGCTTTCTCAAGGGACAGTATCTTTCAAAGTGTTATTGCCAGTGTGAGGCCTCATAGTTTCAAAGGAGGAAACTAGAAGCTACTTGGAAAGAAAAATTGGGGCCTTTTGGCACTATAACACAGTAACTGCCATTAACTTACTGCGATTGTGATCATATGGGGTCAGGTAAAATACCATAAAGCAAATTGCCTTTTTAGTAGCTTGCTCCAAGAAAGGGATTTTTTCTTCAGCACTGTTATGTGTTGTGGAATTGTGGATTTTATACTATAAAAAAATGGATGCTCCTTTAGCACAGCTTGGACCAATCATCTGGAGGGCTCCATTCCTTTTGCGGCTCCAGGAAAGAGAAACAAATGCATTTGTGTTACGAGCCATGCCAGTAGTGAGCTGCAGGAAAAATGTCGCTGTCCTAGAGAAGTGCTTTATAGGTACAGTACAGAGGCTAAATGACAGGCCTTGTTTCTTAGCAGAAGTGGTTGTACAAACGTTCTCCTCTTTTGTTAGAGGGTATGAGGATATATACTAGAGGATAATATATCATGAGGATATATATTAGAGCAATGTGCCCTTGTGGCCAAGAAGGCCAATGGGATCCTGGCTGCATCAGGAGGAGTATTTCCAGCAGGTCGAGGGAGGGGATCCTGCCCCTCTGCTCAGCTCTGGTGAGACCGCACCTGGAGTATTGGGTGCAGTTCTGGACTCCCCAGGACAAGAGGGACATGGAACTTCTAGAGAGGGTCCAGTGGAGAGCCACAAAGATGACTAAGGGACTGGATCATCTATTATATGAGGAAAGACTGAGTGAACTGGGCCTATTTAGCCTGGAGAAGATTGAGAGGGGAGCTGATTAACATGTTCACCTGAGAGGTGAATATAGGAGGGATGGGGCCAAACTCTTCTCAGTGGTGGCCAATGACAGGACCAGGGGTAATGGGTACAAGTTGAAACACAGGAAGTTCCACCTCCATACAAGGAAGAGCTTCTTTCCTGTGAGGGTGACAGCGCCCTGGCACAGGCTGCCCAGAGAGGTTGTGGAGTCTCCTTTTCTGGAGATCTTCCAAACCCGCCTGGACGCCACCCTGTGCACGTGCTCTAGGTGACTAGAAGTCCCTTCCAACCTCAGCTGTTCTGTGATCCTGTGATATCACAGTCTCTTCCACCACACAGCTCTTGCAGATCGCTGCCAGGTACATGAATCCCCAATCTGTGTTGTGAACACAGGTCCTAGTGCTTTTCAGGGAATACTAAAATATTTGAAAGAAGATTGGGCCACATGATGCCAGTAAAACTTCTATGAGCCATAATCTAGTTTAGGACAGAATTAAGAGGAATGAGCAGAAGAGAAGAGCTGTCATTTGTCATGTAGGGAGCTCCTGCCTGATCCATGACGGTAGCGTTTTCACCTCCATGTGGTTTTCACACTGATTTCACTGCCCGGGTAGCAGAGGGAAGAGGCAGTTCTGTTCTCGCTCGATGCACCTGAGCTGCCGTGGCCTGCGCCCTGCGCCTCGTGGCCTCCAGGGCAGGCTGCTCTGGGGGGAAGCCCTTGGTAGTGCCTAGGAGGGAAGCGCTGCGCTCTGCCGTGCAGCTCCGTCCGTCGGAGTCGTTGTGTGTTACGTTGCATATAATTACAGTTGATGGTTCTCAAAAAAAATGTTGCGTGTTATGTTTTCTGTTCTGTTCTGACAGCTTGTGATAGGGTTTCTTTCAGCAAATCACCATGTGCAAAATGTGGAAAGACTGCAGGTATAAAATTAATTTCGCTTGTATTTAGCCAGGTGTGGGTATTAAAAGACAACCAAAATCTGGCATGATAAATCCTCTTCCAGGAAAAAACTTGTTAGTATCTGCATTCTGGGTCTCTCTTGTCTTCCAGACTATTTTTGTTGCTGTTTCACTGAGCGTACTGGCTGCTGCCAGGTTCCTTATAGCAGTTCTCATTTTGTCTACATGCTGACTCAGTACCCACAGTAATGTGCTCTCCTTCCTTCTTGCTTAGCTTCTTCCCTACTTTTGTCCCTCCTTCACTCTCTTCTTCCCATCCTCCTCCTCTTTCTGTAAAATGGGGGCAGACAACCTGAAAAAAAGCAGTTTTAGCAGCTTGTGGAGAGGTTGCACTTGCAAAAATTTCTTGCTTTTTTTTTTTTTTTTTTTTTTTGTGAAAGAACTTCTGTTTTTATGTGTAATAACAATGGAAATAAATGCTGTATTTATTCAAGGTTTTGGATGTTACAGGTAGGTGCACCATAACCTTTAGAAAAGTCAGTTTTCACCTGAGAGACTTGGTTTTAAGCTGGTCAGGCAGGACTGTGGTGTGATCTGCTGGGTGAAGCTGGGCAGCTATGTGAGACTTTCTGAGAGGAGGTATGAGAATGGAGGGGTGCTACTTTTGCATGGAGCCCTTGTGACTCTAATGACATCTCTACTTGGAAGAAACCCCCTTTTTAGGAGTGAGAAATAGTTTCTCTGCTGGCCCTCTGCGATATGTTCCTACCTCATACTAATGCCAGTCATATCAAATTGTTCTAATTATAAATGTGACAGGTCTGTGAATTTGAATTTTAAAATCCTGTTTTTTTCCAGGTGGTATGTTGGGATTCCAAAAAAGAAAAGTTAATAGTAGACTTAGAGAGGTTATAGAGCAGTGTTTTCTGTATAAAACCGCCTAGTCCATACCTGGATTTGAGCCAGAGAGTACATCTGCTATGTATTTCCATGAGAAAAACAAAAGTATCCTATGCTGTACGATTGGTATCAGCAGGACCCCCTCTTTCCAACCATGCACATTTGCTCTAAGTCATGAAATTAATTAATGGAGAAAATTTCTTGTAAAATAGAGCAGCAGCTCTGATTTACAGGACCACTGTGCATTTGCAAGTATTTTTCCCCCTATGACTAGAGCTGCATTAACAGATTTTGTTCCAATAAAAGAGCTAATGTGCGTGTATTAGGTAGACATCTCAGGGATCCAGTCTCTGCAGCAACTTCTGGCATTCCCTCCTATTTATTTATTTGCATTGATCGCGGTGCCCCCCTCTCTGTGCCGACGCTCTCCCCCGCAGCTCAACTACCGAGCAACCTCCGCGGTGGCTGCAGTGAATCAGCACTTCTGGCAGCTCTTCCCTCCCGGGAGCGTCGGGACCCGGGAACAGCCCTGGCACAGCGCGGAGAGCGCTCCCGAGCTCCGGGGAAGGCGGCTCAGCCCTGGAGGAAATGCTGCCGTCTGAAGCAGGAAAGAGCAGAGGGAAAGGCAGGGCCCGCTTCTGCCTGCTTAGCAGGAACAGTGGGCCAGAGGGAGCGTCTACCGGACGGAGAGACGGATTTGCAGTTTTGTGGGAACGACTGTGTTGGCATTCAGATAGTTTGCAAGAAGTGTAACAAATATGCATAAAAGATATGTAAGCTAGACATATTGCACTTATAAGGATAAGAGTCATAATTATTTTAAAAATTTGGAAAAAAAATCCCCAAGAAATTCTGTGAAATAACTAGGGGGAAAAAACAATCCATAAATGAATAAACTCTTTCACCTCTTCAGGTTTGTTTGCAGGTTTGTTTGTAGGTGTGTAGGTGTGTTACAAAAGAAAAGGGGGAAAAAAAGTTCTTTATCTCATTACCAGGAAGATATTAAAAAACAGAAGTTCAGTTTGTAGTTAATATCTAGAAGATACCCAATTTCCCTCTGTGCCTGTAGAAATCTCCCCCAGATTATATGTTTGCCGTAGCAATGCAGAAGGGCAAGAGGATGTTTGTAGATCCTTTGCTTGGAATGACTAATGCTTGCAACCACAGCTAATCTCGTTGAGCTGTTTGGTGAAAAGGTGTTACTGAATTAAAGCCTCAACTAGTACTGAATTAAGGCATGGCCCACAGGATGGCAGAAATCCTGCTCTCACTGAAATCTGCCGTAAGACTGGGTTTAATAGGGCAGGGACAGGCTCTGTGCTTCACTGTGAACATATTTTTATGACATATTAAAGGAAATGAAAGTATTTGGCTTACACAAAAGTAAGTTTTATAATAAGCAGGACAGTAGTGACATGTAGCAAGATTCTGAGGTCCTGAACTACGTTGTTGTTCTTTCATTGTTCAGTGAACTCAAATCACTACTCAAATCCTTTGTTTGCATTTCCCTATATATAACAGTGCAGGGCTATATAGACATTGATTTCCTTAAATTTCTTTGACTTAAATAGTTAAATGACTGAAGCAAATGAAACCATCTAGTACTACCCGTCTTCATCAGGTAATTGGCACTTTGCAGACCTAATATGCAATATGTTGATTAGTGCTTTTGTTACATTAAGGAGTTTATTTTTACCATATGCCAACTCTACTATAGATTAGTCCCCGGCATGCAGTTCATTAGCTGCCTTGGGTGAGGTTTTCAAAGTGAATTCAACCTTGCCTCTGCTTGAGAACGCAGTGCTGCGGAAGATTGTTGTACAAAATGTGCAAGTGATGTCTGTCACCACGAGTGAAACACTGGGGACACACTGGGGACCTCCAGAGTCCACCACGTGAGGTCCTAGTGATGAACCTGGAGAGCCAAAGCTCCCCAGGTGGCTCTGAGCAGCCTCCCTTCTTCATTAGGTTGTACCTGCAGTTCATCCACGGGTCGTTGCACATCCCAGGGAGTATTTGTATGTGCCCGTTTTGTATCTTGTACATCAAAGTGTTCTTGTATCTTCTGGGCAGTGAATTGTTCAAGATGTGCATGCGAAAGCTGACCCATGGAGGGATATTTAAGTATAAATGGAGCCTGTATTTTCAAAAGTGATCTATTGTCTTGGGGATTAATGGAAAACTTGATCATCTGGTTATTGTCCGCAAATGTGTACGCTGTATACCATATATTCTACATCCAGTGGGACGGGTTTGTGCTTTGTAAGGTGGTGGTTGTGGAGAGGATTATCTTTTTTTTTTTTTTCTATTTACTTTATTAAGCCAATTAGAAAAGTTCAAGACTAGGAAATGTTTTTTCGGGTCTCATGATCCCATTACTTAAACAATGGAGGGTTACACGAAGAAATGAAGCAGTCTACGAAATAAGCTGCGTAAATAAAATGCAGTAACTGACTTACAGTCTGATAATGTCTTGCTGAGCACTCAGGTCATGGACTGCCCAGCTGGTTCTGTTGATATAACCAACATAAATTCATCTTTGCTACATTTTTACTGATGCTAATGCCAAAGAACCAGAGGAGCTCCAGGAAAGGTGAGTTAGATTCAATTCTGGTTCATGAATCATATACTGATTTGTCAGGTAAGGAAGAAATTCTGCCCCAGTTGCCACTAAAACTATGATAGGTCGTACTCATGTGTCTCAGGGCAGAATATGGTCTGAAATGAAATAGATGAGGTCAAAATCTCTTTTCATTGTTCACAGAGAAGGCAGTGAAGCTGTAGAGGCAAATGTGACAGCAAAATATTGTCAGCCAAGCCATTCCTCTTACCAGCGATGCATCATGGCAGGAAGAAGACTGCTTGATTTTCAACTTCCATGATGTGTTGTAGGGTTGCTAAAAAAAAATACTTTCCATAAGTGAGCAAATCGAACTGAAAGTAAGACATAATGATTGATGCTGAATCCCAGTGACATTTGAGGGACATTTTCCTTTCATTAGGGAAAGGATTTCTTTTTTCTAACATATTTTCAGGATCTTGTGAAAGGAAGACAAGGAATGTGATTCAGAGAATAATCTTCCTTTAGTCTGCAGCCCATTCCATAAAGATGACAACAATAAAAAGCAAGGGACTCAATATGAGAAACAACTTTGTGTTAGGGAGGATGGCTTTATAGAACAGATACTGAAGGAGCAGAGAACAGAAAGTGGTTTCTGAGAAGTGTTGACCTCCTTTCGTGCCACTTACTGTGAATTAAAGCTGTGAGTGAGAACTAGTTTGGGCATGTGGTACAGCACTTACAGCAACTGCTGCCAAGGAACAAGATTTGTGTTTCTAAGGAAATGCAACAAAAGAAAATGGTTTAAGAGGCAGTAGCTGTCACTGTGTAAAAAAATATGTACAGATAGGAAAGAAAGGCTGAATTGGGATATTTTGTAAGCAGGTGAGCATACGTGTGAATTCTAATAATGTGAGTTTCAAAATCAGACAACTGGTTTGGCACACCTTGCGCTGTTAGAGTTTGCAAAGTCAGGCTGCCTAAGTCAGCTGTGACCTGCTCTGTGCATGTGATTGACTGCTGTTTGTCATTCCTATGGGCATTATTAGTAACAGTGACCTACTATAGGAGAGATACATTTAAAGCAGGGAAACAGATTTTTTTGGCTTCTTGGAGCTCCTTTCTTAGCAAAGCGAAAGGCAAAAATCTTCAGCTGCCAAAGAGTATCACTTACCAGTACCTTTTGGGTTATAAATATCCACGACATGACATCTACTCACTGATTTGTAGCAGAGATGTTAGGAGAATTGTTCATGCACTGAAGTTTCATTAAAGGATGAAAACCATAGCAAAACACTGAGGAAAAAAAATTGCTATATTTATACAGTGTCTTAACTCCTTTTTTTTTTCTCTCCTCGATTGGAAAGGGAACCACCTGTCTTCTTTGCTGATGTCAGACTGCTCCCCTGAGACACGATGCTATTCGAAGGCACATGATACTGTACATATTTACACCAAGCCCGTATCTGATTGAGATTGGGCTACAAGACCTGTGAGTTCACGAGTTTCTTCATCATACACTCATGCATTAAACATGTGTTTGAACTCTGGCTTAAAAGCTGTGTGATCTTATGATAGACGTATTTATGTAATAGTTAAATGAATGATCATGTGCTCTCCAGCTCCTTTTCCATGCAAATGCAGAGGAAATTGAATATTATAATATTTCATTGAGATGTCCTCAATAACAAATTACTGTTTAAAATAACCAATATTTGTATGTATATCAATTGCCTAGCAGTTATTTTTGTCTGCTATTTGCATGATATGGAAAAGACTTTTTCTAGCAAACGTTTTAAGCTACTTGGTGCTGCTTTCCTTTTAGAATGATCACAAGGGTGCACATTTAGGAACGTATTTTCCATCTGTTTTTTTGAAGTTGGCAAAGCGCATAATTTGGAATAGAAAAGAAGTCTTAAAGCATCCAAATTTGAACTAGTGTGTGTTTGAGCCATCCTAGGAATTCTTATTCTGTTGGGTTTGGTACAAGTAAGGACTGTATTGTGCCCTTGAATGCAAGTAGGCAAGTAGGAGCCATGTGTGAAAGCTCGGGGGCTTGATATGGACCCTGGGAGCTTTCCTGTTCTTTGGCCGAGCCAGGACCTCAAATGATCAGCAGGGCTTGATGCCCCCCAGTTGTCCAGAGCATCCCTGAGGTGTGGAGAGCGAGTGGAGGTGGGTCACCACCTCACATCCTTCGTGAGAGTCCTGAGCTCGTGTGTCTCTTCATCAGGGCTTGAGCTGAAGGCTGAGCGGGAGGCACGTGGCAAGTGTGCTGTGTCCAGCGGCAGTGGGCACAGGGCTGCCAATGCAGACAGGCTGCCTCAGAGGTCATGCTGACTTCTGCTGCAGCGCGTGGAGCACACGAGCTTTGTAAGCTAAAATCAAGCTTTGCTGAAACCATGTGTCCTGCACTGGGGGACCGCTGAGGGAGGTGCCACCCATAACAGTGCCAGGGTAACCTTGTGTCTTGCAGGAATGCAGAGTTTCACCCTGTGAGCTCTGGGTTCCCCCACACTTGCTGTGAAACTCCCTGGTCTGAGGGAGAGCAGCAGGGTCTGAAGTTTGAGGTGGTGGATGCCTGAGGTCTCCAACTGCCCTCACTGAGGCTTGAGAGAAGAACTGTGGTTTTCAACCGCCGTGTGGCAGAATAGGATGACCAGACTGTGGTCGTTGAGCTGCCTAAGTCTCCTGAGCAGTTCAACTGTAATTTTTGACCTATGGAAATGTCTTGCCACTAAAAACTGCATTTTTTTTGTCTGGGGCCTGGTAAGTTCTGACACAAAGAAAAGCAGCAGTGAGGGTTGTTACAGGCAGCCCTCGGGTCACAGTGAGATCTACCTGATGGCCAGCACTGGCCCGCTCGCCTCTGTACTGAGAGAACCATCGCTAACTCCTGCTCCAAGATCTCCCTGCTCCTGGCTCTGCAGGGTCCGTGATGTATCTCAAGGAGTTCGCAGCCATAGGTTACAGATTCTTCTTATGGAGATTGAAGGGAAAAATGGCCATCCCTAGCCTAGAGGCAGAGAAGTGGAAACTCAAAAGGAAATCTTGGGTCATCTAGTCCATCCTCATGTGCTAGCACAGGATTTTCTTGTGTACTAAGCCCCTCAGTGTTGTATATGATTGAAATTAATTAGGTTTCTGCAAAGTACGACACTCCTCAACTTGAACTGAACCAGAAATAAATATATTGCCATATATTAACATTTTATTAGTTGAGAAAAAGAATAGGATGGAGGCATCTATGTGAAATCCAAAGTATGAGCTTCAGATTGAATTAATGCCAGCAAGTGCCTTGAGATTAATTTGGTTACTATGGGTACAGAATAAGAAATAGTATACCATAATGTAACTATGTTTACTGATTCATTTCTGGCATTAAAAAGTAAAACACATTATATATGCAACAGCAGTCTTTTCTTCCTTGGAAGAAGAAGGTGGGTACATTTTAGTAATTAAAGTGAATGGTGCCCTCTGAAAAGTGCCAGTGCTCTCCTGGAAGGAAAGCTCACCTGCAGCAGCGCTGCAATATACCAAAAGAACTGAAAAAAAAAAAAGAAAATACTACCACCCCAGGAAGCTATGAGTCATTTACAGCTTCTTGTTAAATATCTCTTGTAACATGATAACATTTGTTTCATATACCATTCCTCTGTATTGGTCAAATGTCAGTTTTCTAACCTCACGGTACTTCCTATCTCATCAGTATGTAAGAGACAGGACAAGTTTTGCATCTTAAGATGTTGAAAGCTGGCTAATAATGAAATAATGCAATGGAAATACCATATATTCAGAAAGCAATTATTTTAAGGGGTTTCAGTTTTGACATGGCTAGATTAAGTATGAAGCTTTTTGTTTCTTATACTTGCTGTCAAGAATGTTGTTAAATACTGATACCACCTCCTAAGAGAACAACTTTTAAATACCAAAATGAAAAGGATAAGCATTAAATATTTTGGTAGATATATTGTACCATAATGTCTACTGCCTTGTTCTTAATACAAAGCACAGTAGGGCTTAATTAAAAAGTGATTGTACGATCTATCACAAACCTGCATTAGGGATATGGATGCCAAGAAAATTAAGTTGAATAGGTGGTGATAATGAAATCGATATTTTATTGAATAGTTTTTATTCCGATGCCTTTGTTTGCTATTCTTGCTTCCCTGTCAGCAGATAAGACATTTTCCATCCAAAATTTTTTGAAAGAGCTCATTGCGTCTGATACTTCTTTGTTTCATTGTTTGATCAGCATAAGTTGTTTTGTTTTTTGACAGAGCAAAATGTCTTGATCAACTTTTGACTCTGATGTAGGAAGGTATGACATAAACAAGAAAATCAAGTCCTTTTGAGCTTGTTCCTGCTAGTTTTTCCAAGGAGTAGCTGGCTAACAACTAGCACGAGGGCAATCTTTTATTTCATGTAAGCAAAAGTCGCTGAAAGCCCCTGAGGCAGTCCCATAGCCTTGTTTAGTATGGATTTCTCCTGTACCAGCTCATCGTGTGACTTCAGAACCTGATAAACAAGTGTGCTGAGTAGCAGCAAACATGAAAATACACTCACTGGAGCATAAGATCCGGTGAAAAATATATACAATGAAAGTAAGCATCTGTGCAGCCTGGACCAACATCACCCTTGTTATAACTTCATCAACTTAAATGCTATTGATTTTTCAAGTACCACTGACCTGAAGTTGCTGGGATTGTACTTGAGTTGAATTTGACCTATACCATTAAGGCCAGGCAGCATCACAATTTAGAAAATGCAGTGCAAAGAAATAGTTACCACGTATTCAACCCCGTTGTAATTCTACACCAGCAAGCGCAAGTGCAGGATACTGCTAGAAGGGCTCATCTTTAAATGGGTAGAAGTGTGTCGTCGAGCCTCGGAGCAAACAATACGACAAAGGATCTTATTGTTCCTCTACATATTTTAACGGAGCGGTGTGTTGCGGAACAGACAGCTTGCTGTTCCAAGCAAAACTCCTGGGTCAGCGGGCACGGCTTCATTTTCACATTCTCAGTTGTTAGGTTCCGCTTTGCCAGTGTCAGACTCCCACAGCACTGCAAGGACGGAGAGCTGCTCTTTGTGGTCTGGCTAAACGTCCTGGGTGAGCACTGAGCTCTCCTGCACTGCACTCCGCAGCCAGCAGCTCCTCGGGTGCCGCCGCGCCGTTCGCAACATGGGATAGAGGAAGAGAGGCACAGCACGAGCCTCTGGAAGCCGCGAGAGGCACTGAGAGCTGGCGTTGCTGGTATGCAGCAGTATAGATATTTGAAAGGTTAGGTTCAGTCTATTTTTAGGTAGCCTTCACATTGGGACTGATCTAAAAATGAAGGTGATATAAAAATTGCACGTGTCTCTCCTGAATTGTCAGATTTTTGACAAAATGCATAGAAAGACTGTTCTCTGAATCACATAGGTTTATTTTTTTAAGTAAAGTTATGCCTCTTATTTAGACGAGGAGTCTTTATATTCTTGATTAAAATGCTGGTATCGTCTATTTCAGTCTAAGATCAGCACTTTCAGTTTTTAGCGAAGTTAAAGAAATATGACTTTCGCACTTATTGTTTGGGAAGATTTATTCACTTGTGTAAATGAATTTTAAAAAATTGGCAAGGCCTTTTCTCTCATTTAAAATAAGTCTGAAGATAAATGATCTTTTCTGCTAACATCACCTATCATTAAAGTGGCTAAATGAAAATCAAAATGTGTTGCTATTTAGTGCCTGCTCTTCTTTTACAGGAGATGAAATTGAACATGTTTCCTAGGCAGGAATTGTCAGCTCTGCTTCGATTTATAGCATTGTCCAGGATACAAATTAACAACTGCCATGTGTTTCTCCCACTCTGCCTTAAAAGGGTGGTGGATCTGTCTGCCCAAAGTAGCTGCCTCTGGTTCGCTCCTATTCCGCCCTAAAGAAAATCTGCAAACAATGTTATATTGTATTGCACTAAGCTGAAGCACATACATTTTTCCATGCCTTTGTAAACAGGACTGCATATGAGAATGAAACAGCTGGAGGTCTACCTCCAGAAAACCCCTGGGGATGTGTCACAGCCATTTCTCCGTTGTATGCAATCTTGGTTTAATAAATTGGTAATAATATTATGATGAAGTGCTCTTTGGTCTGGGTGTGCTGGGATTTTTTTTCCTAAGGAACTTGCAGCATTAAATTAAAGCAATCTTCCATTCAGACAATTTTGTATTTTCACTTGGTTCTGCGTTTCTCAGAGAGGAAGTGTGAGCCTGTAAATGGACAAAAGTGAAAAGGTACCCTCTAGCAAGGCTGTATGTTAGTGGGAGTGCTACATGCTCTTCTTATTGCTTTTTGCTTAAGTGCATGATCCTGGCTTGCCATTCTGTATGCAGAGTTTGATAGAGCAGGGACTACAAATAATGCTTAATTGTGTCAGATTGTCGGGGAATTTTACAACGGTAGAGATCCATTAGGGACAAACATGTAAGTAGCAAACTTGTCTTATTTGTCAATTGACATGAAGTAATGAAAATACAGTCATAGCTCTTTTTGGGAAAAGACTGGATATGCATCTTTGCCAGGACTCATTTATAAAATAGTTACACCAGTGCCCCAGGGCAAAAGATGTTTGGCAAATACTAAATTCCTTGGAAACAAAGATATCCAAAATGGCAATAGCTGATGCAATCTCAGTGCTTTATCCCTGTTCCATTTGCAGGGGAAAGCTGGTGAAGTCTGAGCAGTATCAAAATAAAAAAGGCAGAAAGATGGAGAAGTGTCTTCTCTGAACTTAGTCCCATCTTCAGTGAGAAGGCCTGGTCCAAAGCCCTCTGCCACCTGCCCCCCAAATCCATTTAAAAATTCCAGTTTCCTTTAGAAGGATTCAGAACAGTTAGTCATTCTAGCCATTTCAACCTCCCTCTTTTGCTGAGTTTGTTTGTTTGTTTGTTTTACTTTCTTTTTGTACAGAGATAAGGTGAAAAAAAAGAGGATAAAAACAAAGAAACAATCCTTGGCCCAAACCTTGCTATAGCTAACATTTTACCCATTCTGATGCTGTACTGGTTTGTTTGGTCCTGAGTCAAAGGATGAAAGTACTGACAAATTTCTGATCAAAAGCATCACTCGAGGAGGGTCAACATCGAAGGGTTACAACTGAATTTGGGACAGTTCGTGACCCCAAGCTGAATGTTCATCTCCCTTTATTTCTGTTATCTCAACTTGGGGTGGAGGGAGGCTGACATCTCTTGCCATTTGTGCAACTTTTTTAGATTAATATTGCAGCTCCAAGAAGAATGAGTAATTGGACTTTTGAGTACAGAGTGGAACCACGAAACCTATAGGGATTCCTCTAGCACTAGTTACTAGTTTGCATATTGCAAGTTAACTGCTATTCATGAAGAATAACTGCTAAAAATAACTGCTGGGCTCACTTTGGGCTGGCAGGGACTACTAGTTAAGAGGTCATGTGAAGCTGATCTTTGAGAAGCCTGGTCTGTGCGAGCCTGCCCCGGCCATTGCAGCGAGGTGACCCTTGGCTTGTGCTTGACTGACTTGGGAAAGTGGGGGTCCTGTCTGGGATGGGAAACGTTTTGGACTACTGTCACCTTCCTACACCTTCTCCATAGGAGCTTGCCTTCTTCAGCAGCGAGGCATAACCGCATAAAGAGTTATTTGTTGCATAAGCAGGTTTAAAAAAATCACCATCTCCAGCTCCTTTGTGAGATATCTTCATCTGATTTTGTGTGCCTAAAATTGTAGCAGAGCATATCTGTGGCCTGTGTTACTAGAATGAGATCAGATGACTTCAGTTGAGAATTATTTCCACATTATACTTTGCTTTAATATAAAAAAATGCCAAGAGCGAGGCCCAAGAAGAAAAAAGGCTGACTCAGTTCCACAGAGCTGTGTCTGAAGAAAGTCTTATTTGAAGATGAGAGATGTGTTGGTAAGGCTGTCTGTCATCTCGAGTTTATTAGAAAAAAATTGCTAGGAGGCACTAAAGCTGTCCACTGCCTTTGCCTCTGTTCCTTCACTCAAAGGTGCTTCATTCACATCGACTTTACCATAGCAGTTTTGTGTAAAACAAGATTTGATTTTAGAGTGTTTAAAGGTTAGTGTTCTTTCCAATGCTGTGCTGCAGACTCGTGTGCGCTCCACTGCAGTCGCTTTCCCCGCCATTTTCGAGAGCAGACAGAGGATGCTGGGCAAGGATGTGGATTTTTTCCTCCCCTTAACTGCTTCACTGCTGTAGAGGGGCTGCCAGCTGAACGAGCCCTGTAACCGGGGTGGGATAGGACACCACAGCTTCCCATGGAGCTGGGAGACCACAGGCTGGTGACCAAATGGCTCATGTGACAAACCAGGCCCGAAACGGAGCTTATCTGGCAGCCAGATAGCAGTCACAGTGTGTGACTTTCCATCGGAGGGCCGGCGAGAGAAAGCCGTTTCTCATCTGTAAAAATTGAGCTGAATTTGGGGTTTGTGATAAAGAACTTTCTGGGATATAGGCTATTGGACAGACACTATTGGACAGACACTGAAGGAGTCACATTCCCTGTCCAAGAAGAGTTCAGGGACTAACATAAATTTCTTAGGAGTCCTTTAGGTAGTACCTTTGGAACAGGCTGGACTCCCAACAAATTGCTTAAAGATAAGGAATCTTTCATGCATGTAGGATCCCAAATCCACACCGATTGCTTCTGGGATTATCCTGGACAGATTCCTTTTCAGGAAAAGTCACTACGTAAACAAATGGGGAGACAAAAGCTCCAAAGAACTACTATGGGAGTCCCAAGAGAATGGTGCAAGGTGGATGGCAACTGGGTTGTCTAGAAGAATCCAGGTGGGCTTTTCCCTGGCCCCAGAGAGCTACAGACTGTAGTTGTATCCCCAAAGATTTGATGAATTCTTGTAGCAAGGGCTGGACAAGAGGATGTCCATGAGGATGTGTGCGACTGGCGGCTGGGTTGGTCATGAGAGGATAGGGCACGAGGGCACCAGCACAAGGGGAGAACCAGCACAAGGGCCTGTTTAATCTGAAGAACAGAAGGTTTAGAGGAGATCTGATCAACATGTTCAAGTACCTGAGGAGTGATTGTAGGGAGGATGGGGCCAGGCTGTTCTCTGTGGTGACTGGTGACAGGATGAGGGGTAATGGATGGAAGTTCCACCTCTATACAAGGAAGAACTTCTTTCCTGTGAAGGTGACAGAGCCCTGGAACAGGCTGCTCAGAGAGGTTGTGGAGTCTCCTTTTCTGGAGATCTTCCAAACCCGCCTGGATGCCACCCTGTGCCATGTGCTCTGAGTGTCTCTGCTGGAGTCAGTGAGTTGGACTAGATGATCTCTAGAGGTGCCTTCCAACCATAACCATTCTGTGATTCTGTGGGAGAACTTGCAAGAAGCCTGTTCCCTGGGTCTGCTCTTCTCAACATCAGACACGAGCAGGATTTGTGCTCTTCCCAGGGACTTGAAAGTGCTGAAGGAAAAAAAAAAAAAACACTTTATGATTTCTGTTTTTGCAAGGAACTATCAGGTGAGTGAAGGAGAGACAATCAAAATCTGCAACTGTGATTTTGATGTGGTTGTGGTTGAATAGAAGGCTCTGCCATTGTCTCCTGCTTGCCCGGGTGTATGCGCTCAAGCCGACACCATGATGTGTTTACATGACTCAGTTTCTCAAACATATAGGGGCAATAAATTCAAATGTAGATTCTCCTTTACAGACTAGTCACTCTGTAAAATACCAGAGTGAAAGACATTGTTCATGCTGCTTTTAACAGGTTTGATAAGCTGGAGTTTCCTGCAAATCATAGAAAATGTGGGTCCTGGCGAACGTACATTCCAAATGTTGGGGGAAACAAGTGATAAATGGATTTTTATGTGGTCAACTGGAGCAGCTTTGTGTTTCTTGTTTTAGTAATGAGTAACTGAAACATGTTTGTGAAGAGGGAGATGTTCAGAGGTGTGAAAAGATTTAGGAAGATTACTTGGGGGGACACCATAACTACTTTACTTAGCCACTCCTGGGAGGTCTTACCACAAGTCCTGAGTGCAGAGGACCATCGTGGTATCTTTCAGTAAAAAAATCTCAGTTCATGACTGCCCTAGCAGAAGTGGAGAGGACACACTGTTTTTTTCCATTGTAAAATAATTTTACCAATGAACCATGAAGTTGGTTAACCCTCTTAAAATACCCCCAGTTCAAGGAGTTTGGCATATGCTATTGAGTGCATATTCGGGTTAGGATGAACTGGACAAATAAGGAAAAGAAGCTGAGAAGGTAGAAAAACAAACAATCAAAAATAGGATAGGAGCAGAACAGAGAGAATGGAGTGGAAAACAAATACAAAAGTTCTGTGGAAAAAAATAAAAGTAAAGATGCACAGAAGAAAGATTTCCAATAAAAAATTAATAGAGTATATACACTTTATATAGAACACCATTTGAACATACCTTTGGAGTGCAGTTTTGCTTTTTATATATTTTATGTCTTTTATACCATTGGCTTATCTTCTCCTATACTCTGCAGTATTGGAGAGTCAAGTGGGTTTAGCTGGTGTGAAGACTAGTTTGTAAAGTTCACTTCGCTGAGACTTCAACACTGCTCTTTTATTGAATTTTAATCATCCTTACTCCACTGGAAAAGTAGCTAATTGCTGAGCATTAGCAAGTACTGTAGTTTGGAAGCCAGGAAAGACATTCTTTGGGGCTTCAGAGTCAGGGGGCTCTGAACTCAATAGCTTCTTTGGGAACTTCTTTGAGTTACAGGGAGGGGAAAGAAAAATGACCATAAAAATCTGAGTGAGAGAACAGGAGAAAGAGATAGAGTGAATGCTGAGTTGGGAAGAAAGTCAAGGACAGCGGGACTGAAGATTTTGGTCTTCGAGTTCTGCTTGTTGCTGTTGTTACTGCAGACAGCCATACTTTCTAATCCTGTTAAAAGATGCATCAGGATTTGAGAATTTGGGCCCAAATGCTGTTGGAGTGACTTTTAGAACTTTCCCAAGTTATAGTCTTTGAAGAATAAAGGGTGAAATTTGGAAACTGGTGAGTGTAGATACAGAGTAACCTAAAAAGAGGGAAAGCCTAATGATCAGGGATGTGGTCTGATGAAAGGCTTTTCATCAGAACAACATTGGGTCAAATGGGCTTGCAAACTTTTCCAACTTTGCAAGCGTTTTCTTCGTATGCATTTTGTTATGGAACAAAATAACATGTGCCTACTGTATTGCCATGGAAGAGATGTTTGTGCACTTTTTTCATGTTGTCAGAACACTGGGGCATAGTATTGCTGAATCTCCCAGGGCATTTTTGGAAACCATCGTTTCTGTGGAGGGCAGTAGTGTAGGTATTGACTGTGTTTTCAGGCACTTCATTGGTGTGTGCTGAGGCTGTTGGCTTTCTGTAACACCACTGCAAGCGCCTTCCCTTCTCCTCTCCCACTGCAGACACTACTACATTCTCTCAAAAAACAAACAACAGCAACAACGAAGAAATTAAACATTTGAAAAGGATCCTGATGAGTAAATAAGGACTTGATGAGTAAAACTTGAATTCAGTTGGACCATTCCATTACAAAAGTTCTTCCTAAGAGATGGGGGATCCGTGTTGGAGCCTTGTTTGCCATCCCTTCCCAGTTCTGCTGGAAGTGCCCACCAGCCTCAAGCGAGGTGGTGAGACCTGCAAGACGAGACGAGCGCTGGAGAAATCTCAAGTATTATTAGATATCATGTGCACTGCCCACAGTGTGCTCAGAAAGTTCTCCAATCTCTCAGGTTTGTATGAAAGCACCACAAAGGTTTCAATTTGTACTTATCTTTCAGTTTATACTTATCAGTTAACTTGCTAATTTGAAGGAAAAGCAGTGAAGGGGAAATGTAGAAAATAGAGCGGGTCAAAATATCCCAAGCAGTGCTATGAAATGTTCCAGTGTAAATACATTTCTATAAAAGGTGTGAATGAAGCTGGGAGGAGGAAAAAAAAAAGGAGAAAAAGCAGCGGATGGGTTCGGCACAGCCCATGAACACAATTACAAGCAGGTAGTGAAGGAGAAGAAGATCCTCAGATAATAATTAATACGCAGCGGCTGGAGCGGTGGCGGGCAGTGCCCGGCACTGCTTCACAACTGACGGTGCAGAGGCCAGAGGTACTGACCTTTGCCCCACATCTTAATAATTTACTGCAGTTTTATCATTAAATCAGCATATAATTGGGAAGGAAATTAGTTTTTTTTTTTTTCATCACGCGAGCAAACTAGTACTGTTAATTTAATCATTTGTAGGAAAAGCTTTCTGTAACTGTTCGGTATTTTGCTGTGTGCATTTTTTTTTTTAATTAAGTAAAGTAAAAAACAATGCCCTTTTTTGTCATCTGTGCCGGGTGAAAATATGACAGTGTGATGTGATTTGCCACTTAAGCACAAGCAGGGGAAACTACACAT
Source organism: Crypturellus tataupa (assembly GCA_034781795.1). Taxonomy (NCBI): domain Eukaryota; kingdom Metazoa; phylum Chordata; class Aves; order Tinamiformes; family Tinamidae; genus Crypturellus; species Crypturellus tataupa. Next base: position 3,483,125 of record JAWLRI010000923.1, on the reverse strand, counting down.
TTTACCAGAACTGACAATAATAAATTAAAAAAGAACACAAATAAGCTAAGAATATAACTGAGACCTAATACAGGTTCTGAAGTTTTTCATATCTGGGCGGAGGTAGAGAGAGGCTATGTTAAGAACTGTACTTCTTTCTGTTTATTTTTTCTCTCAGCAAAATCGCATAATTGTGCCCATTTAGCCTCTGGAATATTCAAGTTTGCAAATAACTTGACGTCGGGAATGAATATTTCATGCCAGGGAGAGTGACCAATTACCATGGCGTGACCGAGCTCGGCAGCGCGACAGAGCTCGTGCTGACGTTCAGCATGACTTTAGAGCCCAGACGTTTAAAAAAATACACCTTAAGGAAACAAGCAGCCAGGTGGGGATAGTTAAACAGGACCTTTTTCTTGCATTTATTTATTTATTTCCCCCCCCCACAGTGTATCGTGAGAAATGGCTTGCTGTGCTGCTTGGTACCTGGAGTTTTGCATGCATCATCGCATGTCCTCATAAACCAGTTGCACCTGCAGCAACCCCTGTTGTCTCCGTGAGAGCTGTGACAGGTTTGAAAGAAGAGACGCTCCTGGGAGCAGCGTGTCTCTGCTGCCACAGGACCAGAGCGTTTTTTGTGTTTGCTTTCCTGGAGAAAATGCCTGCCCAGGTGAGAGGGGCTGGTGCAAAGCACTGATGCCAGAACGCGCCCGAAGGCAGCACCAAGGCAGTAGGTCATGGAGGAAAATGCAGAAAGGCACCTGGACGGTCACGAGCAGCACTAACAGTTGTGTGTAGTCACTCTGGTTTCTAGGGTGCGTACACTGAGACACTGAGTTGAGAAATGCTGTAATTTAGCTGGAAACAGGATCAGGGCTGCTTCTTGATAGAAAGTGAGATGCCGCTATGATTTTTTGTTTGTTTTTATCAATATTTTCCCCATTACTGGGAAATATACTTTATTTCTATTTTTTTGCTGTTGGATTTGCTTGTGGGAAAACTAGTTTTAGAGCAGTTAGAGCTCAGAAATTGTTAGCCGAGCGCACGTAAAAAAAAAAAAAAAAAAAATAATAATAATAATAATAATAATAATAATAATAATAATAATAATAATAATTCTTTGGAAGGTGTAAAACCCATTAGCGGAAAAAAGGAAGATAGAAAAGAAAAAAGATTGCAGCGCATTGTAACTTTTGCAGAAGTCTGTGCTCGCCTTGCCCAAGGCAGCAGTAGGAGCTGCTGCTGGCTCCCGTCCCCAGCAAGGGCTAGAGTGGCTCTATTCAGTGCCGCTTGGAGTTACTTCAGTTTCTTCTTTATGATAAATACAGCTTTGTCTGCTGTTTGGTTGGGGCGGGGGAAGAAGAAAAGAAGAAAAAAAAAGAAGAAAAAAAAAGAAAAGAAAGAAGAAAAGAGGGTCGTGGGGGGCTGCAGTTATTCTGCGGCCGGAGCACAGTGCCGGGTGCGTGGTGGGGAAATGAGGTTTTAATCGCAGCGCGGTGCCGGAGCCTCAAAGGTCTGAGTGGTTTTTAAAAAGATTTACTTCACTTAAGCCGAGGTCTGCCTCTGGGTGACGTCACTGGTGGCAGCGGCGGCGGCGGCACCAGAAGGCTGGATGAGTGACAGCCCAGCCTACTTTTTAATAGCTTTGTCATGTGACAGGGAGCAGTAGTAAGACAGGTGCCTTGGGTCCACGCGCAGAGAGGGGCTCGGTGCCTGCATGCGTCTGTGCCGCCTGCCCGCCGCGCTGCACGTCGCGAGCTTCGCCGCTGGCCTCCGGCAGCTGCATGGCGTGGGACATGTGCAACCAGGACGCTGCGTGGAGTGACATAGAGGTGAGCGGGCACGGCGGGCGGCGTGGGCATCGCCGGCGCGCGCTGCTGCCCTGCTGCTCCTTGCACCTTCCTTTGTTTTGATTTGGATTTTTTTTCCCCTTTCTTTCTTTCTTTTTTTTTTTGCAAGAAAAAATGCTGGAATGGACTAGGGGGGATACTTTGTGAACAAGTCTGAATCTTATCTTAACTCCAGTAAGTTTGCTATTTTAAGGTTACTCTGCGATGCCTTGAGCAAATCAAAGCTTAGCTCCTGTCATCAGTATCTCCTGCAGTTGGAAACTATTTTCATGTGCCTCTGGCTCGCTTTCCTGTCATATGCAATATTTATGCTCTAAGATATTGATATGAATCAGAGTCTGAAGTCTTTCCAGTGGCGTTTAGTGGCCTGGTTGGAAAAATGCCATGTTTATTTAGAATAAGATTAACATTTCTTCTCCCCTCTGTCTCATCCCACTCCCTGCACCCCCCGCCCCCCAAAAAAGCAGTTAAATTAACTAATGGTTTCGTATTGTAATTGCTTGTTTCCCTGTGCTCTGTTGAAGGCTTTTCCCTTGTTGTCGGCTGTAGAATTGAAGCACACGCACGGGAATGAATGCCCTGTTCGTTTGTTTTAGATGCTTTTAAAAGAGATTTCTGGAAATAGATGCTTGCTTGCGTCCTGTTGTATTGGAAAAATTGCCCTGCAGTTAGTGTCCCGTAGGGCAGGGTTTCAGTGAATCCAAGTAGTCCAACAAATGGTTAAATCCTCCTGTACAGCAGAGACAACAGGATGAACCAGGAGAATAGAGTTTATGCAGGACTGTGTGAACTGCTGCTGCTGCTGTCGCCGCTGCCGCTGCTTGTGTAAAAATAGACGGCAATACATCAAACCCACAGCTTCTGCTGGCTACAATTCATAAAGGGGAAAAGCAAGCGCTTCCCTGGTAATCTCTGGAGTATAAAGTGAGGTCTGAGGATTTCTGCATGTTTGCACTCGGCAAAATGGAGTGTTACCTGAAAGTTCTGGCAACTTGTAAAGCGAGAAAAACTTTGTGTGGACCCTGCTGAGAGGAATCCGAAATCCAGACGTGCTCCCAGCAACGAACCCTCCACCTGCGAGTTTGGAATAAGTGCTTAACACATTCCCCTTAGGCAGCGGGGGGAGAAACGGTGCAAGTGGCGCTTTTTAAGTAAGATGTTCGTGCCACGAGATACCCATCTAAAGCAAAACTGCGCGTGCTCTCGGGTAGGTGTTTGTGCCTGGCGGAGCGAGCATGCATGTGGGGTCTTCGGTCTCTTTGGTCGTGTTCTAAATATTTGCAGCTTGCCATTGTATCCCCTGATTTCTGTTTGCATATTGTAATTGCTCTTATCTTGTTTTGATTTCTTGGTAAAGTGGAATAGATATGGATAATTCATATGTCCTGTAGCTATTATGAGTCAAGGCTGTAAGTGGATGACTTTCTGGCTCCAAAGTCCTAATTGTTTCTAAGTAGCTGGAGTATCCTGTGGGTTGTTGTCTGGCTTGTAGCATGGGTCTCAGCTGCTGTACTTTCATTTTTCCATCATGTATTATTCCTGATGCTGCTAGGAGCTGATTGAGGAACCGGCTTGTATGGAAATATTGAAGATTTATTTTAATCACTAGAGTTTCTGCAGTAATTTCAAGCTAGTAACAGAATAGATAATTTATGTCAATGACTTTTTCACAGTGCAGGGAGAGGGAAAAAAAAAAGGGTTGATCATAGTATTAATTGTGTGGTGGATGGATTAACTGTTGGTAGGATTTTACCAACTGGCTCCTGCACTGCACTTCCTGTAGCAGTGTGGTAGTGTCTGCATGCGGTTTTGGCTCTGGGGATCACCTTTACCCATCTAAAATATCACAGGCAGCAGGTACTGTAGGCAGCTTTCATTTTCTGAATCATTAATGTTTGCTGTCACCTTAAAATGTATTAAATTCTCTTTCACATAATGACAGGATGGCGTGTTGCTTAATAAAGGCCTGCTTCCCTGTATCTGATCAGCGTCCCCAGTGTTTCATAGTTTAATGAAGGTGATATACAGTAAGGTTGCGAAGATTGATAGAGAGAATCCACATGGCACACATTCTGTCAAGTCTGTCATTCTTCCCAGGGTTCATCCCTTTGGCTGGTTAAAAAACTTGTTAAAAATAAAATGAAGATTATTTTTTCATTAATATAATTAATATGGCACAAGTCCAGTTTTTCTCTCTCTCTCTTTTTTTTTTTTTTTTTTTGAATTTACCTTCAAAAGGTTAATGGAGAATTATACTTAATTATAATGATTCATTATCATCAATGCAGTTAAGCTAATTTATTGTTTGCGCCTGAATTAAGAGAAAAAAAAAGTCTGATGGAGTGAAATAACGCACAATAATTGGTCTTTTGTGTTTAGTGACTGCTTTATCCTCCTAAGTGTTACTATAAAATTAAGGCTGTAGTTATGGAATAGCTACCATATCAAATAATGGTGGGAAGACAGTAAAATACACTATAGCAATGCAGGTGCACCTGTTACAGATGTATAGGCAAACAGTAAATAGTAGCATGTCAGATGAGGACAGTTTTAGGACTTGGAGTGTTAAATCTGGCATCGTGAAAGGCCAAATATAAATTAATAACAGGAACACTTGCTACTGATGTGTCTCAGATTAGAAGCATAATGCCGTATTCAGAACATGTCAACATTGGCAAGTGCATATATACTTCATTTCAGCTGTTACGTTTTCAAGTAGCATTGCAGTCATTATAGGCAAATCAAAGCTTCAGTGATCAGGATTTTTTAATACACTTGTTTATATTGCTTCAAAAGGCCATTGTAGGAGTTAAGAATCCATATTGCCAAGAGTTAACACATTTAGCTAGGTGGTTCACAGAGTGGAGCTATTTTTACAAACGAAAGCAGTACCAGATCAGCAGGATACTTTAGAAGTCTACGGCATCAGTTATAAGCTACCGACCTCCACAACACAAAACTGAGAATGATGCTGAGAATCTACCTTTTCAGTCAAAAACTAGATTATCCTTTAATGAGATCAGAGATTTTTGTGCAAGCATCAAAAAAAGGTCATCTCTGCATTATAAGATTTCTGCTGGAAGGTTATGTCTAGCACTAAAGAAGAGGGAACTCTTTTATTTTTTTCTTTGTATTTTTCTTTTTCTGTGACCGAAGCAGTAATAAATTGTGTGCAGCGACAATTACTTAGGTGAGATTTTGACTCCTTAAAGTTCTGCAGCCCCTCAGATAATAGCAATAAAAGCAACTGATGTTTCAGAGCCTCATTTTGCAGCCTCTTAGTTCCCTTGCCCCTTGGCCCATTACGTGATTATCTCGTAGTGTCCCGCTAGACATGGAAGGTGTCTGGTAAATCACAGCTCACACCAGCTGCACTGAGACTTTGTGCCAACAGCGGAAATCTTTGCTCGCGGCAGCACTGCCGCATATAGCCCATGTGCTGCAGCCGTGCTGAGGCTTGAGCAACAGAAACCTCAATGAAACTCACCTTCAACAGCTCCCTTCGACTGCCGTAAAAGGCAGTCCTTTTGAGAGTGACATACATAACACGTATTGAGTAATTCACATCAGTGGACACTATGTTATTGCTCTACAGACGTATCTCCTTAGAAGGTGGCACTTTCTGGATTGACTTCAGTCCAAATAGAAGTTGGGAAATCATTCAAACCACCCAATCAACTGACTGGAGTCGGGGAGGACCTGCTGCTTCAAGGCGCTGTTGGCCCTCCTTATTGCAGATCTAGAAATGCCTTAACACAAAGCTAAAGCTACCTTAATGCCCGGTTAGAAGTACTTGGTGCTGGAGCCCTTGCACTCAGTGGACTTTTAAGGTTTTTAACCATTTGCTGCCTGGTGCCTTTGCAGATTTGAGGAGGGGAGGTGTGTTTTGCACTATACCAAGATCAAGGTAGCTGTTGGCAGATGAGCTGCAGGAGCGTGTGGTGCTTTGCTGAACCACCTGCTTCACTGGGCAGCATTAGCGCGTGGGACTCCGTTATTTGCCAAGCTATTACTGTGTTTTCCATAATTAAGAATTGGCTTTATTGGATACACTAACATTTCAATTGCCCTACTAAAATGGATGTGTAGTGGTTTTCTTTCTTGATTAGTAGACCAGCTAATACCCTCTCCAGTTTCTGCTAGCGTACAGAAGGATACGCGTTCTGTGTTTCCTTGTGTTCAGCGCTACTCTCTTCATAAGTGTCAGAGACAACAGCATTTCACACTGATACAGATTAGACTTTGCTTACTCCCTAGAATTAAATCGGTGTTTCACAGACCTTCTACCTGGGGGTTGCTGAATTAGCCATAGCATTGAGCTTGCTGGGATGCATGGACAAAAAAGTCCCATTTGCTGCTCTTCATGTGGTCAATGTCTGGAGAAAATTGAGGAGGTGGCTGAGAGCTTTTGGGCCGGGACAGTGTAGATGAAAGACTCCATTAACATGTCTGTCACCCAAAGGTGTGATCTGTGCCTCATTTGGGACATGGGAGAAATAGCCTGTCAGCTTTTGCTGACCCGTACTTGAGTGTGTCCGTGTGGGAGCCACCCCTGTGGCCGACTTTAACGATTGTGGAGAGGATCTGTAGAGCTGGAAATGTCTACAACTTGAGTTCGCCCCCAGGGCTGAAGGCTGTAACAGTCTGTGCTTCTTTAACCTGAATGCACCAGGAAACGCTGGGAGACCTTGCCCAGAGGTATTCTTCCGTGACTACCTGTCCCAGCGCTCTCTGGCATGAAAGAGTAAGGCTGTGCCTTGCCCCTTGCTGCTGCTTTTACTAGAATTTTGGACACTAGTGTTATCAAGGAGTAAAGGGAGAAGGAAAATGCTTGCTCCCTGTGCGGAGATATGGTAGAGAAGGCAGTGTGTGCTATTTTCTCCCTTGCCTTTGCATACCTGTGTAGAGCTAGAAATACTCTAATATTTGGGGGAAGGTCTAGAAAACAGTCAATTCTAGTGACCCTCTTCCCTAGCTTAATCGAGGTTTAATTCTTATCACATGATATTAAGGTTAATAGACTCCTGGTAATTAACAAAACTCCTCCTGTTGTGATTGCTCCCTGCAGTGTGCTGCTCTGGTTGGTGAAGACCAGCCTCTTTGCCCAGATCTCCCAGAGCTCGACCTCTCCGAACTCGACGTGAATGACTTGGATGCTGACAGCTTTCTGGGGGGACTCAAGTGGTATAGCGACCAATCAGAAGTCATTTCCAATCAGTACAGCAATGAACCCTCCAACATATTTGAGGTAAGGGAAGACCGTGCAAGTACGTGTTTCAGAATATTTTGAGTTTTTTTGTTTTGTTCTTTTTTTTTAACCTGATGGATGATGCTTTTTTACTAACCAGTAAGTATTGTGATGTGTGTTATGGCCTCTGACTGGTGTCTTTAGTCTTCATGATCAAAACCTGGCTGGTTATCTAGAGAAGAGAGGGGAAAGACTCGAAAGAATTAAATGAAACTCTTGGATTTTTTGGAAAGGGACTGGCTGGACAGTCCCTGGAGTGTACTGCATCGTGCTGTAGCAACGAAGAGTTGCACAATTACCTGCCACAAAGCAAAGCAAAAGTTGAAGCCTGTTTGTTGCCTTCCACTTGCATTCCCCAGAAGGGAGCCAAGGGCAGCACAGCCTGAAACTGAAGCCTTTTCAGTTGGGACCATAGCAGAGGGTCCCACTCAGAGTGCTAATGTGCAAGGCCGGATAGTTTGCACACAGATTGAAAGGTCCTCATGGTTTTCTAGTATTTGAGAGAGGATGGGAACATATGGTGGAAAAGGCAGTGGTGGCTCTTTGTTGTGTCCCCTGGTAGAGAGCAAGACTTAAAGTGAAAGCTGAAGAGTGATAAGAGAGATTTAAATGTTTTTCTTAAAATACTGCCCTGAGGGCCAAGGGATGCAAGAAGAGGGTTATGGTCTCTTTGGCTCCAGTCTTCTTTTGCTGTGTAAAACCTTTGTGATTTTCCACTCTGTAGTTATGGGGCAGCCGTGCCCCTCCTGAACTCTAACCTCCTTGATGATAGGAAATGCAGTAGATCATCTGCCACCTGGAAATTGGACAATAAATTGATTAGAGGCAGGCGAGCTGTTGTCACTGCCACCTCTTGCACCGCAGCACCTCCAGGAGGGGCAGCTGGCCCATTTGCTCGGGGAGGCACTGGATAAGCATCTCCTCACCTTAATAGCTGGAAAAGATCAGCAGTAGCAGTTTTGTAAAATGCTTTTGTAGGTACAATATAGCTTACCTAAGATGTCCTGAATGAAATTCTCCTTTTGTGTATGCATCCGCAAACCAGAGGTGCTTTTCTTCGTGCAGGGGAAGTTTCTCTGGATTTCTACAGGTGTAACTGGAAGCAGAGACTGGCCTTCTAAATTTGATTGTTCTATTATTTACACCTAAGTAATTTGGCATTAATTTTATTCAAATAAAAATGAAGTTATCTCTGCACTCAAACCCACTTTAGTTTTATAATGCTCTATGTCTTGTTTAAAGTTGCAAAGTCTCAAAGTCCTGTCTGTGCATTTCGGTTGTAGTAAGTAGCACAAGTTGCAACTTGTCCATGTTTAATTTTTTGATGGTCAATAGCAGGGAGGAATCAGAGTGGGGTGGGTAATGTATATGCAGCTAAGATCAGAATTAGCAGCGTGTGTGTGTGTCTTGTGTGTGAGGGAGTCTTTCTGCCTTTGTCATAACCTAGGATATATATTTTCCTAATCCATTTAAAGCCAAATGCAGAGACATTTTTCCTCTGGAAGAACCAGGAAGAGATTTAGGCTTTTAAAATGCAAGGTCCTGATAAGTAATGTAATTAAGCATGTACCTGTCTTTAAGCAGTAAATTGCTCCAGTAAAAACAGTGGAACTTGTCCACGGGCTTATTGCTTGTCCTGTGCTTTACTACCTCACTGCACTGGTGGCTAAAGCTGTCAGGTTTGACAGAATTGCCTTGTGCAGGTAGTGACAGTTCTCCCATATTCCTTATGTAGGAGTTCTCACTTCCTATATGGGGCAATTCTGAAAATGAAAGCATTTTGGAAACAGCGAGAGCACTGTGGACGTTAGTGCTTACGTGGTGGGACGTGGAGAGGCGGCAGTGCCGGTTGTTGTGGGCCATATCACAGGTCCTCTCGGGTGCATCTGCAGAGGAACTGCCCCAGTGTGAAGAAGTGGGAGGTGTGACCTGGAGGAATGCACCTCGGCAGCAACCCCTGTGGCAGGAATAATTGTTTGGAGGTGAAGTACACTGCGTCTTTCCTGGTGGGCAAATTCACTGTCATCTATGCAAATGCTGGGATTTTGCAGAGTTCACTGACTTCAATTGCAGGGTACACTGCTGTCTCTGACAGCGTGGTTTGGCCCATGCATACCTGTAGGGACAAATTGTTCCCTAACAGCGTTTTGCAATACTGCAGTGCTAAAGCAAGACTATTTTCAGTTTCTTTGTGTTATATTTAAATGTTTTAGGTTGCTTGGCCCAGGAAGAAGAGGTATAAAACAGTTATTTTCTCTTGCCATGCGTTAACCCTGTCCCCATTCTCCACTGTGCAGCTGGATGCTTAGCACTATTTCTTGTCTCTGCCGCTCTGTAATGTGACGACTGGGGGTGCTCAAGAACAGAACAAGATGTGTTCTTTCTCCAGAGATTATCTCAGATGCTCTGAGAGGAACTATTTGTTTTTGCTGAGCGAATGGAAGTTTTATGCAGTTTGCCATTTGGTAATCTCTGGATTTTTCCATATTGATCAGCATTGACTTTTCTTTTTAAGGAAAATACATAGATACATCTGTATTTTTTTCCACTTATGTCCTCTTGGGTATGATATAGTTTGTATAACTTTTGTATAACCTAAGCTTCCAGCTGAGACCTAGTGATATGAAAAGAAGAGGACTGGCAAACAAAAGCTGGAAGAACAAGCAGGACAGTGTTAATTGCAAAACTTAACCTTGAATGAAGCAACTCACCTTTGAGTTGTTAATGCAGTATATATGTTCTTGTTTATGTGAGGAACCTATGTCCCCAAGGTCCTTTATAAAGTTACTGGATGTCTCAAGCTGATGATTAAAAAACAAAACCAAAAAAACACACTTGTATTTCAAGAAGTGTATTTTTAGGCTTTCTGAAATCACATTCCTGGAAACTGCCTTGAGCTGAGCATCCATAAGCTTAAATTCCTTTGTAAAATTAGCATTGTAAAAAATCTCATGGATTAGACTTTATGAATAATTATGATAGTAACTAAATAAAATGCCAAATAAAATGAAGGTCCAGTTAATTAGATTAGCTACTATACAACTATTGAGTAAAGGTAGCCGCTGTCATGAGTTTACATGTGACGAGATAACGTTCTTCACCCTGGTATATTTAAAAAAAAAATCTTGTGAGATTTCCCAAGCTCATGACTGCATTAGTCTACAGGTAACTGTAGACAGTGGAACCGATGCTAGTCTTCAGTCAAGCCCATACTCTTTGCCCCAATACGGATGTGTTATTATCAGTGCATGTATGTGTGCAAACTTTGAAATAAGTTGATTTCTTCCCATTCACAGCCTTCTAACCTGTGTTTTTCACCTTGCCTTCTTGACCTAGTTTCTGACTAGTGGAAATACTCAGTAAGGGAGCTCTTATCCCTAAGGGCACCATCTGTTGAAACAAACTTGTGCAAGTAAATAGTTAACAGGTCACCCAAGACCAGTTACTTAGATGGGTTACTGCATCACTCGTGTTACATGCTTGTTGTAAGGCTTGGGAAAGTTGATTTGGCCACTTGTAGAAAGGCAAACGATGAAATTTCCATTCTCAAATCCAATATTGTGTGAAAACATGAACCACCACCAAGCTTGGGGTGACATGAGGCTTTCTGGCGATGAAAACTTTGTCCCCTGAGGCATCTTCAAATATATTGTCCCCTATCATGTAAGATAAGACTTATTTAAAATTGCTAATGACCTATGCCTCATGTTGGAAAGATTAAGTATCTAGAGAGATATATTTCTTTGGTTTTGTTTACAAATAGTTCAATTAAGTTGAAGTAAAACAACTTCTATAGGCAATAACCTATTAAAGCATAATGAACTTGTGTAAAATCATAAAGAATTTCTAATACTTCAACATTTTTAACTTTTAAAAAGTCTTCAGAATACCTGTATTGGTTTCTCTTCCCTGGATCTCATTTATTTACATATTTCCATATTCCAGAAGGATTCTCAGAATATCTGATGTCTTTATTTTTAACTATTTTGCATAGGTTTAGCCCAGGTTACTTTTCACGACCACATTGTGCGCCCTGTGTTTGGAAAGTGTAAATAGACTACTGTTTTATTGTAGACTGCCAAAAAAATACTGTATTACCAGCAATGCGAATGAGGTGAAAGAAGGAGATTCACAAGGAAATGCATATTCTCCTACCCCTGGCAGCAGGGAAATTCATGAAGATAAATGATTTCTTATTTAGTTGGAAGGGTTTGCATCAGGAAGATGATGAGGGTGGAGGAAACCCTTAAACATCATCAGGGCAATTTGCATTGGTTCAGTTTATAAGCTCTAATACTCTGTGGTGTTGCCAGTCTGTTTTACTATTGTAGGTTATTCATTCAAGGTTTGCAGGCAGATTGATTAATGAATTACCAGATCTTGCGTAAAATGACTTGGCCTGATTTTTAAACAACCACCAGTGTTTTCTTTGCCAGTCTTGTGACTGGTGTTAATGGGTTTCCAGAGGACTGAGCCTGTATAGATTTTTTTTTTTTTCTGTACTGGTCTCTTGCAGCATTTTTTCCACTTTTTAATTTTCTCCAAAACTAGTAGCCCAGGGCAGGCAGTTCAAGGAGATATAATCTCAGGGAAAAAAAGACATAGTAGTCAAATCCTTGATGGCTGATGCCCTTCAGTGCCAAATCAGCATGATTTATCATAGCCATCTATTCAGCACAACAGAGTCTAGAGGTGAGCTGCATGGTGTACCTCACACAATATGCATAACTAGAGCTCTGAACTTTGAAGGAAAGCCTCAGAGCTATTTGCAAAGTGCTGGTGCTTAGTGAATACTAAATTACATTTAGGAAATAGTCTACTGCTACCAGTTATACTTCATTTTTATTCTTGACACAGACACCTAAATCAGAGAACAGTAACATTTCAGAGATTATGGTAGCAGTTTGGGTATGTTCCAACACTATAATAGGATCAGAATTTTAAGGCCTTTTTTATTATTACCAATAGTCACTTAGTTTCTACTGCAGCGTACTTTGTAGGGAATTACAGCTTTTACTAAAAAGATTAAAATGCTATTATGCAAATGATTGCAGTATGTTATTATGTTTACAAATTAACATCCATGGCTCAACACACAAATTAACTAACTATTCCATCTATATTATTAAGGATTTAATAAAGTAACTGTTGATAAAAATGAGGAGCTTGGAACAGTTAATAGGAACTGATTGTGATTTAACATAGAACTTAAACATTGTGTTTAATGTTCTAGATGGTATAATGGCAGAATAAAGCTTATCAAAGTGCTTAAAAGAATTGAGTTTGTGTGAACAGCATAGCAGCATGTCTGAGGCTTTAGAGAACATAAACTAAATAGCTCTGGGCAGTAATGTGGAGTGGGCAACATATCAGTACATCTGAAGGTAGCACAGCATTGCCTTACATCAAAACATTGTTTTGTGCACTAATAAGTAGTTTCTTGAAATTCAGATTAACACACGTTAAATGCTGTATGCACATGCAGGATACTTAGCAACTTGTGTTCCTCTAAAATGCATCCTGTGATGAAATTCTTCTATGGCAAATGGGATTTCACTGCAGAACATCACTGGGTGACAAAAAAGGGGAAGGCCGAGTTCAGGCTGAGATGACTTTACAAACAGCTCTGCAAATTGCTATTCCTAGCAGTTCATAAGAGATCATAAAAGCAAACAGATAAGAGCTACTGAGGTCCTAGAGAAATGAATGTACAGTATGTGGTTATAGGATAGATTTAGTAGGGAAACAGACAACATGGTAAGTTTAATAGAACACTAAACATAGAAGGCAAAAGATGCAGATTTGGGATAGGAAACTTTATAAGAACAATAAAAGATAACAATGTATCATAAAAAGCATTTTTGAAACTAGGAGAAAGACCCTCCATTGCAGGGAAGAACACAGCAAATTCTGTGCAAAAGTGCAAGACTTTTGGATTCCTAATAGTGCAAAGTCAGGTCCTTTGCTAAAGTAAGTAACCTTTTCAAGTGTTTTGGGGCTGACTGATTTCTGTGTCTACTGAATAGGGGTCAAGTGCAGTAACTTTAAATCTGCATGGAAGACATATGTAAACTGTAATTCATAACTAGCTGTGCTGGCATTAAAAACTTCTCTATCAGTAAGTGAAACTTACTTTTGCACAAAACAGCTGCTGTGTAATGGGTGAGGGCTTAATCAAATGTTCTACTTCTGGTGTGAGCAAGGTGCACCTTTCCCCCCCCCTTTTTTTTTTTTTCCAGTGGGACAAGCTACAAACTGCCTAAATTTGTAAACTCTGTTTTGGTACAAGAACTTTGCACACTGGTTGAAACCTTCAAGTAGAAAAAAAGAACTCCTGAATAAACAAACAATTGCTTTGAGTGTTTATTGTTTGATGTATGAGGCTACCAAGATCATTCCTTAGGCACATGATGAAGCAGATGCCACTGATTTCCTTCACAGTTCCATTTAGGAGATACTCCACTACCTGCATTATACCTGGAGTGGCTGTGTCTTAGAGTGCTCATTCTGGCCTTTTTGCAAGAGAGAAGAATAACACTCAACAGGACAGTAGTAAGATAATTAGATCATTAGACAAATGTCTTGGCCCATGTTAAAACAGGCCCTTAAGGACACTGTGTTCCCACTGACTACATATCTAAATACAAACTGGTGTCAGATGCCATATAGGCAAAAATGTAATAGCCTCCTTGCACAGAGGTCATCTTAAATCCACTTTGGTCACAGTCACACTCCACATCTGTTTTAGTGAGATGCAGCTTCTTAAGGTGGCGTTTGGACTTCATAAGCACGCAAACTACCAAGCTATAAATTGCTACTGCTGGAGTTATTTTGAATAAGTGTATACTGTTTCATATTTATAATGGTGAGGCTTCATAATATTCGCAGTGAATATATAACACAGATCAGTTCAACAAGCATGAAATTGTATGTTGTCAACTTGTCACATAAATAGAGCCATATTCTGGCTTACAATAATGTTGAACTAAATATTTTCTCCCTAGAATTGCAGAGAGGGTCACAAAAAAAGTGGGGCAATGGCTTGTCTTTTATTAGAAAAACAGTCACTGAGTCATTGCTAGTAGGAAGTAAATATTTCTGATAAGATTTTTCTGTGTTTTTTCCTTCCCATTTGCTTGACAACAACAGAAAGTTTGCCTTAGATAAATGCTAATTTGACTAAACTGTTAAATTTATTTTCCTTGATGGTTTTATTTCTAGCGTAACCTCTTTTTTTAATTTATTTTTTGTTGCTATTTTTGTACCATGCATCAATGCTAATTGCTGCTAAATGCTCCATGTTAACCCTGGCATACTCTTTTCCTGCTGCCCCATCCCACTTAGCATTAACTGAGGCCCTTGCCATTAAAGAAGGATAAAATCATAGCAAGGCGTAATTTAGGACTATTTTTTTTTCTTAGTTCTGCTAACCTACTGTACATGTGTAGGTCAGGAAGACGCAATTGCTGGGAGCGAAGTTGTGTGAGGAGAAAGTTTTTGTATTGAATCATATTTTTTTTTCTAAGAATGAAAAAATTCAAAGAACTGTTTGTGCTTGTGTGTGTGCGTGCGCATGTTTGTGCATGTGTATATGTGAAAACTTTGCCTGTGGTTCTTTTTTTGTAAGACATTAGTTAAATTTGTGCATCTGAATTACAGTCACATGACTGTGTGTACACAAACACTCATCCATGGAGGATGATTTTAGGTCTCACTGGAAATCAGCCTCTCCGGAATGTGTAGTTAGCAGCTTTGGATGAATTTTATGGTCTGACACAAAGGAGCAGCAGCCTTACTTCATAATGATTGAGAAATTAATTAGCACTTTGTTGTGATGTTGAATCTGAAGGGCTGTGATTGGCCTTTGCTTTTTACCACATGAAATAATCACTGGGTTTTGTTTATAAAAGCATAAACCCCAAACCTATTGAGATTTTGGTCTTGCCATGAAGTCTTAGCCGTGCAAGACATTGGAATAGTACTTGAATTTCTTCATTCACATCTGTGCTTTTGTCTTTGCTGCAACTAATGCAGCAGTACGCTGGTCCTCAGTGGGTTCTCTTAGTCACTAAGGCAATAAACAGAAGAATAGAGTGTTTTCTCTGAGGTACCACAGTGGCAACCATGGACTTGTCTTGTTACTTGACTTGTTGATTTATGGCAACCTTGAGTTATCTGAACTGCTCATAGCCATCTCACTTGTCGTTTGAAGTTTTGGATGACGGGCTCCTCCAAGCATGTTAAAGCTAGAGGTGGAGGCCGGGTACTGTGTCAAATGGGCAAAGAGCACTTGCTGCTCCTGAAGGCATCTGTCTACATTCCCAGCTTCTTCTTGAAGCTCAGAGCCATTGAGTAGGGACTCAGAGATGAATTTAAAACAATCCATCAGATGAATTTAAAATGAATTTCACATCAGTGAGAGATCTGTCTGTCTCAAAATAGAGAAAGTTGGAAAAAAATTGTTTTTTTACCCAGTAGTTGACTTCCAAGGAGGTGGTGATAACCAGTTTCTAGAGGGTTGCTGCTACCACCTGAGGTGCTTTAAGAAATAATGGGATTTTTCTCTTGGAATAGTAGTTTATCCTGGAGGGAACTCAGAATTGCTTTGGAAGGTAGTCCTAAACATTCAAGAAAAAAAAAATCTTCCAAGTTGCTGCTGAAACAGTGACACAGCGATTCAGGAAGAGCAATGCAGATAGCAGGTAATTAACTTTATGGATGTGAGACTTATCACTTGGATTTTGACTTTGAAAATGCTGTGGGCTTGTGCTTTTCTGTAGAGCAGTTGGTGACCCTGAGCAAAAAGCAGGTATGATGTGAATTTTAAAAGTCAGTTTTCTTTTTTTCAGACTTTTTTTTTTAATGTGCATCTGTTGACTTAGATCATCCACTGTGCTTCATTCTGCAATTTCTCTTTCACCTTCCCCACATCCCCCCAAATAAAAAGCATAATTTAATAGGGCTCTCAATAAGCTGCTGATCATGCCTGGAGGATGCTACATGGTAGTTCTAAGCAACCAGGGGTTCTCCAGCAGCCACGTCTATACATAGCAAGAATCCCAGCACGGCCAAATCCAGATGAGCATGGGTGACAAGCAGGAATATTTTGACAAAAGGTTAACCTCTTAACATGTTACCTGTGGTGCTTTATTTGCTCTCTGCATGTGCTAGATTTGAAGTACATGTGTAAGAAAACTCAGACAAAGGAAAAACAGCAAGAAATACCACTAAGATTCATCTTTGGAAGTATTTTCAGTCTAGTCTAAGTTTCCATGTCAAATTCTTGTATTTTTTTGGATAAGGCATACGAGAGCATTGGATGGTGCTTAGCACTGCAGAGGCACTCACCCATTTCCAGTGAAGGGGTGTCTAGCAACTTCTGCTTGTATGTGATGGAAGCATTGCCATCTCTCGACAGTTCCTTCACTGTTGCTCCCACTCCCATATAGGAAGGGTCAGGTCAAATGTCTCTCTGGAGACCAAGTCTCCCATTTGCAGTAGGAAATCTCTCGGGTGGAGAGGATAACATTACAAAACAGAGGCTAACGTTACAAAATGTATCTGCTGCCTCTGGCACAGTCGGGAGCATCACAGACCAATAACTCCTATCATGTCACTCTCACAGCGCCTTATTATCTATGTTTCTCTGTAAATCCACTGAGCCTGTCATTACCAGTTTCAGATAGGTGAACACCATCTGGGTGAAATAACCATGCACCAGTGATGGGCTGGAGGGGGCTCTTTTTAGTTAATCATCCCTACCTTCCCTTTGATTAGTTAATTTGTCTGTTGAGCCATGGAGGAGCCCCCAAGAGCTCCCAGGAGCCCCTTGTTAAAATTCTGCCAACAAATAGTTGGGAAGATAGGGATGATTTCACTCTTTTTGCTGGAGCTATGATATTGCTAAATCATCCGTAATGTATAACTTTCTATGCAATCTTTTTTTGTTACAATTCTGGCGGCACATTACTTCTTTGTGCATTTAGTTTTAATATCATCACTGGATACCTAACCCTCCTGAAAACCTCATTTTGTGAATTAAGCATAATTGCACTACTTCCATGTGACCTTTTAGTGGCTGCCACACCATGCTCCTTGACTGCGGTGCTGGGCTGTACTCTGTCAGTTGCAAGATTCAGTCTGTAGACATTACCACGAAACAAATTAATGAGTCGTGCAGGAGGGGATTAGTGACCAACCAGCCCCTCCTCTAGATTGTGCACCCTAGGAAAGGAAATGGTTCCTGAGGCTCATAAGTGGAGACAAACTCAAGCTACTCTTCCTGGAGAGGCCCAGGAATCATGCAGTGCAACAGGGTCTCCCTTTTCCTTCTGCCGACTGCAGATAATTGCAGCCCATTGATATTGCCCAACCCATGGAATAAAGTTCTAATCTACAACACAGGGAGAAGGTGCTGGTTTGAAATTACAAAAAAGAAAAAAAAAAAGAGACAGAAGAGGAGGACTTGGCCTAGAAAGCTAAGAAAAGCTGGCACGCTCTGCTGTTTTTGTAATTAGTTGGACTGGGCTTGTTAGCTCTGATTAAGTGCCTGTAGATCTGGACCAGCTTCTGCAAGACCACAAGTCTGTCTCTGAATAGCACTGACCGGTGCTCTGGGTGGACTTACTGACTCTACTTCAGTATTAACATTTCTTCTATTTTGAGGTGGGGCAAAGCCCTTCTGCAGAAACACTGGCAAAGTGGGGAGGTGAATTGGGGTGAGTCTGTAGGAGTCAGTTGTCAGTCAGTCAGTTTGGATGCTACCAGGCTGTGAGCTCTGGCTGGTGCTGGCCGTAACGTTCCAGCAGTGCTGGTTGGTGTCTCTGCACAGTGTTTCCAGAACTGCATTGGGAAGGGTTATGTGGCCTCGTCCGGTACAGACCTAAATGGTGTCCAAGAACTTGTGCTGTGCTACAGTTGCCCTGCAATTTTCCCCAGAGGACTATGGAGTGGGAATTCCAGCAGAATCTCCACACTGAGCTAGTTGAAGTCAGGTATGGGCAGAGCAAATATAGGTAATGAAGGGCTAATTCTCTGCCGAAGCATGAGACTCCCTGTACATTCCCATCTGCGGCACTCCTCAGCCCTGAGCATAGTTCTGATGTGCTTGACCTGCCTCTCTGTGGACCTCATGTGGATCTGGGAGGGTTTAGGAGCAGGAGCCCAGGGTTGTGTGATGGTGGTTTTTCTGCTTCTGGATGTTTCAAAAGCTTGGGCCTGGACTTGCTTAGATTTTTAAACTCAAAGCCTAAAAAGTGAAATAAATAATACAAAAAAACATATCCTTAACTTCTACCTATAACGGTTCCCATTTCCTAATCCAAGTGAAGATGTGTTTTTGAAACATATCTGTAATTTTTTTTCAATGTCTGACATACCTTTTGGGCCAAGACAAAGTATTTTTAGGAAATGGCTTTTGTATGAGCTTAGCTTTTCTGTCAGTCCAACTTGAAACATCCAGAAATGTTGCCATCTCAAGACTGTTATTTCAAACTGTGCCATCCATGCTACAGTGACCTGGAAATTGAGCCTGTCCACATGATCTTGTATTATTCTCCTGTATGTGATTATTGCCCCCATCAATATAGTAGAAGCAGTTTACCATAGCTTCTTGCCCTCCATCACTGTAATACTAGCAATTTACCATAGCTTCTATCAGTTTGCTTTTTTTTTCGCCTGACCAAAATGCGTAGGATTGAAAAAAAAAAATCCACTCATGCTTTATGTCCTTTCCTGCACCTGCCTTTGGGAGTGCAATGACAGATACCAGTTTTATTGTGTGCCAGTGCTACTGCTCTGTTTACAGCAGATTTAAGAGTTTACATTAGGCCACAGTGTTATCTTCCAGTTTTCCTAATTCTATCTCCTGGCAGTGCAGGCTGTGCAGTTGGGGTGGCTGCCCCTGTCCTAAAGGAATTTGTGTCAATTTCTGCAGGAACAAATCCTCCCTGTGCTAAACCGCTTTGCAATATTTGCTCAAACTGAAATTTTGACAAAGACATTCTGTCCACAAGCACCAGAAGAGATTGCCTTTTTTTAGATGCACTTGGAGGTAGATGCATTGGAAGCTGCCTGTACCTGGCTGATAACTGAGACTGAGCATCTATGTAGCATGATCCATGCCCTTTTCTAATTTGTCTTTGAATGACAAATGTGCCTTCTCTGAGTCAGCAGAAGAGGAGATCCGACAGCAGAACTCCTTGCCCTTCTATCTCTTTTCACAGAGTGGCCAGATTTTCCTAATTCTCTCCCAAAATCAGTCCTTGAAAGAGCTCTGATAAAGAAATCTCTTAAATGTATTGCCCAGAATTGCATTATATTCTCTAGTCGGTTCTGACCAAACCTCATCATTTACTATTATTTCTTTGGAATCTCTGACTAACCATGTTGGCATGTTCCCATTAAAAAAATGCAATTCTTTATGAAAATCAAAATTACTTTTGACTTTCTGGAATCAAAAGTGGAGATTTGGATATACTGCATGTTTGTCCCCTGCTACTGTTATTCCTAGAGAGTCAAATCTAAAAGTTGAATTTGGCTGACCTAAAAAAAAAAAAAAAAGGCAGATTTCATTATAAATTACTGCATTGCACACATGAACCGTGGAGGATTCAGCCCAGATTCTCTTGAGAGGTTTTAAGATAAGAAATTGGTCAGATTATGCATGGCTTCAGTTTTCATTCCAAGTTCTTTGCTTGTTTCTAAAATAATATCTTTTTTTAACTTTGCAATTGCTAAATGACAAGCCAAACCTTTCTCATCAAAGAGACCTTAGAAAACAATTGTGTGTGGGGGGAAGAAAATGGAATAATAATAAAAGTATTGCATAATAGCAACCTTCTTCAGGAGGAAAGGATTCAAAATTCATAGAATTGGAAACATAAACTACAAAACACTAAAGGCTGCTATTTAAATGTTTAAATCCCTCAGATTTAGATGTGAAGAAAGTGCATCTCTCAGTGCCAAATTTGTGCTCACCATAACTCACAGAGATGAATGTACCTGCTTTTTCTTGAATACTTGTTTCCTTGGATAAATATGGGTGTTCTTTATTGTCTACAATGTTAGTCAACTAATGACAGGTTGAAACTGCTTCTCCTACCGGTTTTCTGCCCTTTGTAGAATCCAGTAGGTTTTTAGCATTAGGGCGTAATTGTAGTGATAGTATTAGACGAAACTCCTAATCCAAACTCCATAACTCCTTGAGTATTTCTCCCAATTACATTCCATGATTTGGTTAGATTATATCTTATCTCTAACCTTCTTCCTTCAGTAAGCATGTTATACCTAGTCTATCTTCTTTCCCACCTTCTACATGGGGACAATCAAGACTTAATCTGTTGCCAGCACTAATGGTGTGATTCCTCAAACTAATTCCAATTCACTCTTGTCTGATTTCCCACAAATACTTTTCTGAAAGTATTTTATCCTTAATCCTGTGCCAAAGATATTTTCTTCTTCTGCCACTGCTGCCTGGTCTCCCACAGACTTCATAATGACCCTTCTAGGTTGTGGAGAATGAGTCTTATATGTGACAGTTCACAAATAAGTGACACATCTCACCCTGATAATTCAGTTCAGAAGGTTCCTAATGGCAGATCTCTCATCTTGAACTATTGAAATTATATCCAGAAAGAGTAGAAATAGTAGTAGTGTCCTCCTTGGCCAAAGAAAAGAATAGAAAAAATAAACAGTAAAAGGGGGGAGAAAGGCAACTGCTTTTTTATTTTCTTTTTTTTTCTTTCTCCTTTTTTTCTTCTTTTTTCCTCCCTCTCTCTCTCTCTGTGTTTGTGTCTGGAACGTGGTCTGACTTCTTAGCCACGTGGTGCAGAGCTGAGGGCTTCTTGAGACCTGCTTGAAACAGAGCTGCAGTTATGACAGATTGACGAAGAAACGTGGTTGCTACTGCGAATACTTTTGTTTCCAAATGCCATTCAAATTCCTAAGTAAAATATTTTGCCACGAGATTTACAGCATTTTAGGAATCTTTGAGATGAAACTCTGCTGAACTATCCGTTCTTCTTCTCCTGTTTACCTTTCCTTAGCACTAAATCTATTTGTGCGGTTTCAGGTAGAGACGTACCAAATCTGCTTTGGATGTTTTCCGTATTTTATCTTCCCAAGTAAGTTATATAAAGAGAACTTTGAAGGCCCCACTTAAAAATATGTTTCATTTTTCCAAGACACTTGACAAATTGCTTTTCTATTATAGCTGTGTTTTGGGGGCTGGCCTAGTTTGATGTGTTAAGCTATGCAGTCTCAATGCTCGCTCTTGAACTCAGTCATTGAACTCTGTTCTTTCCTATTTGTGCAAACTTCTGCATTTTCTCATCCATTAGTAATCTCTCTGATGTCTGCTGCTTCATACAGACATTGCAAGAGTTTTGTTGTATGTGTGATGTGAGATACTCTCCTTGCGCTCTTCTGCAATTAACTTTCTGGAAAAAAAAACATTCAGGAATGACAGTAATAACTGAACAAAAGAAGAGGAGAGGAGAGGAGGGGAGGGGAGGGGAGGGGAGGGGAGGGGAGAGGAGAGGAGAGGAGAGGCAGAAATACACAAAATGAAACTCCCATTAGTTATATTGCTGTGACCTCAACATTTTTGACAACCATTCTCAGTCATCTGTCAGCTGGTCACTAGTCTTTAAGCGCTTTGGGACAGGCACTGCAACACACTGTTGGCTTTTGTGAAAGGTTTTTCCCTACTTTGGAAGGAAGGATAGGGGTGCTGGTTGGAGTGCTGGCTTGTGCTCTACCGTCCACTGTCTCTGACCTGGAGAAATTGATTCATCTCTGTGCTTCAAATCCCTGCTATAAAATGGGATTATGATGCTTCTTGCTTGAGCTTGCCTATTATTTTCCTGTGCAGATATTTGCCCTAAGCATGTGCTTGGAAAACATTTAGTGTGATTGGGCTGCTGTCTGGGTGGTGCTAGAGTAATACCAAAACAGTATAAATCTGAAATTGTAGGAAGTGGATAGTAATAAGGAATAATTATAATAAGGAAGATGCTGTGTGACTGCTGCTGCTGTGTGGAAGGGAATGCTGAGAAATAGGTGGCTAAAGAGTGCATGTTTTCAAAGGCAGGGCTTGCTCAGCAGCCCAGTGACAACAGGCAAGTTGTTTATTTGACAGAGGGGCTATGAACCTGACTCCTGACTCAGAAAGAAAACTTGCTTCCCAAATGAAGACATATGGCAGTTGCAAGTCAAGGCGAGGTTGCACCGCTGTGCTTTACCTTGTAGAGACACGGGATGAGGGAATCTGTGAATTTCCCCACTATTTACTAGTAAAAATATTTCTCATCCTTAAAAGCAAGTCAAAGGAAAAATGGGTCTGTGAAGACAGGCTCTGCTCGCTCCACAACAGGCAAATGAGATATCTAGCCAAGAAGGGAAGAATCTCTTGCTCAACAGTTGAGCTCTGGCTTGACATTGCCCTTTGTTTGCCTCTCCAAATTGGCCTTTCTCAAGGTAGGATTTTCTTACATCTCTAAATTATAAAGGAAGTGACTCCCACTAAACATTGCAGAAAAAGCAGTCTTGCTAGGGAAGAAAAATACTGGAAAACATGCCAAAATATGTGCTGGTGTTCGTTTCCACTCAGTACAGTTATTACAGCAATCATTCCATTGCAAGACCATTGTAGTACAAGACCATTGTGGTACTTGAAACTCCACATGGAGGGCGGTGGACAGGGATTAGAATGCAGAGGCACTGCCTGCTGGAATCTGGTAAAGTTCCTATCTGTGCCCATAGAGCTGGCGCCAGCCATGCTGTTATATGCAGAAGTGCTCAGGGGTGAGGCAACAAGAATAACAAGGATGCTACACCGCGTGACTGGTTTTTGTGGCGATATTTTTCAAGCTGCCTATAGTAGGAGCAAAGTGTATATAAGGGCTGGGAACATCTGTGCTGTACTTTAGAGTTTGCTTCTTTTGCTATTTCTCCATAGTTTTCAATGTAAGTAGTAGATGGAAAGCTACCCTGGTTTAAGACCATTGAAAGAGAACAATTTGTAGCAAGACTCTTCTTCTACGCCAAAATATGTGCTGCTTCCATTACGGACTCAAGGGTTTTGCAGTTGTACCCCAAAGAAAACATTAGTAGGTCCACAGTTCATCTGGCAAGATAACGTGTTAAACCGTGGAACCCTATTCATAGGTTTGAGACCTCTTACGGTAACAAAAATCTGTCAGTTTTCTTCTAAAATCCTAGCAAGTAAGCAAAAATATCTCCTTCAGATAAACATTTTTGAAATTTAGAATGAAATGTGATAAAGCAGACTTTTATTCTCGTTTGATGTGACGTGCAATGAGAGAGCAAGGAAGCGGTGTTGGAGTATCTTTTGATTCTCTATTTGCTATGTGTTAAACATTTATATTTCAAAGACACGTTTGTACCTATCCGGAGTGTTTGTCAAGTCCAACAGCTCATTAGATGTTAACAATAGCAACATTGCTAAATACAAAAGATTCATAGGCAAAGTACCCCTCAGGCTATATCGCTGAGAGAAAAAGTGGCAAATAGAATCAGAAACTAATTAAATAGTCAGCTAAAGCAAGCATAACTTTAAAAAGCTCTAAAACTACCAAAAATGGAAACATATTACAGTTATCTGCATTCACAGTGCAGAGCAAGTTTGGTAGTATTTAAGATAATTCTCTAGTGCCTGCTATTTTTAGTGCAAGGGTAAGCTGCTGTAAGAGCCTTTCAGCAATGCATCCCTTTAACCTGGCCTAACAAGCTAAGCCAATAAGCTGTCTGATTTCCGTCTTACATGAGGAAGAGAGATAGCTAAAACAAACCATTTGTGGTGAAAATGTTCAGCCTATTCTTGTCTTAAGAGCTTTCTTCATATAGATTTTTCAAACATTCCACTATTAAGTGTTGCTTGTTGGAGACCAAAATGTCAGGCTTTGCTGTTTTGAAATCGGAGAAGCACTGAAATAAAAGGAGGATTTTATAGACCAGCCTAATGGAAATAAGCATTACTACATTACCATGGGCGAAACTGAATCTTTGCAGTTCAGGCTATTGTTATTGATGTGGCTGAGGAAAAAGGAATGTATTTTGTTTTTCTTGAGGAAAGAAAAGCAGACATAAAAGGTCTGATTTTCTTCTCACTTACACTTAATCTCCACGGGTTTAAATCCGATGGCTTCACTGGGGTTACTTTTGGTTTATAGCATCCTAAGCCACAGGAGAATCAAACTGAGAACGTGTCTGTGCTGGCAGCAGAGCCTCTCTGGCATCCTGGACACCTTCGCTGTGCAACCCCAAGCAAGACACATGCAGCTGTAAGATACAGAGCGATGCTCTGCACGCTCGCAGCGTGGGTGTTGGAGGTATGTGAAACTTGGCAGTGCTGGGCACTTGCAGATAGCTCTGCATTCCTGGCAGTGGTGTAGGGTTATTTTTCTCCTTCCTTTTCCAATTGTATAGTGCAGCCATACTTCCTTTCTTCTTTCCTCCTCCTTTCTTTCTCTCTCTGCCTGTGTGTGTGTGTTTTAGCCCTACCTAAGTTTACAAAGCCAAATTTTATTACTGCCTCCACACGATTGGTCCCACCTACTCTCTCCAAACATACTTGTTCAGAGCAGCATCCTGTCCTCTGTTTGCAACATGTGGATAGCTGAGGTGCTGCTGCTGTGGCTCACATCGCCACTCCAGAAATGCCACGTGGGCAGATATTCCCATCCCGGGACACAGCAAGCAAGTCAGGGCGACTGCAGCACTGAGCCGTACATGGAGTGTGGCCATGGTGCAGTCCAAAGCCATCTGAACCAAGGAAATGTTTTAATATTCAAATGGCTGCAATTTACATTTATTTATTGTTTATTCCTGCAGGTTAGGCATATCATTTGAGTTCTTTGTTGTGCATCCAGCATTTAGTTACACCGGCCCAAATTTGAACTTGTGTTAACTTTAGCAGAATAACTTTTAAATCAAAGAACTGCCTGACATGACTCGCTACAACCAGAGCAATTCCAGCAGCACAGTTCCTACCCCACATGGGCTAGACATACCCAAGCTGCTGCTCAGCTCTATCAGACTAGTGCTCTGCTGGAAAATTCCCTTGGCAAATAAGATGAATCAGAATCAGCCCTTGCTAGATTCAAAGCGGCTCTGTCAGGAGGGCTGGTGGTCCCAGGACTTGGCTGGGGCACATGTAGGATGGAGTTGTTGCTCTGAGCATCAGCATCAACATGCCCTAAGAAGAGAGGATCAGATCCCCAGCTAGCATAAATCTGCATAGCTCCATTAAAACCAGTGGAGAAGACCTAGTTTACGGCAGCTGAACATCTGGGCCCAAGTTCTTTTTCCTTTGGTTGCTAGCAGGACTGAATAGGAGTATGCAATATTATTTATTACAGATATCGTGGCAGCATCTCACAGTGCAATTGTAAATCGGGAGACCGATATGAAAAGGGGCTGTATTAGCATGGCAAAAAGGCAGCCCCTGCCTCGAGGAACTTACAACCCGATTAACATGATGTTTAATGCATTGGTAGCTATAGTCAGGCTTGAATGCCCACTATGGGGCATTTTTAAAGAGGCAAAGCAAAAAATGTCAAAGTTCATTTTCACCATTTCTAATGAAAATGAGGCTGATTAAAATCAAGGTCTCCCAAACCTATGAAAAAAGTAAAAATCTTCAGTGTCTTTCATATTGAAGGCTCATAATCAAGAGCATTCACTTTTAGAAAACTAGCAATGAGTAATACATTTGATTTTGACTACAAAATAAAATAAGGAATGCAATTGCTATGGTAGTTGTGGCACATACCATAGCATGTGTGCACTACATAGCTGCTCCCCTGGCTTAACATAAACTTAGCATAAAGGAGTTACACATTTTAATATCAACCCAGTTTATCAACAGGGTCTATAAAAATCAGTGAATTCCAAGACACTTAAAATCAAGGCAACAGTGGACTTGCTGTAGAGGGGACCTTACAACAGATCTTACCTTACTGTGATTTTTATGTATTTAACATGTTTTCTGTTTAAAGATCACCATCTTTAGTTTGTGATTCTGTTCACATACACAAAACAGCGCTGAAAGAACACTGAAGTCTTGACACATAGTCACAAGTCAAGGAAATATAGAGTTAAGGATATTACTAAACTAATCCAGCTGCTTAACTGTCTGAAAATTCATCTGCATTTCTATTTTTAAAGGGTATCCTCAGAGGTTGTAGGAGTTTACCAGGGTGCATTGCTCAATCTCTACTCTTTGAGGCAAGAGTTTATTTGAATGTTGACAAGCTTATATTTTGTTTTGATGTGACTATAAAGGTGAACTGAAAAGCTTGGAAAAATGTATTTGTGGTTTATGCTGTGCTGATTCTGATGCCTGTTAGCACTTTCCTTACTATGGTATCTCCACATTTTAAATTGGTGTTTCATTATGAAGGAGCCTTTCATTGCTTTCAAACTAGAACACCTAGAATACAAGTATCTAGGGTGTCCCACCAGGCCCAACTAAGGCCTTCGCTGAAGAGGTGAAGGAAGTAAAATATCATTGTATACTAATAGTGCTCTCTTGACCAATTATCTCCTCAGATACGAGAAGTTCATGTGAAGCTGTCTTAGTGTAGTAAGAACACAGTGCACATGTGTAAAGATGTATTTTTCTCCTCTTCATGGCGATTTTGTGAGGCTTTTAGGGCCCCTCTCTCCTATCTGGTGGATGGTGACACTGTTCTTGTTTGCTGTGTCTGGCAAGGCTCCATCTCTCAGTGGTATGTGCTGGCCCCATCAATTGACACTTCTCCCGGTACGTACCAGGGATGTTGCACTCATTGATGTGACAGTTAAGGACACCAGTACAGCTGTGCGGCTGTGACACGTAGAGCAGATGCCACTTCAGCCTTATAAACCAGATTTTGTGCTGTGTCTGAATAG
Organism: Crypturellus tataupa; assembly: GCA_034781795.1. Classification (NCBI taxonomy): domain Eukaryota; kingdom Metazoa; phylum Chordata; class Aves; order Tinamiformes; family Tinamidae; genus Crypturellus; species Crypturellus tataupa. The sequence continues at coordinate 3,456,134 of JAWLRI010000923.1, read as the reverse complement.
ACTCTCTTAAAGACATCTCAGAAGGATGTAGGAAGTGAGACCAGATGGCAGCCATCCAGTGAGATCACTCTAAAAATTTATGGGGAACCCATGGGTATTAATGATGCACTGATCCAATCATGCCACGGGTCTAAGAAAAACCTGGATGTGTTTTTATTCCTGTGAGACACGGCTGGAGACGTTGTGCTTTTAGTACCTGTTCAACAGACATGGTAGATAGGTTCGATGAAGCTGAACACACTGATAAATTAAAACATCATAAAAAGCATTTAATGAATTTGATACTTTACAAATGCTAATTTCCTGGTCAAATTAAAATCCAATTTTCTGACAGTAAAAGCACCAGATTTAAGTGTCTGTCTCATTTTGTTATTTAAAATGAAACTTTTTTGTTTGTTTTTTTTTTCTGTCCGCACAAAAAAAAACAACCTTCACATAATTGAATTAAATTAAAAATATATGTAAACCTTCCCCAGTGTATTGTATGTAATTTTACCCTGAAATTTATTTTGTATGGAGTCATAAATCTCTTGAAAGAAATAGGGATTATGATAGACGTCCTGACACATCCAATATAATTAAAACTAAAGCAAATGCAGCACTGAAATATAAAACGAACAAAAGCAACAAGCTTGTGCCTCACAGTTTTCAGAGGAAGGATCTGTCCTACTGTTCAAGTGCATTTTTTAGGGTTCTCTGTCATTATCACGAGGCAAAAGTTGTGCCAATTACAGGTGTGAATGAATTGCTGCAAAATTTATATGACTCTCTATTTTTGCTTACCATGCCATGATGCCTAGTGAAGGTAAATGCATGTTGAAAAATTTTATGTGACTGCATAGAGAGATTAGTATAGGCATGTGCTATAAATCAGTGAAATAAATCTGAGCAAAGTTTAAGTATTTCGACAAAAATACTGCTGGTTTCTTCAGTGCACCTCAGTAACAGGAGGAGTCCCAAACACCTTCCTAACCTTCTACTGTAACTCGTACCCTTCTCTTCCCCTTCTACTCTCCTTTTGCAATATTTTTTCCTTATTAGATCTTATCTGAATTGGGACTTTCGATCAGGACCTGTGACTCTGTCCATGTGCTCATTTTTTTTTTTTTTTTTTTAGGTGCATAATGATAATTAAAAATCCTTGTGTTCTTTGTTACTCAGGATCTTATCCTGTGAATGAATGTAAATGGGGAAGGAAGCAGGAGCAATGAGCATCCTGTCAACCCTCATTCCTGTTGACAGCTCCATTTTCCTCCCAATGCTGGGAGCAACCAAGGTTGGCCTTCCCTTGCATCCCGTGCTCAGCACACCACACTGCGCTTGTGCTGTGCTGTTCATGAAGAGGAAACCTGGCCTCTCTTCTTCCCCAGACCTGTGCCTCCTGTCGGACTCCCCTCGTCCCACTGCACGTTGCCCTTCCCTTGCCGTGGGAGGAGTGATGTGGGTAGAGCTGTGTGCTGCCGATCCTGAGCTCTGCTCTAATGTAGCAGTCTAGGAGCTGCCTTCCTATGCCGCATGAGCAGACGAGGGCAGAGGGAGGCCCCTCGCAGCGCCGTGTGAGGTAGGTCACAGCTCCATGCAGCAGGACAGTGCTTCCACGGGGCCCCAGTGTTGCAGGAATGCCAATAACGGTGGGGGTTTTGGTAGAGCTTTTACAGCATCAACTTCTGAACAAGTTAAAAAGGTGAGCTAAACATAGGTAATGCATTTGTTTAGTAATCAGCAAATTAGCCTATGTAGTCAGTAAATGTTGAGGCCCAAACTGCTGATAAGATCATTTGCTTTCAGGTGTTTTCTCAATATTGTGCTCAGCATCAAGTATAAATTGAATAGAGTGACCTTTTGATACTGAGTCAAATTGACTGTGTTTCCAAAGATTCTGTGGTTTCAATTACCATAAATTTTTGATATTGGGTCTACCACCAGTGCACTGATTCTAGCACAGCAATATCTTATCATGGGTCCCGTTAACGCAGTCAATGGCATGCTAGCTTGTTCTCAGATGATTTTTTTGTTTTGTCTTTACTGTGGAATCAAAGATTACTATCGTAGAGAGAAAAGATGCAGTTTACACAAATGAAATTGAAATGACTTGCAAAGTGTGAATGAATTTTGGTCAGAAGATGTAAAATGTGTTACAGGTTGCTAGCTGGATCTTCAGTTTGTGACATGAATAAGTCAATTAGTAGCTCTTCAGTTTATTAGAAGCTTAATTGCCAGGCTGTAATGAAAACTTCTGAACTGCAACAACTCGTTAGAAGCAATAAAACAAGTGACTTGGTGATAGAAGAATATTTAGTAGGCTCTTTAAAATGACATATTTAGTTTATAGTAAAAAGAGCTTTTTTCACCTGGCTGTCACCCTGTGCCACGTGCTCTACGTGTCCCTACTGGAGCGGGGGAGTTGGATTAGATGATCGCTAGAGGTCCCTTCCAACCTCAACCATTCTGTGATTCTGTGTGATTCTGTGAAAAGATGTTCCATGTTAAAGGAGTCATGGTAGCATTAATTCTAGTGATTGATAGAGGATCTCAAAGAAAACTCTATTTTAAAATGGTCTGTGTCATGGTTTTAGGTTGATTTGTGTTGTTTTAATAGCAGGTACTTGACAGTGCTTTCACAGTGTCTAGTCAGTGTGTGTTGAAGACCTTACTGGTGAACTGTGGTGTTACCGATATGCCGGGCCACCGACCTGAACTGGAAGATGTCTTGGCCGCCTGGTTAAATCCTGGACTATTGGATTAGCATAGAAACCTGGTTGGAGTTAGGTGTGTGTTGGGATGTGTTAAATCCTATGAAGGAGGTGTGGGCATGGTCCCCATGTTGGGCAGTAGGACTGTCCAGAGCAGAGAGTGAGCTCTACATCCAAGTGCTCTTTGCCTACAGGTGCACGTGAGCAGTGTGAGTGAGGCCGTCTCCTTCAAGATCTCTTGTTTCCTTTGCATACCCTAAAGGCACTTGCACAGGGGTGGTGATAATTAATCCCCATATTTCTACTAGATATAAAGGAACCTGGCTGTAATTTTCTCCTAGTGGGACTCCATTTTGTTTTTAAAGATAATTGATAGCTCTGGACTTAAGCATTTCAATTATAGGAATGTCTCTTGGGGACCAGACTAACAGACCTTGGAAAAATGTTCTAATGCAAATGTACCATGTGGATTTTTACTGTAAGGCAGTGCAGGAAGCTTAAGGATTTGCAAAGTAGTTAACGAGTAAAGTAAAATCACAATACTTTTCAAAACCCATAATGGCGTGGGGCTGATTGTGAGCAGCTAGAGTGGAACACGATGGTTTTCCCCATGGACCCACTGCCTCCCTCCTGGCGCTGGGATTACTGCTCAGTATGGGCAGCTCTAACGTGAGCAAGGAGCCTCGCAGAGCACATCATGGAGGCAGCGAAATCTCCTCAGCTTCCCTGCCCATGCCAGAGCCATGGCAGGTTGGCACCTTCCACGTGAGATGACGGGCAAGTCGGGGTGCAATGCTTCCCAGCAGCAGTCCCTGACTTCAGCTCTCATTTCTCCTTGGCAGGAGTGGGAAGTCCTGCTCTGCATCCAAATTCTCCTCCTCCTGCCTTTCCTCTGCTTTTACCTCAAGTGGCAAAGGTGGGTTTGTGGGGCCACGTCAGCTGCTTGGGATTCCCCATACCCCAACACATGTGCTGGGAGTAGGGCCCATTGGCGAAGGGACCCCTTTGAGTGCTTCTGTGTCCCTGCATGCAGAAGTGGGGGGGCTCATCTATATTCCTCATTTCTCTCAGTGCTGTGCAGGTTAAGGGCAGCCTTTTTGCACAATATGTCACCAAAGAATTAAATCCTATTGGAAATCTCAGATGTGCTGGAGAGTCATTTTTGTCCTTTTGAAAATAGTGGCCAAATGTATTAGTATTTTTGGATTACCGGCATGTTTTCAGCTGGAGGAAAGTCTTTTATTTTCATTGTTAATTACGCTGTGAATAGATCTTAGGCTACTGAAGAGAAATGAGTTGATATGTTGAAATGGTGATCCCCTGTGACTTCAGGTAAGCACCTGGCTGCTCTGAATTGCTTAGAGCTGGTCTGCTGGAGCGGTGACAGCTTATACCAGCTGCAGATTTGTCCCAAAGTTTCTTAGGCTTTTTGCAAAGACGTGGCAAGCTGCCATGACTCCCAGCTCCCGGCTGTGGATTAATACTGCAGTTTAGGCCTTAATCTTTCAGTATGAATCAAGACAGGCCTCGCATCATTCAAATTATCAATAAAGAAACTTTAGAGCATTGTCACCGTTCATTAGCAGATTTCATTCCTTGAGATACTGTAAGCACAAGCTGTGCGTGCAGCCGTCACGAACGGGGCGGGGGGAATCAGCCAGAGGACAAACGCTGGAGATGCTGTTGACGTTTTGGAGAGATTTTCTAAATGATGGGCTAGACCCTTTTCCGCTGTGAATCAGTGTGCTCAGGCTGACTGCAGGAGAAGTCCAGCAGAGGCCTGGGCAGGAGCTCTGCTCGCTGCCATCAAGGCTTTCGAGAAGGGATTAGTGGTGATAATGCTTGTTATTTTAAAATATGACGTGATTTTTTTTTTTTAAAGGAAAAAACCTCGTTGTTTAAGAAAAAAATAGCAGCGTTGTGCAATATACAGTCCCTAAAGGGATACCTCTGAAAGACAAGGTAGCCGAGTCTCCCTTCCACCTCAGTCTGTGGCTTCTATACTGGGCTTGCCAGCAGGTAGCAGGAATGATAGGCTTAAAAATATTAACCACTGCATCATCCTAGCTGTATCAATAGGCAGAATAAGCAAAGGAGAAAGAATTGCCAGGGGTAGGCAATTTCAATGCCTTTGTGAGGGTAAATTATCAACTTATTTCTTACAGCTTTTCACTGGCCAAAGAGAATATCTCCGGAGACATTTTACTAAAGGCAGAAACCCAATTAGAATAAGATTGTTACACAACTAATAAAGTGTTTAAAGATGGAGAATTATTTTTAGTGCTGCAGGAATATTAAAGTATTAGAGCAAAACATTTAAAAACATAGAAGACCACAGATAGAAACTCTTTGCGCTATTTGGCTTGCTAGATCACTCATTTTGGAGGATCAGTTGGTGTTCTGATACTTTACAGAATTACGCTATTTTCCCTTTTAGTTTTCTATACGCAGTGACTCCAATGCCAAAACTATAGATTTTTTTTCCTTTTTTTTTTTTTTTTTTTTTTTTCTCCAGAGCTAATACCATTACCATTTCGGATATACTAGAAACTTGTTCTCAGGTGCAAGGCCAGCATGTTCATATACGGACAAACCCAAGTTTCTTGCCTCTTTCAGCCTGGTGGAAATTTCTAGGATTTAAAAAAGACTGTGGCTTCAGTTTCTTTATGTTAAACTAACAACCAAGGATTTTAAGAAGTCCTTGTGATACAGTTGAGAAGTGATTCATAACTGCTTTTGCATAAAAAACAGTTCCATTAATTAGCAAGATACTACTATGAAGTATTTTCAGAAGTTTAATAATTGCATATATTTGCCATATGATTTTACATTTTAAATAATCATCCTTCCTTCTTGCACACTGTGGCCCACTTAGGTGGTCTAAATACTTAACTGCTCCTTTTGAAGGAAGTAAATAGTTTCAATGTTGCCATGTTTGGCATTTAGGGGCACAGCTGAGAATTATTCTGAGTGCCTACACTCAGGTGCTTCCTTTCCACTGACCTCAGTGGAAATTAAAGGTGCTCGATGCCTTATGAGCAGCATCTTCTGATTCACAGAATCTATTAGATTAGCAGGTTGGGTGCCAGCCTGGAAAACAAACTTTCTAAGTGATGATGCTGAAATAGCAGAATGCATTGCATTTGGCCATGGCATTGCTTCTTCCCAGTGCTGTCAACACCAAGACTCAGGCTGTGATAGCAAAGCTGAGAGTTGCTGCTTCGGTGATTATTACTTGGACGTTGATGCATCAGACCATCTCCCTGTCTCTGCATCTCCTCTCAGTCCCATTTCTGCTGTACATAACAAGTGTGCTTCTTTATAAACAGTAATTTAGGACAATTAGGAGCAATCACAGAGTTAAACCTTTAAAAGGTTATCTTGCAATGTCATTTTTGTAACTAATGTGTTCCTGCTGCCATGTCGTTTGTGAACAGACATGTGTTAGCCAGCTAGTGTGCTTCATCTGTGGTGACTTTGATTTATTTGCTCTGTAAATTGGGACTGAAGCAATAATGGAAAGTGACATTAATTGTTTAACAGAGTCCTCTTTGTCACATCCTTTGCTTTCTCTGGGGTGTTTGAATGTTGAAACTTGCACAAAACTAATTGAAATTGCTGTGATGAGGACCAGCGTCCACTCAACTTTCTGCTCTTGAGTGTCAGTGCACTTGAATGTCTGTTTAAAGCATGAGAGCTGAGCAGCTAACAGCAAATATCAGGGTTTCTCCTGGCATGCTATTATTAAAGGAGGCATTCCCAGTTAGAAATAGTAACACTTAGAGCTTGGTTGTCAGCGTCTGGTGTGAAGGCAGCACGGGGCAGAGCTGCACCGCACCAGCTAAGCTTTCTAGAGACATTTCCCGTGCGGAGCCAGTGACCAGGCAGGCAGGGACCCCTGAAATCACTCCAGGCGATGGGCTTCCCACCAGCTTTCCCACCCCTGTGCTGACAAGCATGAAGATGGGCTAGTCCTCCTATTGATTGCAATGCTTGCTTGTAGGGTGGCTTAAACACTGTTGTGGAAAGTTAGCACTTCATTACCTTATACTAGACTTTTATGTAGTGACTTTTTTATATACCTTATTAGATGTGACACCAGAGGTTTCCTTGTTTATCTCAACAAGTGGCTGTGAAAAGCTAGGTATGGAGAGCTCACCTTATTTCCATATATTCCACCCTAACTGCAGAATTAAGCAGCTGAATTATCATGGTGTGATGCATGTTGCTATTTGATATGGAAATATGATATTTGATATTTTTCAAATAGCAAATTTGGTATTTGATATTTTTGTGGAAATGACTAGATTTGTAGACTGATTCTTTTCCTCAGTGGTCAAGCCCATTTGTCCTTTAAATAAATGTTCTTTCCTTACATCAGCTTTGTGGGGATGTTTGTTTCCTGGGGTCGTGGCTGTAAGCACCAGAGCAATCTGTGCTCTGCCATTGCCAGAAGACAGCTTTTCCTGTAAGAACCTGTGCACTGTGATTTGGCTGAGATGCCTGAAAGCAGGAATTATCCACGTGGTTTATGACAGTCTCTGTTCACAGTCTGGTAGATATAGTATTAGTTAAAACTACACTATGGGGATACTGGGAGTTGACTTTTTCTTTCTTTCTGAGGTGTTCCTAGAAATATTTAGACTTCTGAAGCCTTCTATTTTTTTTTTTTTTTGTCCAAGAGGAGAGCACTTCTTATTTGTCTTACTGCCGTATTCAACTGCCTGTCTTCCTTGCTAATTCACTTTTAAACTGTGAGCACTGAAATTAGCTGAAATTTCTTCACAGTGTGAACCTGGAGTGTGATGCGCAACTGTGAAGTTGGTTAAAAAGCTCCCTATTGAGAGTCCTGGAATTTGGATCAGATCGCTGGAATCTGTGAAAGGCTTTTTCATTTACTTTAATAGCATGAGAAAAAGCCTCAAAATCCTAGATAATCAATCTGTCGTGATTGATTCCTGATCTTTCTGAAAAATAAATATAATGACTTTTCCACAATTCTCTCGCTCAGAACTCTTACTATTCCAGAAATCTGTGCCTTCATATACGGTAGGGACTGTATTTCATTAAAAAATTGGAAGGAATTTAAATTTACTCAATTTGACAAAAACAAGCCCTGTTTCTGAAATATCTAATATAAATTAACATTACAGCCACATCTGATTATGAATTAATCTACTTTTTATAATTGCAGTCTGAATTAGATAAACGCATACAATAGTCGCATTGAGCACTCAAGCTACATAACTGGAAAGGACAACTTCAAAGGCAACCTGCCTAATACATTTATTTCAAAGAAACCCAGCGAGCCTGTCCTTAACAGTGTGAGCCTTGATTGCCAGTCTTATACCAAAATGCTCAGAAATGAGAGGTTTTCATTTGTTTTGGAGCAAGGTTTTCTAGAGGTGTGAAAGAGAAGCACTTTCTCTCTTGCACTAGGCTGGATACGTGGGCAAGACTTGCCTAATTTCTCTCGTAATACATTCTTTGGTCTTCTGATCAGCTGTCTTACTTTGTGATTCTTGTAATTTTGTCAGGTCGATTAACTGGTATTCAGTGCTGAAAGAGACCGCCTTGGCCACGCTGGCTTCATTAGGTGTCAGCAGCCTGGGTGCATCTTGAAACTCCACCCCTGTGTGATTATTTATCTATTGTTATTAGTGTTGGATTAAAAAAAAAAAGAGAGAGAAAAAAGTGTGGAAGAAAGTAAATTGGAGGAATGCATTGCAAATGCAAAGAGATTTCTCTCTTGAATGAAAATATGGATTTTTTTTCCTCTAAATTATGCTTTATGAGACACTGTTGCAGGCTTCACAGGCTAGTTCAGCTACGTTTTTCCTTTTTTACATACCAACTCATCATGTTATTCTTTTTGTCTTCTCATCAGCGTCTACTTTTTTTTTCCCTTCCTCCTACAGAAGATAGATGAAGAAAATGAGGCAAACTTGCTAGCAGTTCTCACCGAAACGCTGGACAGTATCCCTGTGGATGAGGATGGATTGCCTTCATTTGATGCCCTGACAGATGGAGATGTGACCAATGAAAATGACGCTAGCCCTTCGCCCATGCGCGACGGCACCCCTCCGAGCCAGGAGGCAGAAGAGCCGTCTCTAGTAAGAACCCTTCCTACTGTTTAACAGGAATTGGATGTGCCTCTGGCTACCCGCTGCATGGGTATGATGTAGACACAGTAAGGTTTGGGCTTTTCATTTAGACTGAGAAGGAGAGTCAAGTAAAGAACTGAAATTTAGATGGGGAAAGAAAAAAAAAACACGGAAAAGGTCATAGGATGACTAATGAGGGAATCTTTTAAAAAGTGTATTGAAGAGAGAGATGTTGAGATTCTTGTGCTAATGACTGACACTTTTGCATATCATCTGTTCAAATGAGTCATGGTAATGGTTTTTAATTCACATTTCCTTTCTTGGGGCTTTTTATATGTATGTTTAGACTTCACTTCTGGTAATCTGTAAAGAAACGCCCACTGAGTTTGGCGGGTTGTGGGGCTAATTCTGTGCCTTTAACATTGATTTGACCAGTAAGCACCAGCTTAATGATACTCAGGGCAAAGCCACGTCTTGGGTGAGAATGTGGGTAAAACCATTACGTGCATTATGCTTTGTAAAACCAGTTTGGGATATGATTCTGTTTCTTGCGAGGGCTTCCTAACCCTGACTTCTGCGGGAATGGTCAAATACAGACGTCTTGACATTATATACAGTACTCTCTTAAAGTTAAGTTCAGATTAGAGACCTACTCTGTCAAGCAGGTCACTAGGAATTTCATATTTCATATTTCTTAATCCAAGGGCTCTGTTATTCTTTCTTGCCCTGCAGTATACTGCAGTAAAGGGAGCAGAAATAGGCTGGCAAGCCTCAGAAAAAAAAATGAAATCTGTTTGCTCTGGGGATTGTTGAGCCCTTCTCTCTATTTTAATATACTCTGCTTGCTGAGAGTGATATAACTAATTTTAAGTAACTATGCAAAAAATGTAGATAAGTCATTTTAATCCACAAAGATGCATAACTTTTCTCTTTTCCTTCCTCTTCCCTTTCCTTGCTATGTTTGTAGCTTAAGAAGCTCTTGCTGGCTCCAGCCAACACTCAGCTAAATTACAATGAATGCAGTGGCCTCAGCACACAAAACCATGCAAACACTAATCACAGGATCAGAACAAGCCCTGTGGTTGTTAAGGTACAAACTTAATCTTTGTAATAATAAAAAAAAAAGTGTAACGGGGTCTTTTATGCTTTCAGCAATTGAGTAGGCAGTAGATCTATATGTGCAGTATTAATCTGCCTACTATCCTGCAACTGCTTCAAAAAACGTGAACAGATTATAGACTGGGTTCCAGAAAATCACTTGAGCTCCTTTATGCTCTGAATATTTCATTTATGTTTTTTTCTCTTGGCAGAGTTCAGTTGTAGTCCCACCGTCTGTTACTCTTGCCTGCTTTATTGAAACACAGAGTAGTAGGGGGTACAATAAAATTTGCTGATGGGCTGATGTTGTTTATGAGTGACTCCAAGATGCAGGACTGCCATTTTACCAGCTGTCTGAGCTAAGAAAAACTGCGCTGGATTCTTGGCAAAATATCTGTATCAGCCATTAATTGGCTGGAATGCCACTATGACATAATTCTGTTAGCAGGCAGTATTAAACAATGTTTGTCTTGCCATTCACTGTAACTGAAAACAGAGCGTTTAGGGGTACTTAAGAGAGTTGTGAATACTGGGCTCAAGCAATCAGCAGCAAATTAAGGTTTAAACCAGCTTATATTTTTGTTCACAGTAAAGGCGCTGTAGGGTCTTGTTAGTTACATGTTGCTGAGTAGGAACATTGAAATGTAGGAGAAATGAAATAAAAAGCTGCATAAATGTCATTTAGGAATTTTAAATGTAATTTTCTTTCCTTGTTCTGCAAACAATTATTCACAGCTCATAGATCTAGTACACTTAGACTGAACACTTCATTGAAAATCTCATCTCTTCACAAAACCTATATTCATTCTGATAAGGTTCAGTTCACTAATTTTAGTTTTTTTTTTTCTTCATGCCTTGTTTTTAAGACTGAGAATTCATGGAGCAATAAAACGAAGAGCGTTTGTCAACAGCAAAAGCCGCAAAGACGTCCCTGCTCTGAACTTCTCAAGTATCTGACTACAAATGACGACCCTCCTCAGACCAAACCAGCAGAGAACAGGAACAGCAGCAAAGAGAAATGCACCTCCAAAAGGAAGCCCCATCTGCAGTCTCAGACAAATCTTCTCCAAGGTAGGATTCTGTGAGATCACAGAACGTAGCTTTGGTACCGGCGTTAATGGAGGGAAGCTGAAATACAGTGGCTGTGAATACCCTCAATACCTCTTCTGTTCTTTGGATTAGTATTGTAAATCCAGAAGCTCTTCTGTACAAAGAGAATTTAAAAACAGGATAATGAAGTTAGAATTAGTTAGGTAGATTTAGCTTTGAAACAATTTTAATCCTGTTGCTGCCCTCGCAACCTCAGCAAAGGAATCTGGAAATTTAATGAATGCTACATGTTAATATAAATCAAGCTAGCTGGAGATATTTATTTGCAGAGTACTGTACTAAGAAATCATTATACCCCCAAACAAGCTGGGCAGCCCGGTTCATTAGTGAGCTTCTTTCTTTTCACCAGCGTAAAACTGAAGCATTGTTAACCTGCCACATAGTCCTTAAGGGACAATAAATAGCACTCTCAGTGCTACTGAATAAGCAGTAAATGTGTCATTCCTCTTAAAGCTGGAACGCCAGTTTGTGATTTTATTTGGTAAATAGTCAAAAGTTTAGCTACCATTCTGATCTCTCTCTCTCTCTCTTTTTCTCTCTTTCTTTCTCTTTTTAGATTCTTTATGGCCAAAACTAAACACCTGTGTTGACTTTTAGTACACTCCAATGCATAAAGAGTGGGGGCTGTGTTACAAGTAGCTTGTATGGCAGAGATGCACAGACTTAAAGACCCTCTCCTGCTTTCCTCCCCCTTCCCTACCTGCTCTCCCAAGATAAAGAAAAGCTGTAAAAGCTTATGAGCCCAAAGGGAACCTACTTAAAGTTGCTGTTACTCTAAAATACATCTGCGTGTAGACTAGCTTGGCTTGTAGAAAGCCACATACCTCTCGGTAACATCAGTGCAGATCCTGCATGACTCTGCTAAACTCCATGGAAGTTATCCTGCTGCAACAGAGATCTGAATGTGGCCCAGAACGTGGGCTATGATATTTTCAAGGGAGCAGTTCTAAACTGTGCTTTTTTATTTCTCTTCCCCTTCTCCCCTCCCCCACCCTGGCCTTTTCAGCCCTACTTGAATCACTGCTGATTAATAAGCTCAGGCAAACTTAATAACTGAATCTTCCCTTTCCACCATTACATTCCCTTCTCACAGCTGCACATTATGACCTCTAAGTATAGTTTTCTGCATTACACTTTCAAATTCTCTGAACAATGTGTTTTGTAAGAAAGAAATCCAACTGCCCCTAGAGCTGCTTGGATGCCAACTGCCACTCCTTCTGGATGGTTTCAGCAGGCTGCTCCTGAGCAAAACCTGGCATGTGCCATGCAGATCAAACCCGGGGTCCTGCCGCAACCATCCTCAGACTAGGCATAGACTAGCCGAGGTTTGGAGGCTTGTAACCCCTTTGTTAGCACTATTGGGTGCAGTAAGGTATATCATATATAATATGGTATACTGATTAAATAAATAAATAAAAGAGCCACTGATTAAAAAAGTCTCCCTATTCAGACCAGAGCTGCATTTTCCCCTAGCTGAAGTGTTTGTATAGATTCAGTGCAAGGAAGAAGGGCAAATTGGGCTGTAGCAGGAGGGCTGGAGAAGAGGTTAGGAAAATCCCAAAGGGGCATGTAGCTAACTTCCCAGTGTTTAATAGGTGACTGTGATTTCCGCAGTCTTGCAGGCAAAATTACTGTTTGTTTGTTTGTTTGTTTTCTAAATTTCTTTGTTACAGATCTCTTTTTGAGTTCCTATAGTTCAATTTGCAGGCTTCTGAAATGTTGTTTTTCATCAAATTTGTCTCATATCCCAATGTACAACTTCAGTATTGCTAGAATGTACAGAGAATAGACTGAACAGTCAATTCTTGCAGAATCAACCTTGCAAATATAACTGGTTCACAGACCTGTAGTCATTTGTTCATACATTTAATCAGAACTAGAAAAAAAAGTCCTTTTGTTTTTTAAAAAATAATCAGGGTCTAATATTTTCTTTCAAAGTTATGGGAAAACTCACAAAGAATAAGTCAAATGATATTTTCCTTTAGGGTTACTGTTGCAAACATATTGCAAACCCATGGGACTGTCCACAAACCCGTTCACGCCAAAGATCATCTGTGGTTTTGCATTGAAATTTGCCCATGAGGAAACTTAGTTCTTTTGAACCTGGGTGTTTTCAATTTACAGGGACAAGCAACATCATGTGAACCCTTTTCATATTAAAACACCACTCTCTCACACACATACACACACACACCCAAAGTAGACCTTGAAACACTAATAAACATGTACCAGGGAAAATGATATTGCCTTGGCTAAATATTTACACTATCAATATCTATGTATGTGAGGATATTGCGGAAATTCTGTTTGGTCAAGACCTTGCTTAGCAGTAGGAAAACACCTAGTAGGTGTTTTGGTATATGAATTTCTCAGTGGGAGAGCTCACTGATATCTGCCTAAAATCAATGCAGATGAGTGTCAGATAACACCTGGGTTCCATGCCCATCTCTGTGCCTCAGTGCTTCAGATTTTATATATATATATTCTGATCTGCCTCTGTAATGAAAACTAGAATGAGATTTTTCAGAGGCTTAAACAGCTCTTACACATTCAGCTTGCTCAAAGAGACAAAATTAGGTAAGAATATGTAGATTTTATTCTCCAAAGCAGACTGGAAGCCTTCCCACAAAACTCTGTTCCAGGGCCTTACTGTGAGTTTGGAGGGGGTGGGTGGCAGGTTTTCATTTTTTGGTTTTAAGCCAGTTTTATCTCTACATAGGCACCAGCAATGGTGGCAAACATTAAAATCCCTAGATGCATATATAGTACACACAAAGATGTGTCAACTTGCATTCGGCCTTACTGAAACAGCTTGCTTAATACAATGCTGAATTGGACAAATTGCCCGTTTAGACAAATTTCCTCTCCGACAGTGACTCTTGAGGAAGGTGAACCTGAGGCAAACACCTGAACTTTCACTTTTAAGTTTCATATGGGGAGGAGGAGAAACAATATGCAGCCCTTGAGAATTGAGTTAATTTTTTAAAAATGGAATATTACTTCAGGAATGCTCTAGAGCTTATGAAAGTAATCAATTTGCATATAAAATCCTTTAATGTCGATGGGAGTTCCATGCCTGGAATGAATACGAAATATGCAGTAGTGACACTCTGGACAAAAGATCTGCAGTGCAGGAATGTTCAAGGGGAACATTTTGTCTTAAGTAATTAATTTGCAAAAGAGATCCCCTGCTGTTGTTCTTGGTACAGTGCTCTCTGCATTTAAACATCAATCTAACTTTTGAAAACTAAACTTTGCAAGTAATAAAATATCTTTTTAACTTTGAAATATTTTATTGGCAATTTAAGGAATCTTAGTTGATTTAACATATCCCAGGTCTTTTTTGTTTTGGGAAAATACACATGTGCAATACTAAAATGTACAGAGAGTTGTTTTTTTAAAGCTAAAGCTTTGGGTTTTGTGTGTGTGAAGGATTGTAGGACTGAGAGCTTCAACCTCATTTTTAACCATCTGTGACTATGTCCATGACTTGTCATAGTTTGCAGGATAATTTGCAGAATTTGGACTATAGTTGGCTGGACTCTGGCCTTACAGAAGCAACCTATTCTCAGTGCTGTATATAAAAGTGAATATTGTAGAAGTAAAATTAACTGAATATTCATAATGTTCTGTTACTTTGTGGTTATTCTACTGCTCTTGTTTCCAAATAAAACGTGAACTGTAGTGTAAATTAAATCTAAGAGAAATAACATTTTTTACAGTATATCCTGTAAATTTCTTCATTGATTTTTTACACGTACTGCTCTGGTTTTGAAAGGTTCTTGGCATTTGGACTGTGTACCATATTTCAGAGACACAGTAATAGATGTAAATTGTTGTTGAAATTCAAGTGTCATTTGGTGCCAGTAATGAGCATTTGGGATGAGTCTCCATATTTATTTATTTAAGATATGCTGAGATGCCTATTGAACTACTGGACCTCAAGCCTAACTAACAAACATAAGATTCTAGCACGGAAATAAAAAGAAATCTTTTTAGTCTACATTACAGAGTGTTACTATATTACTAATTGCTTTCTTTTTTTTTCCCTTTAGCCAAACCAACAAGTTTATCGCTTCCATTGACACCCGAGTCACCAAAGTAAGTACTAAAAAGTGCAAACATTTATCAAAGGGAGGGGGCTTTAATACATTTTGGCTACAGCAACTCCATTTCAGCTTGTTTTTATAAATGTGCCCTGTCTTCCAGTGATCCCAAGGGTTCCCCATTTGAGAGCAAGACTATTGAACAAACCTTAACTGTGGAACTCTCTGGAACTGCAGGTGAGGCACGTGGAGTGCTGGCTCTTCCCTTCTGCATGGCTTGCGTGTGTGCTTGCTTCTCCTAACACAACATGTATACTGAGATGTTACAGAGATCTCCAGCAGATTAATTTCAGTACAGTTTAGCACTAGACTTTTTATCCAGTTACCTGAGAGACTTACCTAGTTGAAAATATGACTACAACCCTACACAAGAGAGTATAACTTCTGAAAAAAAAAATGAATGAAGCCATTTATCTGTTATACTTCTCCATTCCTCCATAGATTTGTGTACTGCTGAGCACTATCTTTCAAATACCACCCCCCACAGCACTGTGTAATAAATGTTACAGATGAAAAAGTTATGTCATCCCGTCTGTCTCCAGGCCAGTGTCAGGCCGTACGTGACTGCACATTTTCGTGTTTTGTCAATTCTAGATTAAAATGTCACAACTAACAGCTTTCTTCTCTGCCTTTGAAACAGTATTCTGTAGCTTAAAGGTATTTTTTAATTGATATTCATTTTATATTCTCAATTTCTCTTTATTTCTTCCATTAGCACACTCTATACAACCCCAGATCTGTCTTCTTCTTTTCAGCTTTCTGATGCTTGTACCTTTGAAAGATTTTTATTGTGAGCTGCTTTAGGTGATGCGTCACCACATTATGCTCATTTAATTCATCTGCTTGTTCCATAAAAGTCATTTCCTTCAGATCTGCTGTTGCTTTTTTCTGAACTGTTTTGCTAGTGTTTTCCTGAAGTGCCCAGGACTGAACATAAGGCTGCGTATCCAGTTCAACCTGAGCTATTGATAAGACAGTTTTCTTTCTCAGTTCCATAATATTGAAAAATAAGAGGTGTACTACAAGTGTGTTTCTATTTGCGGAATACCTAGGGAGTGTGTGGATTATGAATCATGTATTCTGTAGCATCTGAAGCTGGATCTTCAGGTACTATAAAGCAACTTGACTACATTGATCACCGTGGCATCTCTACACAAGAGTAGGTCCAACTTGTAGGTTTGTTTATGCACTTGGGCTGCTGTTTTCACCTATTAACAACTATCGTTTCACTTTCTTGAAAGCCTCTTCATTAATTCAGCATGGAAACACCCCTGCTTCGCTCATGACTGTCCTGAAAATCTGAAGTTTTAATCTGCCCCTTGTAACAAAAGGAGGGTCCTTCCAGTGCACTTTGCTTTTGCAAAATCAGTACAAACGCGGAAAGTTTGCTCTATGCAGCAGGTTAATCCCATTCAGTGTCAACAAGTCCGAAGTACAAGGAAACCTCTTCTATCACTATGGGAAGTACATCTGCCCAGGTGTGCCAGTGTGTTTCTTATTGTGTGCCTTTGTTTCTTAATGCTGCAGCCAAAAGAGGATAGATGGGGTGACTGCAGCAGAATAGTACAAGAACACTGTTGAAAGCACTGAAGGAAGTACTTTTTTTCTCCCAGAGAGGTAGCAACCTGCTCTTCTCATCAGGTGCCTGGGCAGAAACCGGACGTTGATATGATCCTTCCATAGTGTTGTAGTATCACTCAGGAAGGGCAGTTGGAGTGATATTCCACTGTATCATATCAGCTGCACACAGAGGAAGAACCAAACAACTTTGTAGTTCATTTGGGCAATAAATCCAGGAGAACCAGCAAATTAAATATGTGTCAGAAGCTAAGCAATACTACAACTGGATGAATATGTGAAGAGGAACACTGTGCTATGAAAATATTTTTCCTTCTGGAAGGAAATCCAATGTATTTAGTTGGCTGATGCTCACCAAAGCAAACAAGTTGGTGGAAGGTCTGCAGCCAGGAACTGGGGTGCTGGTCTCTGGCAGCGCCGGTGGCCAAGGCTGTCCCACCCCATGCAGAGCTTGCTCTGCTCGTTACAGTGCCTAGTCAGGAGGTTTTGGGAGACAGCATGTCCTCTCTTAGGAGTTGGATTAATTTCTACCTTTACGTACCCACAGTTTTTATTTTTATGTATATATATAAATCTTTTTTTTTAAGTGGGCAGCTGTGTATGTCTTTGAGCTCATTAATTTGTATTACTGTCTTATGTCATATGTCTACTTGTGATGGAAACAAGCAAGTACATAACACAACCAAGTACATAACAACTCTAGAAGAGTTTACAGTGTAACTGGGTAAATCATGGCAGAACTGGGAGTCCAATAAGAATAATAAAAAAAAAAAAGAAAAAAAATCATGCCAGTAGTGATTAATAATACCATGGAGTTCTTCAGTGAGACTCTGGCAACTCCAAATTATATCCAGATAACCACATTGCTCATTGTCCTTACACAGGGCAGCTTGCACTGTACAAGCACTGTTTATTATAATTTAAATAGGAGTTGCCTTGATCTCACTGCCAACTTGAAAAGACCATTAGCAG
This sequence comes from Crypturellus tataupa, assembly GCA_034781795.1. Taxonomy (NCBI): domain Eukaryota; kingdom Metazoa; phylum Chordata; class Aves; order Tinamiformes; family Tinamidae; genus Crypturellus; species Crypturellus tataupa. The sequence continues at coordinate 3,438,473 of JAWLRI010000923.1, read as the reverse complement.
TGCTACCGGTACTATCAAAGCAAAAGTATTTTAATATAAATTGCAGCTCCCTCGATCTTTCTGCTTGAAACAATGTTGGTTCCCTCGTGATGAGTTAACTGTAGAGTAGAAAAAAATAAGCATTTTCCACACAAACCATCAATCTTTGTAACATGTATCTGTGTATTTCTTTAGAATGGATTTGTTATTACTGTGAAACTGTAGAAATATTTATTTGCTAAATTACCAAGGACAAAATCTTTAAAATTGTTCTTAAGGGAAACCACATGTAAGAATGCAAGAATTTCTCAAACATACTTTGTGGGCTATGATATAAGACTAAGTCCATTGCTATTCAAAATCACATCTGAAGCTTGTTTGTAGTGCTGTTCTGAGAAACGTGGGCCAGAACATCATGATGTGAAACCCTAGTTGATGTTAATATAGTGGATGAAATTTTTGTGTAGTGAGAATCTTGTTCAGCCTGAGAGGTGATGGCTCCTGAGAGAGAAGTTCTTGTGCCTTTCTTTCCTTTCTATCTGTATTGCAGATTGCAAACCCTGTGCTAGGAGGCCATGGGCAGGAACACTGCAAAGTTCTCCAGGGCATGGGACATTTCTCTGTTGCTAGAGGATGTCTATTCTGTTACCTGAGGAAGGAGATGACTGGGTCTGTCTCTTCTGAGGACAGAGAGTCCCAGAATCGTTATGTTAGACTTTTTTCTAAGCTTTTAAATGGCAAGAGTTGGAAAACGTGTCTCCTAAATGTTTGAAATTCAACTTTCTCTGTTTCCTTTAAAGCCTTCAGTCATAAATATTCCAAGCTATCATATAGGCACGTATTAAGTGAAATTACATGTTTAAGATACCACTCTCACACAAATAAGAGATCAATAACTGGAAGTAATTCCATCCTCCTCTTGGTGGCCCAGTGAAAAGTCTTTCATTTGCACATAAATTCCTGTAAATTACTTGAATAAATACCCCTTTACAGTCTTCTTGTGTGCAAACTCTGATCTCTTCAAAAAGGTGACAAAAAGTTATATGAATGAAATCAGCTTGAATAGTGATTTGGAATTCATGAGCATCCTCAAGGAATCTTAAATCCTACTATTTGCCCACCTCTAGATCTGGGTTACCTATTAGTTGTCAGAGCAAATACTTAAATTCTATCATGTAAGAACTTGCTTGACCTCAGAATCATTTCTGATAAAATAAGATGTGAGGTACAGAGAGATGTCCCAAAGGACTAAAATCTAGTAAATTATTAGATATTTTCAGGGGTCTGTATTTATTCTCTGCAGCACTGACAACAAGATTAAGCTGACTACTCAACAAGCAGTTTTTTATTATATGATAGCTATTTAATTTTATTAGATTTTCCTGGCTTCGACAGTCCTGCGTCACGCAAAAGCACTCTGTTTTTTTCTTTTTTTTTCTTTTTTTTTTTTTTTTACTGATTTGGGCTATTATCTTGCATTGTATTAAGAGACCTTAAATAATGTTTCTGTGATGATGCATTTTCAGACTTAAAAAGTATGAAAGAGTTTATTTCCAGTGCTTCCCAAAAGCCCGGTGCACTTGCAGAAAGGTTCTTCAGCTGCGTTCCCCAAATGCTGCTAATTCTCAGCCTTTCCAAAGCACAACAAACCACATCAAATATTTAAATGCTAACAGTAACAGTATGTTTTTTAGAAAGATTGACGTCTATATAAAACAGCATTGCAAATGAGTCCTAAAAAACCAAGATGCCACATTTCCTGTAAATGCGCTCCCCTAATTTCTGCTATCAACCTAACTGCTGCGGGAGTTACTGAGGTTTCTGTGGTGCAGTTTTGGGATGTGTCAAGACGGCTTCCACCCCTCCTGAGACTTTCCTGAAAAGTCGCTAGATCAAGGTGGCCGAGCTGGCAAATGTGCAACCCGTTTTGTCGCACAGCCGCGGGAAGGACAGTGCTGATTTGGCAGCAGTGCTCCCAAGTTGATATACACTATTTTAAGGCCCAAGATCACCGAGTGAGTTCACAGTGTATAGACAGAGTGAGGCAAAGTGCAAACGTGCCATTTACCAAAGCCATTCAATTAAAGAAAAGTCCCTACAAAGAAAATGCTTTTATAGCACGTCATGAAAAAATACTCGTCTTTTACTTTGAAAAGAAAAAAGACTGTTTAAGGGGGATGATTGTAGAGTATGTGCCACTTCTAACAGATTTGCTGTGCAGAAGTACATAAGTGTGAGTGATGTAGAGGTACTTGTTTATTATAGAGCACATTTCAATGCAGTAATCATAAATATTGCTAAGGTTGTGCTCCGTTGAAATATGACCTACATACTCTTGATTGTTTGTGTTACGTGATTTGTCTGACACCCATTACATTCCGGGTAATGGCAGCCATTTGTTGCTGTGCACAGCAGGCTCTTTTGACAAAAGAAAATAGGCAGCAATAAAAAAGCTATAGTCTGAATTACATTCTGCACAGCGCGGCACTGCTGAGAGTTTGTGCAAGTGTGTTAACACCGCTCCGAACTGCCTCTTGTCAGCCTGCAGCCCGTAATGGCCATCTGTCCTTACATAAATCTGTCAAAACCTGCGAAGTTCAAGAGAGAGCACAGAATATACCTTGCACTGTTGACGGCAAAATGTGGCGCTTTCGCCAAGAGATCGGCGCCTTTGAAATGATCCAGGGGCGCTCGAATATTTTCGCGCTGTTGATTCAGCGTCGTGGCACAAAGTCGAGATTAGGGCGATTAGCCGGCGCGCTCCCAAAGTTTGTGTTTTGGAGGCTGGGCACGGGATGCGACCTCCACCGCAGTGACACCGGCAAGATCTGCTTTAAACCTTACCCCACTTTGAGCTTTGCTCAGGAGTTAAATGAATGTTTTCCAACTTTTAGCTATTTGTACTCATTTCAGTGCTTCCTGCTTCTGCTTAGAGCCAGGAAAAAAAGCCAGAAGCCACGAGGAAGCCTTTTCTGAGGGTGTCCCCGGCACAGTTTGGCCGGCAGTGGAAGTGCCAGTGCCCTGGCTCAGTCTGTGCGGCGGGGGAGGCCAGACTCCTCACGGGGCTCCTGGGAATCAAGCTGCGCTGCAGGCAGCTCCCTTCCTTCCTCCCAGCGTTGCTTTTAAAGAAGCGACCATAGAAACAGGATTTTAATTTGAACATTGGGTTACACATGGACTTTCTTTCCCTTCAATTCTTGAGTTAGTGGGTATTCCAGACACTTGTGGAGTGGTTGCATTTTGTAAGCATGCAACAAGGAGAGGCGGCAATTAATATTCTCTCTGTTCGTTCTGTCTTTAAAACACCTACTAGAAATCAGTAACTCACCCCAGGGCTCCTCATGGGCTATATAATTTCATGAATAAAAATGTCGTTCTAAATTTTTAATTTAGAAAGTTACCCTCACTTAGAATTTTCTGGAATCTGAACCTGAATTTTAACCTGGAAATGCTTGCTGCCAAGCACTGCAGGGACTTGCTCCTGTCATTTTAACAGCAACCCATTTGCTAGTCAAAATCGTTTACTGTTTGGGAGGTGGCTAAGGTGTGAAATCTGTCCTGCTGGCTCAGATGAACTTGGGAAAAGGAAGAGAAAATTGAGGACACAAAGAAAATAGTTTGAACAATGACAGCTTTGCACAAAACTATTTAATACTTTATATTCACATGTGGCTAGCTGGAATTTTAGGGTCCAACATTTCTGCCTTGGTTTCCCTGACTCTGGTGACATCAAATAAAGTCTTTATGTAGTCTTGGGTAGCTCATAATCTTTTTTTTTTCCAAATGTGCAGACAAAATCAAGCTTCTCTCTCACATCAAGTATTCATGTCCTGGTACGTCCTATCTTCTTTTTTGGAACAAATTCATTGCAGCTAATGCAAAGGGACTCCCAGTCTCCATTTATGTTCCGTAGGGAGCACTATGCATTGATGGGCGCTTTTCCTTCTTTACAGCAAAACACTATAAAACATGTTCCATTTGCATTGATCTGTTGAGCTCCACTGTATATTCAACTACTCCATGGTTGAATATACAAAATAAAACCCTGTAGCCGTATTTGAAATACATGCTTCCTGGAAGTGTGTCTGAGCTCTCTTTCCGTTCTTATTAGGGAAATAATGGAATACTCGTTGCTGTGATTTTTAACTGGGCTAGGAAATGATGCCTGGTCTCTGCAATGCTTAAAGATGGACTGGATAATCTAGAAGAATTCCCTGATCTCTGTTCCTAATTGGGGAAAATAGTTACATATTTATTTATTTTTAAGCCCATATACACATAGGCACACATTAGGATCAACCAGTTGGAAGCAGACTTTTAAAACTTAACATGCTAAGTGTCTTCCTGAAAGCAGTTATTTCCTGAACACTGGTCCCATCAGGGTGTTATCTTGAGCTTATTCTGGTTTATTACTTTATAAAGTCATAATAACTGCATTATAGATTCTATATATAACTTTGGGAGTTATTTTCTTTCCTTAAAAAGAAAAACTTGGAAGATGCTTCTTTGGTTCCCAGATTTTACTGGAATGGGCTGTAGTCCTTTGTGCAATTTCATGTCACCATAGTAGTGTAATCTGATATAATTATGTGAAAAATCCTGTTAGTTACTGGCATCTTTAGTTACCTGTCTTATTTCTATCATCAAGTAAAGTTCAATCTCCCTAGTTCTGGCCCCTCACTAATATTTAGTTCTAAATGTAATGGTTCATTATAGTTGCAGTAGTCCTATTATTTGCCTGGGTTTCAATTGAGGAACCCCATTTCAAGCAAAATGTATTAGTTATGCTTACAGTATTGTATTATACATACATTAGCAATGGTTTACTAAGTTAATGAACTGTGGAAACAAAGAGTCATTGCAGTCAAGTTGTACAGTTGCTCTACTTCTTTGCATTTAACTTCTGTGTACTACAGAGGTTTCTTTGGTAACCTCATTTATTTTTCTCAGACTTGCTTTTATCCAGAGTTTTGTCTGCTAATTTCTTTAGGTTTGTGACAGTCTTTTGACTTTCGATTTTTATATAAAAATCCTTTTGATTTTTATCAAAAAAGGCTTTTGATCTTTATCCTTTGATTTTTTTTTTTCTATATCACAAAGTACAGAGGAAGAGGGAGGTGAATGTCATGAAGGAAGGGGAGGGACAGAAATAATGTTGAAGATTAATGGCAATGCATTAGTATTGGTGCCATTATTGTTATATGAATTTCAGCATCTCAAAGCCTAAATACTCTTATTCCTAGTAATAGTACCATTAAGTTAAAGTGACACAGACTAGGTTCATGCTATTTTTATCTAATTTAAAGGAGCATATGGACTTTATTCTTAATAGACATTGTTTCTGTACATAACAGTATTCTTTTCCTCCTGTTTTTTCTTCACCCCTTAGGCCTAACTCCACCGACAACCCCTCCTCATAAAGCCAACCAGGATAATCCTTTTAGGACTTCACCTAAGCCGAAGTCGTCATGCAAGACTGTTGCACCACCTTCAAAAAAGCCCCGCTATAGTGAGCCTTCCGGTTCTCCAGGAAATAACCCAACCAAGAAGGGTTCAGAACAATCATCTGAGCTGTACGCACAGCTTAGCAAGACTACAGTACTGTCCAGCGGACATGAGGAGAGAAAGACAAAACGGCCCAGCTTGCGGCTGTTTGGTGACCATGACTACTGTCAATCTCTGAATTCAAAATCGGAAATACACATTAAAATATCCCAGGAACTTCAGGACTCCAAACCACTAGAATTTAAGGATTCTTCACCTGGGTGGCAGTGTCAGATTTGTTCTTCTTTAGAACAAGACCAGTATTTCAAGAAAGAGACTTTACAGACAAGTAATCAGGGTTCCCACTGTAATAACAGAAAACAGCTCCAAGACCAGGAAATTCGGGCTGAACTGAATAAGCATTTTGGTCACCCCAGCCAAGCTGTTTTTGATGAAGAGGCATATAAGACCAGTGAACTAAGGGACAATGATTATAGCAATGAACAATTCTCCAAACTACCTATGTTTATAAATTCAGGACTAGCAATGGATGGTCTCTTTGATGATAGCGAAGATGAAAATGATAAACTATGCTGCCCTTGGGATGGGACACAAGCCTATTCATTATTTGATGTATCGCCTTCTTGCTCTTCTTTTAACTCTCCATGCAGAGATTCAGTGTCTCCACCCAAATCCTTATTTTCTCAAAGATCCCAAAGGATACGCTCTAGATCAAGGTCCTTTCCTCAACGCAGGTCTTGTTCCCGTTCTCCATATTCCCGATCAAGATCAAGGTCGCCATGTAGTAGATCCTCTTCAAGGTACAGTACAGCAAATTCATGTCATCATCATAATTAACAAGAAGTAAAATCCTAAAAGGCATAAAGCAACTTAAAGCAAAGAAATAAAAATCAGGAACAAGAAGTAATTTAATACAGTGCAACTCCCTCTATTGCCAATTAAATCATCTGATTACAGGCTTGCTACACAAACACCAGTTTGCTGTTGTCCTTTGAATTTGCCAAACTTCTACTTTCTGAGGGGAGCCAGTGGGAAGAGAGGCAGAGCAAAGGGTGAGAAACTCAGAATGCTGCCCCACTGCCTGCAAGCTGCCCCGTGCCAATCTAGCTGCCACCGCTATCAGATGAAGCTGACAGTGGCTGACTCTGTGCTCTGCGGTAGCCTCAATAAGGCATGTTTTGGAAGGGGAAAAGAAAAATTACTTGAGGTCCCTTAGTAGAGCAGAGGATCGCAAACTGTCACTAGAAAATCTCACTGGTAGCTCAGAGGAAATTGTAAGTTCAGGTAAGAGCTAGCTTGGAAGAAAACGGTGTCAGTAGATTGAAAGTGAATGACAGAGGTAAATGTGCTTTTTCCTGCAGATCTTGTTACTATTATGAGTCCAGCCACTGTAGACAACGAGCATACAGAAGTTCTCCCTTACATGCAAGATCGCGATCCAGATCACCGTACAGTCGTAGACCCAGGTAGTATATTTTGTGTGCATTTGGCTTGCTTTTCAGTTGGTTCTCAAGAGACAGTGAAACAATCTAGAAATCATATTATTAATTTTATATTAACAAATGCAGGTGCTTGATTTATTAACTAAGTTATGTTTCCTAGATATGACAGCTATGAGGAATATCAGCATGAAAGGCTGAAGAGGGAAGAATACCGCAAAGAGTATGAAAAACGGGAATCTGAAAGGGCCAAACAAAGGGAGAGACAAAGGCAGAAAGCAATTGTAAGCACTGTGAAGATAACTTTCACTCTGAAATAGATTTCTGTTTCTTTTTGTAGATAACCAAAGCTAAAACTGAGACTTCCTTTTTTTTCTTCTTTATAATAGAACACACAAAATACAAAAATCTGCTCATGTGTATTTCTTAGTATTGAATTTTAGGAAAATATATGTCTTTATAACCACCTACATTTTGATTGTGTAATGCTAATATTTTCAGGTTCTGTAAATTGCAGCTGTCCAAGTTCATCACAGGCCAAAAATACCAAAGACTTACTTGAAAATTGAGAATTTTCTAGAGAATTAAAATTGATCCTCCCTACCTACTACTTATACAAGTGTATCAGTGAGTCTGCATTCTATACTACATAACAGCTACAAGAATTTAATTCTGTTTTTTTTTTTCCATCTGTAGCTTGGTTATTTTTTAAAGTGATTTTTAGGATATGATATGGTTTAAAAAGGTAATTCTTTTGTAATGAATATGGATTATTATTTATTTTGGGCATCGGTGCTCTGCGTAGAATGACTCAAACACCCAAGGCAAAGGAAATGCCCCTGTGGGAATCATTAAACTCTCTTGCATGTTGCAGCAGTAGGACAGAGGAATGGCTATTAGAGGGACAGATGGCTTTTGCCTTTTCTTAGTTCCCTGTTGGGAACTGCACGATGGTTTTGATAAATTGGTAGCTGCTGTAAGTCTGGACTCGCCTTGTAGCTGTCAAGCCTTTTTGGTGCCTTGTCATAATATCTTCTGTTTGGTTTTCTGAGTTCCCGTTCGTTCTGTTCTGTGCTGTTCTGACCATCCTCTTGCTCTGCATTAACTTGCAGACTATGATGCTTCATCTTTATTTCCAGATTTGCTCTTAGTGCTTTATCCAAAGCTCACCAAAATGAATGGGTCTCTTCCCAATGCCTTTAGTTTACTTTGTAGTAAAAGGTTATTTGTCACACTCTCTGCAGCATTTCTCCTAACGCTTAAGCCTCCAGAGCTGAGAGGACGGACAGACTGATGGAGACAAGTGTAGACTAGTGGCAGCAGTAAGTTCTGCAAAACTTAGTTTCTGATTTTTGTCTCTCTTACTCTCTTACTGTTGTCCTTAGTGACCTTGTTCAAATCATTTTGCTTTTCTCTGCTTCATGTGTGCTATCTACAAAATGTGGATGAAGTGTACATTTTGGAAAGCACGACACTTAGGACCTAGTAGGAAACTCCGTGAGGGCAATGGAATGATTTTGCTTGGTTTTACAGGGCTATACTTAAGGCACCATTGCTGCTGTTAATTTTAAAATATCTGCTTTCCACTTTCCACTTACTCAGCACTGAATACTAAATTTCAGGAATCATAACTTAATTTTTCTTTTGTCTAACACAAATTAGGTTCAAGTAGACCTCTGTCATAGGTGTATCTCACTACTTCTCCATTGCTGTACCTCACTTGTATAAATCAATCAGAATCCTACTGTGATGATATAACATTTCTTTTAGGTTGAATCAAAGAAAAAAGAAAGCAGAAATGAGTTGATCAAAAGAGAAGGAAAGAGGAACTAAAAGAAAATTAGGAAGATCTAGATATACTGAAATGTAACTTTCTTCATGTTAATTTCAAACTGTTTAAAATGAAGGCTCAGTTACTTTTCTAATGTGAGCACTGGCAGGTAAATAACTTCATTAGTGAAATTTATATTTATTAAATTATTACTATTATGAATTTTGTATTTATTAATAAGAAATGAAATGATCTAGTGAGATGACAAATCGTATCTTTATAAAATATCATAAATGGAAGATAGTAAAAGCTTAAAATCAGAGTACCAGTATTCAAACTGTATGAGGTGTAGATGAAATGCTGCTAGCTCCTTTCTCCAAAGTTTATCAGCGCTGTTACTTTAAAAATTGAGATTCAATCATACCAGGTAATTTGCTGCGCAAATGAGTGGACCTGTGGGACAGCAGAGAAAGGGAAGCCCTAATCCCCTGAAGTCAATGATAAAATGTGTATTAATTTCACTAAGGCTGCTATTTTAGTCTAGCTTTCTCTGTTACCTTTCTTTTGCCTTTTGCCTTACGGAGCTCTTTTGTAGCACTCTGTCTTCTTGAGGGACTCGACTCATTACTCAGCCCTAAGAACCTCTTCTTTCCTCTTTTTCCTTGAACTTTTTCTGCTACTCTATAAATTTAGGTTCCTTTGCTTTCTGCTCTCAGGACTTCTTTCCTTTCTTGATAGTCTTATTCTCATCCACGAATTGATTCGTGGCCAACATACCTCCAAATACTGTTAAAAGAATGGCTCAAAAATTGAGTAATACTAATAGCTTGCGTGCTAAATGGAGCAGGTGGCCTTTCTTCATAAAAAGCACCACGCTAGCACCTCAGGAGTTCACTGTAGGAAAGATGCATAGAGGAAAGGGAACAGAAATAAAGACTGAACTAAAAGCCATAAGGTGTTATTGGATCAACATCTAGAACTAGTCTGGATGGAACAACGGTAGTGTGACACCTAGGAAAAAGAAGTGAGAGAAAATTTCATACACTTCAATCTGTTAAAACCATATGTGCAGCAATGCTCCCTGATGGTGGAGTGGCTTTTGGCAGAAGTGAAGGCATACTGGCTGAAAGGCTTGTTTTGGAAGTCTGTGTTTGTGCTGTGTGACCATGGCATGTTTACATGGCTACACATTTAGTCTTGCACACAACACATTTGCTACAGGAACTTCAGGTCAGCGAAAGGCCTGGGCTGGCACTTTCTAGCATAGGCTTCTGAATTCATATCCAGACTTAGTGCTGTGTAAAGATGAAACTTAACTTGAATGGGTACTGTAATAATCTTCCCTTCTTCCTCTTCTTTCTTCTTCCCCCTGTCCAGTTAATGGAGATTCAGTGCCTTTTCTGCAGACAGGGGTCTCGATTTTGAGCAGTCACACTTCAGAAATACAGACTGAGTCCACAAGTCATTTTCCATTTAGAAATTGGCATCTAGGCAGCAACCCAGCCAGATCACAGGAATTTGTGAAGGAGACCAAGGACTGCTCTGTGGTTCTGATACACTTCAGGAATTTTTGTGAGCTATGGAGTTCTTTTTCCTGCAACAGCTTTTTGGACCATGTAGCAAATACTTTCCCAAGGACTAGGTTCAGAAATACAGTTAGCACATTTTGGTGCTGTTTCTGACAACCGGGCAGAGAGGCACGAGAGGAGGTAGCAGGTTAGCAGCAGTCGTGGGAGAGGCCTTGGAAGCAGCAAGTGCTGCAACCTGCCTGACAGCTCCACAGCAAAGAGGCCTGCAAGGCCTGTGAGAAAGCTTCATGTCAACAGCAAGTGGCCAAGTGGTAGCAAAAGACAGTGGGTAAAGAGGGGATGGGTGGTGGTGTTCAGCAAGCCTCAGCACGCCCGCGCTCTTGGAGCACTGAAACCCTTAAATGTTTAAGCAGTTCTTAATTCCCCATTAAATGAAGCCCTTCTGGGGCTGGAAGGTTAAACCATTCAACTAGCAGCTCATGTTTTTGGATCTGTTCTCCTCTGCCTCTCTGGTTGCTGCACTGACTTTATGTCACAGCCTCCCTGCAGCATCATTTGCTGCTTGCTCAGGCAGTTGCCAGGAAGTATAACAAAATCCTCTTTTATACCAAGAAGAAATTACTATTAACATTATTACTTTTCATTACTTAAGTGCCGACAGCCTGCATGACGCAAATATCAAGAGAGTCCCTGTCCCAGCAAGCATAAGCAGATAAATGCACCGTGAGGCCACTACAGCGGAAAGAAACACACAGTTTCAAAGAAGATACATTGCTCTGCAACAGGAAGGCAGGAGAAAGGTGGTTTGGTAAATGAGTGCTTGGCTTCTTTAAAGTCTAAAACCAGACTCAGCCTGTAATGGAGTAAATGCCTGCTAATGAAGACTCCAGTATGTTATTTATTTACTTCAGCTGTTTCTGTATTTTTTTCATTTTGAGGACCCTGATCTCAGGTTTCTACCTTTGCTGCAGTAGTTGCTGAGAAAAAAGATTACCAAAATCTTGAGTTTTACCGGTCCATGACTGGTTTTCTAGCAGTCACCATGCAATTTGACTTAACTATTTCAGTCCTCAGTTTGCCACACAGAAACATTTGAAAGTACTGTGGAATCTTCATTCTTTCCTTACTGATCTTCAGGAGCCTTCCTTTCCCATTCAGACTTGTCCAGAGGTTAACACATAGTCCAAAACTATTCTTTAAGGCAATATCTAAGGCAAGTTTTTTACTATTATGACAGAAGCTTACATTTTACAGGCTTTTCCAGTAATCCATAGCAGTTTTATTTTTTAATCTCTGCCCAACCATTCCCATTATGTGTTGAAAATAATATTTCTTCCTCCAGCTTCAAGGATAAATCTCTTTATTGCTTTGTAGTGAAAGAGGAGGGCAAGTCCTTTGGCATGGAAGGCAGTGCAGACATGTGCCTGGAAGAAACATCAGCGCCCTTAACAAGCCCATGGGGTGACCGCCAGACCTCAACTTTAAAATGCTACTAGCTGGTTTTGTCCCTTAGCTTCACACAGAGTATTAGCTGTGTCTTGGAGAACTGAGAACGCACTGTAAACACGCACAGAAGCAGCAGCTGGGAAAACTGAGGTGGGAGCACCTCGGTTTCCACCGAGCCTGCTCAGCAGCACCCAGCGCAGCAAAGAAAAATACTGTGAGAAGCAGCCTGGCACAAAGAGGAATAAAATAAAGATAAAGGGAAAACTGAATACCTCTAATGATCTGCACTTTAGATCCTTGTGATATTAAAGATGAAGAATGAGGAAGGGAAAAGGAAAAAAGTTTTCGAGAAAGTGTTTGCAAGACAAAAATATTCTTAGCATCAGTGAGTTTTGCAGCATGGGCAGCCCTTTTATTGACTCCTAGATTTGCAGGGAATATCCTGTGCTTGTTTTTTCAAGTTTTGGCATGTTTAGTGTTTTAATTTGATATTTAAAATGCTACTTTTCAGTCAGAGATTTTCTGCCATGTATGCTCATTCAAATGTCTCTAGTGCAAGAAAGTGCTAAATGAAAGAGCTTTAGATAAACTGAAAGACAGACATGTAAGGGAGTTGGGATAACATTTTTCTTTTTTTTTTCCTTTATTTACCTGAAAAAAGGGGGGAATGATACTTAAAGCTTATGATGCAAAATAAATCTTCTGCACTTTTGGAAGGAAAATGTGAATATTAACTTTTGGAGTTTCCTAGAGATTCCAACCTCTACTTACATTAAATTGAAAACAAAAGTTTTTCTCTGCAGATCTCTAGGTTCTATAGTCATATATTATATTTTCTAGAAAGTACAGTAAAAAACATTTTTAATATGCACATATGGACTTATGTGTGTAACTTACTCTAAAATAAGTAATATTTAGAGGTATTTTGTAATCTTGTTAAACTTGTAGCATTCCTGAATATTAATAGGCAGGCATAAAAGGCAGGTAACTCTATGCATGCAAATGAATTTATTCATAATTGTTTCTAAATAAACCAAAGTTAGTCAAGACAAAGTCAATACTGTATGAATCCTGGATTCTCCAAAACCTTATACCATCATGGCACTCCACTGAGATAGCTGAAAGAATAGTTCCATATCTGCACACTGGAGGACATATGGTACATTTCAGCTTTAAATTTCAATTTCCTTAATTTTGCAGATTTAACTTACTCCCTTAATGATAGTTTAACAGGCTTATTTTTTAATTGTTCAGTTTTGTTTTATTACAGTTGTCTTAAAGGGATATTAGAGATATAAAGGTTATTAGAGGGGTAGAAAAAGACAAAATTGCACAGGCACGCACTCAGACTTATGAAAGAGTGTGCAATAGTTATTTCCATAACACTGTAATATAACAGTCTTGATGTCAGTGAGTGAAACATTAGGTTTTTTCAGTCGAGATGTATTATCTCAGCTAAAGTGTATTAGACAGTCTGCTATGTTATGTTCTGCTCCATCTGGTCAGTCATTTAGGTTCAATAGCAAGTATCAATGGAATTGTTTCTTATCAAGTGTTTCAGTGCGGTTAAATCCTTGATTTGGTAAAACAGTCTGAAAAAGTAATTACTGTGCATATGCAGATTTTCCTATTTTTGAAGTTTATGGTACCCAACCATAATGAAAAGACAGCAGATTTGGAGCGGGGAAAATGGGAAGAAATGCAGATTTCTGTTTCTTACTGTCTGCAGTCCTTATTTCACAGTAACCGTTCCCAAAATTCTCTCTCAGGAGGGTCAGGGCTCTTGACTAAGACACACTGGAGACTGAGCCAAAGATCAGCAACTGTTTGATAATAGCTGGATGCTAAAAAACAGCCCCTGCTCCATAAACTCATGACCAATGATGAGCACATTCACCTTTCTTCTAGCAGTGCTTGCTTCGCCAGGCTAAATGGATTTTGCAGAGAACGAGGGTAGTTTAGCACACACACACACTTTAGAGAGCATTATGTTTAAAAATGAGGGTCTGTCCTGGCAGAATGGTAGAGGATGACTAACTCAGTCACCTTTATTCCTTATATAATTGACAGAATAGTATATGGCATCTAAAGGAAGTACTTACCTGATCCCACTGATTAAGCAGAGCGTATGCATACTTTGGAAGAGTGAATGAGGACTTCATTGGCCTGACCAGGTAGCTACACAGGACCTAGAGTAGTACCGTGGTCTGTTTGTGCAGTGCCTCAGTATTTAGGGCATTTGCCCAAGAAATAAGTGTTTTGGATGACTGGATCAATTTCTTGGGGGCTTTGATCTCAAATCTCTCATTCCTCAGTAGCTTAGATTAACTGGATCTGGTCTCTAGGAATTTATGGGGCCAAGAAAGGAATAAGCAAAAAAGAATTGACTCTCTAATATAGTGAGAAAGCATTTCTCTTGGGAAGAAGTTATCTTAAATTTGATGTCCTGCTCCAGGAATTGTATTTTGGTGTTTTTTGTTTTGTTTTGTTTTAATTTTGTATTGTATGGTCTCTTGTAGCAGAGTGCCACTATAGCAACAGTGAGTGCAGTGGGTGCTCTGATGGTCAAGAAAGAGACACCAGGATCATTTTCATCTCCACATGTATTTTGGTATTATTGTCTTAGGTCTTCACCCAGAATTGTTAAGGTTGGAAAGGACCTCTAGAGATCATCTAGTCCAAGCCCTATTGTCTTTGGCCCATGAATAACTAGTGCCTTAAGTCTTAGTCTTGTCTGTGGTCCATGAATGACTAGAGCCTTGTGCCTCTTTGTGAACTCATGGGAAACATATTTCCTGCTGTATCTGAATCGTGACACTGCAAAACTACCTTTCTCTTAAGGCAAGAATGTTTCTGAGCAGTAATGTTAGTCTATATTTAGGTCCCTAGAGCCTTTTGGAGGTCTCATTAGCTTTAGGCATCTTCAGGTTGAGATATTCGTGAATTCTTCTTAGCTGGCATAGCTCCCTTGCAACTCAGCACCGAAATTCTACGCAGGTCTCAGGTGCCAGAGTGGATGGTCTAAACTGACATTGCTGCAGTGACTGACACTAACTGAGAATTTGGTGATGGTTCAGTGTATGGGATGAATATGTGTGTGTGTGTATAGGGGGGATGAACGAAGGGCCAGCAGGACAAGTGCCTCAAGCCTGAAGCTATGTGAGGCGAAGGGTGGGCATTCAATCCACCTACAGCTAGTGCTTCTTCACCCACCCCTTACTTTAAGAACAGCTATCTGAAGATCTCTTTCTGCCTGTTATCTTAATTGCAATTCACTAAATACCTCTGTCCTCAGAAAGGTGTGAACCCCAAAATTCTTAAGTGACTCTTATCAAGTCTCCTAGTCTTCCTCTCTAGTTTGTCCTAGTTTGCTGGATATTTTTATTCAGAAAGGTATGATTTGACTATGACCTGATGATTTTGAAAGTATCTTTGAAGTTTTACTCCAGATGTTGAAGTAACATGCAAGGCACTCCTAACATCAGTAAAATCAGGGAATTTAGGTAGTTTTTCCTGTAAATAATCAAAATCCCTTGCTCCTAAAAAATACTTCAATAAAAATTTTCTTCTGAGATCCACACAGATTTTCCTCTGTTTTGAGATATGGATTATTGTGGAAATGCAAGTGCAAAATGGCTCAAATGAATCTGAATTTATAATGTTATCATTCATTTATGCAATTACTGTGTGACTTTATACCTCTCTGCAACTAAGTTAGGGTCCTGGTTTTGCTCAGTGTTACACTGATTGCAGGAGAGGGATCCTGGTTCTGTAGAGTTCACAAGTAATCAAAAAGCTAGAAGGGAAGAAAATACAAAAAGTTATGAAGGGAATTTTCAGTGTATGTGCAGCAAAAAAAAGTAACAGAGTGGACTAACAGTGGAGCCTTGGAGGACCATAATACCTGACAAATGTGTAATCACTGAAATACCATATTTTTTCCAATAGACAGCTATTTTAATTTCTAGCAGGATTTATAAAGTCCTTTTCATATGCGATGCACTCTAATTATGTATCCTTAGCACTTCACTATGCATATATGTATCAGTTAATCTGTATTGCATATTTGGTAAAAATATACCTTCCCTGTTGCTCCTTCTCAATAGGAAGAAAGTCGTGTGATTTATGTGGGCAAAATCAGACCTGACACAACCCGAACAGAACTGAGGGACCGGTTTGAAGTTTTTGGTGAAATTGAGGAGTGCACCGTAAATTTGCAGGATGATGGGTAAGAATTTTTGAGAGTACTACTTGTTGGGAGCTGCTATATGTAAAAAGTTATGGCAGTAAGATTACTGGTATGTGAGTTACCAGTGTAAGTGCTGTGACAGATGACATGCTGAGTTCAGAACCTTATTTATTTTCTTTCATCCTTATTTATTAATCTTGCTAGTTGAGATTTCCTATCCAAGAAATAAGTATTTAGCTGCATGACAGGACAATCATGCTGATAAATGGATGCAGTACTTCTGGCATTTCCACTGCTGGATCTCCTGCAAGTTCTGGCCTTCAGGAAAGGGTTATACTAATCTGCATTAACTCTTCAGTTTTTGTTCACATCTCTGTTTTTCAATTACAGAGACAGCTATGGTTTCATCACCTACCGCTATACTTGTGATGCCTTTGCTGCTCTTGAAAATGGATACACTTTGCGCAGGTCAAATGAACCTGACTTTGAGCTGTACTTTTGTGGACGCAAGCAATTTTGCAAGTCTAACTATGCAGACCTAGGTAGGTATTTTGCTGTGTGCAAATTGAAAGTATATAAGTGGAACCTTTTATCTCCAATTTTATCTGGGTTTTGTTTACATCTGGGAGGGAACTGTTTACCATATTTAAATGGTAGGTGGGGTTTTTTTTTGCATAAAGTAGTTTTTTGCTTCCTGTGAGAAGTTCAAAAATCCAGTAGTCTGAACTCTGATCTGAGTTGACCTTTCTTTTTTCAGGTATTTGCCTGTAGAAACTCTTTGAAAGCCCATTTTCATCATTATCAAAATCAGTCTCCCGTATTCAAGAGTAACTTTCCATGTTGAAATGATCGTGTCATAGATAGCACCATTTCTGCTTTACTATTTGTTGTTTAATGACTGCTTTATTTTGCCACCTAATTTCTTTATATAAACGCCAAACAGAGAGCAGAGTAGATGCCTCACTGAAAAAAAATCACTTTGAATCTTTGCCATGAGTTGGCTGAAATGTGAACTTGCAAGGACTTGCAAGAGGCACTTAACTGTGATTTATAGTTTCTCAGCTTTGAAAGCCAGTAGGACTCATGATGATCAACTATGTGTAACCCTTAGACAGAGGCTTCACATCTCAGCTGGTGATTCCCACATCAAGCACAGGAATGTACATATGAAAGCATCCCCTTTTCAAGGCCTTGCAGTCATGATGTGAGAGCCTCCTTTCAGTGGAGAGTTTAGCATGTCCTTAGGTGTTTGCACTTCCACTGGCACTTTCCATGTGCATACTGGGAATAGCAACTGGTCCGATTGGCAGTAACAACCTGTGCGAGTCTTTCCTGTTGCTGCCTGGGCGGAAGTGTGCGGTTCTGCTGTGTGCTCTTGGCGAAGTTGCGGTGCAGGCTGGCTGATGCATGTGTTTTTCCTCTTGCAAATGTGCTTGGAGCTGTTCAAACTCCTACTGCAGGAATACTTATGTATGGAGATAAGGAGATGCTGCAGTCTACTGAAATATCCTCTATAATGGTATAATAAATTACTAGCTCACTTCTTATTTAATTATCTTTTAAAATGTAAAGTATTCATTAAATGTTAAACCTCTCCTGGTACCTGCATAAACAGACTAAAGGTGTAGGAGATAATGTTTTCTGAATAAAATAGCAAGGGACATTTTGCCATTGAATCTTTATTAATCAGATATTGTGTTACTTCTTTTTTTATGAATTAATGACCACAGTCATTAAAATCTCTGCATAACCCTGTAACACAGTGCTAATGAAATCTTGTATGTACTGCCCTTGGCTTTGTACAATGCAGGAAGTGAATATAAATATTTTTTTTATAGCCAATTGCTGTCTTTTCTGGATAAATGCTAAAGATGATACACATTGTTCACAATGAATATGCTATAATTCATTTCAGTGTCTAAACAGATAACGTAATGCGAAGAAAAAGCAATTGACTGCTGAAGAGATAGAGGGTTGACGGTAAAAATATAAAAGGTAGCAAGGCATTTTTTTGAAACGTTGCCTGATAAAAACAGTAAAAACAGATTGAAGTCTTCAATTGATTTGACTTATCTTTGGTAGTGGAAGCCAGGGGTGTCTGTTTCTGAAAAAATCTGGGATTTAAAATAAGTTGTCCAAAGGCAACCCTCTTGAATATTATTCATCATGGGGAGTATTCCCTGGAAGAGATTCTGTAGTGAGTGGGATTCCCAAAGTATCTCTGAGTAGAATATTTTCACTTTGTCGTGCTGACAGCTTGAGCCTTTCTACTTCAGACTTCATTCTGTGTGTTTTGTAGAGAATCTGATATAGCTACATAAGGAAATGGCAGGATGAACTTTAAAATTCATGAGCTAGTACAAGGGCAGAGAGAATTAATCAGCCTTGAGTTGAGTACAGAAGAAAGAAAACACTTGAAAATAGTAGACAGAACTTTAACACCTCTCCTCTGTGAGAGGATATTGTCTTAACAACTTGTAATGAACATTTAATTCACAGTGTGTCTTATAGTGGCAGATGAGGAGTTCTGATTAATCTCAGCGCACCCCTTTCTTGCCATTTCTTGTGTTGGCACTCGCAAAACACGTGTTGTAAGCATGAGGCGGAGTCAGCATTAAGTAGCACTGACTGCAGAAGAAAATTCAGTGCTTGCAGTCGTGTCAGTAGCTGCTCTACTGCAACTATATGACCACAAGTGCAAAATCCCTCCTCTGCTGTAGAAACATAATGATATATATCTGAGCCACTGTAAAATCTGGAGCAGATCTTACAGGTCACCTCTAAAACACACATTCCACAGGAGTCAAACCATTTTCATTGCTATTACTTAGCAAGGCTTAGGATCCCACCTGAGACTGGTCATATGGCAGCATGGAGGCCCTGCCCTGAGGTGCTCATACTCTAAACAGGTAAACTGTAAATCCAAAGAATAAGGGAAAAGCAGAGATTCGGGGAGATGTAGTGACTTGTACAAGATCGCACAGTGGATCAGCAAGAGATGGAAAGCTGTCCTGTCCAACAGGCTGACATGGTTTTGTGCAGGACGCCCTGCTGTCACCTCACAGTAAATTTTGAATAGTACATCCTATCGCAATTGCAAAACAGTAGTGGAATTTTTGGTAAAGTGTTAGTCAAGATTGCCTGGACTACACAGAAACCTATAAATAGCAGTGCACCTGGGCTCAGTCCCTGGAGAAACCCTCTGAGCTTACCTGCTCTATTTACATTCAAGTTTATAGCCCTTTCTCTGAACTCATGGCAGCTACTGCTTTTGTTAAGTTCTGAGTCATAACAGAAAGCTTTGGCCATACCTGAGCTTCTCTGATACCTTTTCCTGGGCTTTTACCATCCTATAACACAAGAAAACAAGAGAGTTAGTGTTGTAGTACTTTGTTGGTACTGTTGTGCAAAGAAAGTGGTAAATTGTGAGCCAGCACCTCTTGCCTCCTGACTGATCCTGCATCTCTTTGGTTCCAGATTCAAACTCAGATGATTTTGATCCTGCTTCCACTAAAAGCAAGTATGACTCCATGGATTTTGATAGTTTACTTAAAGAGGCACAGCGGAGCCTGCGTAGGTAACATGCATCATGCCTGAGGAAAATGGAGGGATGGCGAATACCTCACGGACATCACGTCCTTCAATAATGGACAATTACAAAGTCATACTTAGGAATTTCTCCTACTTTACACTCTCTGTTCAAAACCATGGTTTACATGAACACAGCTGCTCGATGAGTGAAGAGGCAGAATGGATATGCAGTAAGCACACGTGTGGCCATGGGTGTCAGCTTTGCTTCCCCGGGGTGATCGGTGGCGGGGATTTCTGTCGTTCATAGCGGGTTTGAGGGCAAACCACGTGACATGGCAGCAGTTCCAGAGATACTCTTACAATGTAGAACTTCAAAATGTGTACATATCGCATTTTAACAAGAAAAAAAAAAAGAAAACAAGAAAAAAATACAAAAAAAAAAAGCAGATTTGAGAACTACGGCTGCTAATGTCTGGGAATCAGACACTGCTTTTTTTTTTCTTTTTCTGTTTTTTTTTTTAAAGAAGATTTTTCTCACGACACAATGATCCTATGACAATCCAGAAGAAACCACAGGTCCTAGAAGCCTACAACCTGCTATTTTTTATGTTTTAGATTTTTTCTTTTTTTTTTCCCCCCATTTTTTTCCTTACAGAAGAGAAAATGAAAGGCTAAAGCTTCCCTTACATTTTGAAGTTTCATCTTTTAATTCTGACACCCATGTAAATGTCTACAACGTTGATCTTCCACAGCAAAATTTTCAAAGCCGTGTTAATGGTCAAATGTGCAGCTTGTTCAGCGATTTATTCTAATGAGCGGACGTGGTGTTACATTATTAATGAGAGTTGGATATAACTATCTGAGTGTGTGCACAGATAGTTTATTTGCTACATTCTCTAAAGTAGTTGAGTATTTACAGATGTTAAATGGAGTATTTTTATTTATGTACATACTGTATGACAATGTTGGTTTTTGGTTACAGCTATGCACTGTAAATGCAGCCTTCTTTTCAAAAACTGCTGAACTTTTCTTAATCAAGAATACTCAGATGTAATTATATGAGGTGAAACAGTTACTGTACACTAACATATGTAGAAAGCTGAACTTATGCCTATATATATTTGATTGTAAAAAAAAAAAAAGCGTGTGGGTGAGGGTGCGGGTGTGTATATACATGTGTGCGTGTGTCTGAGTGCAAAAATGCTTTACACACATTCATCCCTTCTTTGGTGAGCTTATATAAGAACTTTGTCAAGAATTATCCTAGCCCAAAAGGTATTAACCACTTCTGCAGTATTTTTCCACATTTTTCTCATTGCTTGTTTTTCTTTTGCAGTTTTATACACTGAATTTGTTAGGGGAATGAAATTTTCTCATCTAAATTTTTCTAGAAGATATCATAATTTTATGTAAAGTCTCTCAAATGGGTAATCATTAAGAAATGTTTTTATTTTATGTATCAACAGTAGTTTTGGAACTAGAGGTCAAAAATCTTTTTTAAAAGATATTTTGTTTTAATTTTTGTGATTTTAATTTGATAAAAATATGCCAAGATACTAAGTGCAGTATGATTTTTACAGTAATTCTGTGTCTAAACACTGTTCTTGAAGCCAGTAATGTTTTCATTGGCAGAGTTTAATGATGGTATTTATCTATATTTTTTACAGTTATGCATCCTGTATAAATACCAATCCTTCATTCCTTTGTTTACTAACAAGACATATTTATCAGTTACAATTATCCTATTTATTATAAATTATGAGATGACTAAAATAATAAAAAGGCCAGTGGAAATTTTATACCTAGGATGCATGATGGTTGTCAGTTTGGAGTAAGTGCCACGTTTGGAAATTCAGCTTTTGCAGAAGCGGTCGGGGGTTGTTCTTTTTTTCTTTCCTTCTTTCCTTTTTTACTATGCACTAGCATGGCCTCAGATGTGCCCATGACATTGTTGCTAATGATATTGCTTCTGCTAAATTAAATAGAAACTTCTGGAAAAAAAATATTCAGTGGTAAATGCTACTACTCTGAGCATCAGGATTTCATATGAACTTGGAGTCTCTAGACTGAATCAGCAAAGAAGTTTGGAATTTGCTTGTGAATGTATAGATTTGGTATTCTATTACTGTTTGGCATTCATGACTCCTCTTAAACGTAACTATATAATCTCCCTTCCACTCCCAATCTTAGGAAACCGATTCCACCCCATGCCAGTGCAGTTGATTTTGATGACTGCATTCATTTTATCACCAGCGTATTGTGTTCTGAGAGATTCCACTGTCTGTCTTGTTGGATGCTTGCTTAATTTTTCGGCTTCTTCTTTCTAAGTAGATAGATAGCAATAAAAAAGAGAAGAACTTTTTCAGAGGTTCTCTGTTACAACTGTAACGTTCTTTAATCCGCGTAATTCTTGTTGTTGCTCTGTAGGTTAAAAATGCAGGTATTTTAACTTTGTTTGAATGCCAAACTAAAAGTTTACAATTTTCCTTTCTGAATTTTGAGTATCTTCTGTTGTAAAGAAAAATATTAAAAGCAATAAATTATTTTTAAGAAATCAATATTTAGTATATCATATTATGTGTTCAAGGACCAGATGCATTACCTATTTTGCCTTTAAATTTCTGTGACTAAATTTTAAATACATTCTCTTTTGCTGTAGTTTGCTGACATAAATAAATTGATGTGGGTTGTTTTTGGAGGCGGGGGGAGGATTATTTATTTTTTCCCGAGCAGGCATAATGTCCTGAGTTAATTTTTTTTTTTTTTTTGCTGGCCTAGCAAACATTTGTATTTTGAAGATGGCTTCCTCTGTTTTTTTTTCAAATTACGTAAGAAATGAATGTATAGCTAGGATTGCTAAATAAAGCTATTTATATACTTTGTAGGCACTGTAGTCGGTAACCCATCAAAATTCAAACTTGGCATCTCCTTTTTTTTTTTCTCCCCCAAGAACATTTCGAACTAGCACATGTCTCACATTGTCACCGGAGGCAAATTGCAGCATAGATCTATGTGTCTTTTAGATGAAGATTGTACTGTTGCTTTCATGCTGTGGTAAGTACCACATCTGCAATACAGGTAACAGAACTGGTACTTAGAAATTCTGGTCTTTTCTAGAGCCATAAAAAAATAATTCCTACATAATGAAAAATGATCCAAATCCAAACAGAGGGAGCCTAAAACTGAAGAAAAGATACCTGTGCGGAACTGCTTTGAACAACAGTTGGGCTGCCGTCACCGGCAGCAGCACTGTGGAAAGTTTGTGCCTCTAGGATGTAATAGTTGGGTCAGCTGAAAAAAAACCACATCTTCTTTTCATCCCTTTAGATGTAAGCTTACCGTAGGTAATGATTATGTGTCCTTTTTGATGGCTGTAATGAGAACTTCAATCACTGTAGTATAAGATCTGATCTATAAATGACCTACAATAGCCATGTAATATAATGTGATGATTCTAAATTTGTACCTCTGTGACAGACATTTTCAATAATGTGAACCACTGACCTGATGGCGCTGCTGTAAAACTTGTGCAGTAGGAGAGCATGTAAAGCTGCTGGTTGGACTATGCTGAACAGGGAAAGCGAGCTGTTAGTTAAGCCCGAGCTGGGCTGTTCTCCACCTGCCAATTCTACATGTACTTTTGTGGATTAATTCATTGTATGAAAATTCCTGTGTTCTTTTTTTTTTTTTTTTAATGTGCAGTACACATCAGCCTCACTGAGCAAATAAAGGGAAACGAATGTTTCAAATCCACTTCTGTTTTTCTTTTTTGTCACAATTGTCAGGCTTTTTTCGCCCCTACCTGAGCACATAGTGAGTTTACTCTTACTCTTCTTGATGGTCATGGTTGTATTTTAAATTGCAGCCCATATCACGTCCGTGTTGCTGCTCTCTGGGCAGGGGACAGAACCAGTAGCTTTAGTAAAGAAACCTAATAGTAGAGACGCACTGCCCACCTCTCCACTGTGAGTAACATTGTAGAAGGGCCAGCAAAAACTTTATGGGAAAACTTTGGGAAAAGTGCTCAATTTTGGACTTTTGAGCGTTACTAGCTGGAGTGATGAGAGGCAGGGGCAATGTAAGGGTTTTACTACATGGCTGAGTTTGGACTGTGCAGAAAATAGACCAGTATGTCTGAAATACTGGGTGTCTTCCGTCCTCAGGAAGTCTTCCTTCCATTTCAGTAGGATAAAGCGCCACTCCGATCTGCTTTTAGCAACATTTCTGTCTTAGCAGACAGCTGAGGAGAATCGGACAGGTAGGTGGGTCAACTAGTATGAATTTTTGGATCCTCCCTGGAAAATGCAGAGTGTATGCAGAGCATGTTACTCTGCCACACCAGCATCACTGCTATGCAAGTAACAGCTACATGGAGAGGTACTTAGGATCCAGCAAATGCTGCTTACAGCCCTTTCATTTTAAAGTCATGTAAAAGGGAATGAAATTGGCTTGCTTTGGTATGCATAGGCCAGAAAGGTCCGCTCACTGTAGCCAAGGGACTTTTATAAGCCTTCCCTGTTGCATGCACAGCCTCCAATGATGGCTGGCGATACCGCGCTTCATGACTCAGCTGGCCCTGCTGTGATCGGCTCACAAGCCCTCTCATCTGCCCACCCGGTGCCACGGCGGGCAGCTGAGGTGCGCTGAGAACAGCAAGGGGCCGCCGGCAGCGCAGCGGCTGCACGGAGAGCGGGTGTACATAGCTGCAGGCTTCAGGAGCACTCAATTCACTTAGAACGCCTGCCTCAATACTCTTAAGTCTCCAGCTCATCCCTGTTCATAACAGTGCTGTTTATTCTATATGTGTGCCATGAAAATGCCACCTGGGGTATTTATGAACTTCCTCTTCACACACTCATTTGACCCGAGCAACCTGTTACTAGCTTATAGCAAGAGGTGCAACCTCCTGCTGTTTGTGTGGATAAAACAAGAGTGGGACCATGAAGGGGACTGCCCAGGAGCAGCTGCGTGCGTGGTCTTGCAGCACATGAACAGGCGATGAGTCTGCCCTGAGGGACATGCAGGTGCCTGTCATCTCTGGCCAGTGAGTCCAGACACCCTCTCTTGGCTGCCCCAAGTAGACTCACCTTTTCCATGACCAGCACAGAGCTACGGGTAAGGTGCCCATGGGGACAGCTGGCAGCCCAGGGCTGCAGAGGCAGCTCCTCTTTCCCTTCCCAGAGGCTGGTGCCTCAGCGCTCACCTGAGACGCTCTCCTCCCGCTGGGATCCCCTGCAGGGATTTTTCTTGCCCCTGCAACCTTCCTTTCTGTCACTAACTTTCATCTCCCTTGTGCTCCCTTAAGGACCTCTTTCTCCAAAGAGCAGAATCTGCACTTCTATTATTAACAAATCCTAAACTTGAGCTTGGTGCTCACATGGCTTTTAAAATGAAATTCTTTACTGGGTAGGATTTACACTATGCCCAATCAAATTAGTGCTTAAAACTTAGTGGGCCAAATCCATCCCTGATGTACTTCATTGGTGTTGCTGCAGTTATGCAAGGTGTTAATTTAGCCCAATATTGCTTCAGTTAAGCAATATTTATAACTTATAAGCGTTTTGATTCAATTTCATTATTCATCCTATAGTTTTGCAAAGCACTCTGGTACTTGCAAAAAGCACTGTTTTAAATTTTCAGTAAAGTATTTCTTTTTCCCTTGTCATTTCATTTTAAATTATTAAGGTTTATTGCATAAAATCAGGTCCTCATTTATTAAGAAATCATCCTGTCCATTGCCTATTCTCCTGGGCTAATATTTTTTTCCCATAGTGAATGCTGCAAGCCGAGCACCTGAAATCAAATTCGGGCACCTCAGTGAGTGGCCTGATTTTAAAAAAATGCTGAGCATCTTTCAGCTCACATTGACTTCAATTAGACCTGCTGGCTCTCAGCACTTCTAAAATCAAGCCACATATTTAGAGCCCCAATTCAGTGTAGCATTTACATTTGTGCTTAAGTCCATCCTGATTCAGCAAAGCACTTAAGCATGAGAGTTTTTAGATCCATTGAAATCAAGTGCTCCTCTGCTGCTTTGAATAAAAATAGACTCCTGGACTGGGGCCTAAGGATCTAAATACAGACACTGAAGCCTAATTTTAGGCCTCCATTTGGTAACTTTGGCCTTGCCTGCCACCTTTAACCCAATAATGCTTCCAGAAAATACAAAATACCCATCAGGCATTTATGAGGGTTTTATTTATTTATTTACTTATTTTTAGTGAAAAAAAAAATGTATCAGAAAGGAACACTGGCTGTGAACAAATTCTTCCTTGAGGAGAATATTTTGAAAAGTTTAAATATACCACTAACAAGCTTCCTTACTTCATCAATACTATTTCAATTGCAATTCTAGATTTAAGATCTATGTCCATTTATTCTATTCTCCTTCACTATTAATTACTGAATCACTATGTTAAGCTTAACAAATGTAACTTCTCCTGCTTTTTTTTTCTTGCAAATCATACTCTCAACATTGATATTCCATGTTCACAAGCAAACTAAACTATAAATCAATTTTCTCTACTTTATCAAACAGGAGAAAGTAATAAAGAAGGTCAGAAATAGTACAGTAGTTCCTTGGAGGTTTGTAACATCATAATTTAAAGCTCAGAGAGATTGAATCAAAAGTTGAATGAATCCCTAAGGGAAAAGATTCTATATAGATTCTATTGATAGACATAAGGCAGCCTGTCTTCATTGGGAACTGGTATATTTGTTAATATGTTGGGACAAAGGAAACTATTCTGCTCAACAAAGAAGAAAATGAAATCTTCAGTGAGGGAAAGTGAAAATATTCTTTGCACTTCCTGTTGCTCGGCTCTTCTTTTACTATTGCGTCTAAAAAAAAGAGAAAGCAAACTAATCTTTTGATGCACAGCGTGTTATTCTGAATGCATTTAGTGTCTGTGTCCTCACCTTATCTATTATGAGTAAATTATGAATACTACGTTTCAATGAATTATATACATTATGTAATATGCATATATATGTATGTATACAACATGTAAATTTTAGACAGTACACTTGATAAGTGTGTACAAAAACAACCTCATTCTAAAATCTTAGCACTGTATGAACCCAAAGCAAAATAAATGGTTGTATTTTTCAGTGACAAATTTTGGTAGAGCTAGACATATTTTTTCCAAAGAGGGAAGCATATTCTTCAAAGAATGTTTAGCTTTTAAGTGTCCCTTGAATTATTGCAGTTTCCTTTCCACATAGTTCTGAAATCATATTTTAGAAAGACATCTGTGATTCTCTTGAAAAAAAAACCTGTAAGTTTATTGACATGACCTGGTGAATTGAGTTCTCCTTCCAAGTTCAAGTGGATTAATAGGGAGGGGGGAAAAAGACTCCTGTGGAAAGAAAAACAATTAAAAATAAATTTTGCTAATGTCTTTGGTTGGAATAATTCTCCACATAATGACTGTTTTTGGAGTGCATACATGGTGAAATTCAAGATGAAAAGGCTTGCATACTCACTATTTTCTTATTGTATTGGCTAGTAGAGAGGAACTGAACTGCACTCTGATAAAGGCAGCTGTACAGAAAACCAGGCATAAAATGCCAGTCTCTTCCCTTTTACATATACTCCAGTCTGTGTAAAGAGTGGACAGTTATCAAATGTAAATGATTGCCTGAGCCTTATTTGCGTCATGATAGATTGCTGAGCAGATGTAATATAAATGAAATCCAAAACTATATATGAAGAAAACCATGGCCTAAATGTAGTGTAAATTATTATTAAGACTCTTAATTGAATAAAATATTTGCTACAATTTGTTTTTGACAATGTGCATTCCATTCTCTATTAAATTAGTGCTTGATAAAGTAATAAAATTATTACAGCCATAAAGTCACTGTGCTATACCTTCAAGGCAAGGCATTCGAGAGATCTTCTCGTCGTCCTCGGATTATTGACTTTGGCATTATGAAAAATGCATATTGGTGCCTTACACTAATTCTTTCCTACTACATTTGCAACTCAGGCCTATGCTTATTCATGCACTGTGTTGGCAGTAAATTAAAAAAAAGAGAGAGGAAAAAAAAACACATCCAGGCACAACACTTGAAAACTGATGGAATGCTTTCTTTTTTAACCATTTATTGGAACAACACCACAGGTAACTTTAGTTTTCTATTACATGAATAATGTATTATAGCAGCTAGGCATGCCCTCAGTTATAGACTCCTGCCAGCGAGTAGTGGAGTGGTGAGTGCTATCACGGAATAATGATTAATTACTCGTCCTTCTGAAGGAGCCTAGTTTTGTAAACTGGTCACACAGCATGTTACGTGGATTGTGTCTGCTACACAAAAGGTTACTTGCAATCACATAATGAGACATAATGATGCACATCACAACAATTCTTTGGTACAAATATGCACACAATGGAATTTAGATAGAAACCCATTTATTTGCCCACCCTGTTTGGGCTACGAAACTTGCCTGCATTGCTGCAAGGCTAGCATTGCTTCTTCTGCAATGCTGACATTTTGCATGAAAATACTGTAACTAACCAGTGCTTTGGGAACCTCGAGCAGTGCCTTCACGGCATGGCCCCATGACAAACTGCTAGCATCTGCTGGGAGAGACTTGGCTGCCCTGGTGTGACCACCCAGGTGGGAGGGATCCTGCGCTGATGTGTGCCCAGGTTCTCCGTGGGAAGTGGGATGCAATTCCTCACTGCACACCTGTGTGCGCTCTCTCCCATCTGACCTGGGAAAAGCAATCCAGTTTTCACCATATCCTGTACATCACCGTATAGGCAAAGGAGGAAGGACTTTCAGAAGCACAGCAGTAAATCCTAGAGCCACCACTTTATTGAGTTGTAGATGAAAAATATTGTAGGCTCCTGCTCCTTGAAAAACAAGAAGTGCTCGGTCAAGGCTTTCCCCACTTTGCTGCCTGAGGTGCCACCACAGCAGTTGGTGGTAGGGCAGTGGTGCTGCTCCTGCATGTTCTCCACGGAACACAATTGCCAGAATAGGGAGGGTCTGGTTATGACTGTGCTGCAGAACTGGCCAAACTGGGATGCACAGGGATGATTTGGGCACATTGGGTAGATAGTTTCAGCACAGGAGCTGCACCTGAATGGCTTATAGGGCACCTATGTGGTTTGTGGCCCTCGTTTTGAACACTCCTGCATCACAGTTATGCATCTCTGCTTGGGAACTCCCCTGTAGCTGCTGTTCACATGGTTCCTTTGGCCTTTGGTGTCTCTTAACTCAAAGGACAACATTTTACGACACAATTAATACATCGGCATGACTAGGGTAGGAGATCAGACACACTGTAAAAGTTTATTTTCCTATAAAGGAGACGGACTTTGCATATGTGGCATGAATTGCCTGCTGTTCCACGTATGAGGCAATAAATAAAGCGCCTCCTGTCAACAGGTCATCAGCAGCCTCAGATGCTACCGTGCAGCTCCACAGAGCTGCGGACAGGCTCCTGGAGGTGACACCAGCACCAGGGCAGCAGCAGCGCTCCTGACATTTCCCACAGCCCTCCATTTGGTCACAGTCCCGGCCACCGCTTTACCCTGCAGGACACGAGAGCTATGCGAATCCCGCCAGGCTGCTGCTATGTGCCCTTTCAGCACAAGAAAGGCGACCACGAGCCGCCTCCGTGGGCCGCAGGAGGTCTGGCAGGGCCATGTCTGCGCCCCGGCCCCCTGGCGAGGCTGGGCTGGGAGGAGAGGGCCGGGGCGGCAGCGCGGGAGCTGCTGGGCGCAGTGGCAGCAGTATATTTAGTGAACAGCTGGCATAATTCTGCAGCTAACAAATATAATTTTTCTTCCACAAATAGTTTCATGAACAGTAGATCACACGGAGGCTGATTTACCGCCGCACTCTCCGCCGCGGAGCCCCTGATTTGTACTAATCTTGCCGAGGCGGCCCTGCAGCCTTTCCCCCTGCAAAGGCAGTAATGGATAGCGATGCTGGTGCTGTCTGTCTCTGGCTCTTCCCACACACTCTTGGCTACCTATTTACAGGAAATAAAATGCAATCTGTAGGACTGCCGTATGCTGAAGGCCTTTTCCCCTTTGTTACGTTTAGCTTGGAGGTGACTGTCATGATCACCTGGGGAATGGGAATGCAAAGGACAGACAGCATGATGGAAACCACATGGAGAGGCTGTGCAAAAGGCTCTTCTTGGAAAATGGGCAATAAAGCAGTGGGATCTTGCATTTTGGTCCCTAAGTGGTTTTAGCTTTATTTCCTAGCCTCACAAACTTTGCTCATCTAACTAATAAGGTGTCAGTATTTGCAGACTCGGGTCTTTCCATTTTTACAGCCGGGCAACTGTGCCGAGATTTTGGTAGAAACCTTAATGAGAAAGGGCAGGAAATGGACAGGAAGCATTGGGCATGAAGTCTAATACTGCCAGAGCTGCCCAAGGAGGCTGGTCAGACGCACCACCACCACCCAACTCCTGCTTGTGTTGTCGGTAAACTGGTGACATCCTATGAAAGCCTATAAGTAACTGAAGAATCTATGTATTCCCTTAACCATGATGATAGTAGGCTACCCCACAGTGAGCTTTCTGGGATGTTTCTTCCTGGTGGAAGAAGTTCTGCCAGGCACCTGAATCTCATGACTCTGGTCTTGTTCCACAATGTTGGGACCAGTGCTGGTGGGACCAGATGAGGGCTGGTTCCACACACAGGTGCTGGCTGCTAGTTTGTTCCCATCCTGCTCGGCAGTGCTAGACTCACTCTATGTCTGGGAGGCCAGGAATACAGTTAGGCTAGACAAATGGAATGGGAACAAACAACAAAGTGAATCCTGCACTGTCATATACATTTTTTATTCACATTGCACATAAATCTCATCCAAGCTCATGGGAGAACTTTAGCATCCCCTTAAACTCCCATTTATTCTCCATCCGTCTCATTCTTTGCACTATTAAGAAACAGATTTATTTTCTGAAAACCACTCTTAATCATTGTGCAAATAGCATTGGAACATTTATACTCAAAGTAATAAATAGATGATTCGCATCTTAATACGAGACTGGAGATTATTCTGACCTATTTGTGTTATTTTGCATCTAACACGCAGACACCATTCTCACTCTCTGACAGAAATGTTAATCATGTGATTTCATTATTTTTATTCCGATTTATGTTTTTTTTCTGTGCCACAATGTACTTGGAGCTGCTATATAAGATGTAAAATTAAGACATTCAGTGTTCCAAAATGCTAAAGAGAGGCAAAAAGAAAATTTGTTTCAGCCCAAGCAGGTGATAATCTGAAGATCTGTGCAAAATCCTGAGTAACAGAGAACACAGAAATCTTTTTGTTATTGCACTAGTTAGTGGTGAATTCCTAGATGAATCAGTCATTTTGTAGCTTTTGATGATAATGAGAACAAGGTAAAGAAGGAGGTATAGCCAGTTCCAGGGTTTATGTCCTTTCCTACAGAAGTAATATTGTCAATTCAAGGCCCCCTGAATATAGGAAAGTGGATTGTCAAGTCCTGTTATAGTGGCTTTTCTCGGATGAGCAGGAAATGTTTTCTCTTTCTCCTGGTTATGTCCTGCCTTTATTACTTTGTACTGCCAAGGGCAGTATCTGGCCCTTGGAACTATTTATGTATTGCATGCAAAGAGAAATTTTTTCATTTCGCACAATCCTTTCATTGCTCAGTGTTAAGGTAATGCCAAGGAAAGTATTCCTTTGGCCAAAGTGAAAGTCATGTCGATCTTCAGTTGTTTCAGCAGGGTCATTAGACTTGTTTGAGATTTAACCTTTTATGGTCTGGTTAAACTTCAGTAAACTATTTGTGTGCCAAAATATACACACACCTACATATATATACCAGATAAGCGTGTATATATAATACATATACATATATATATATGCCCTTTACTAATATACCAATCTGTATACATATAAACCCGTCCTCTGGGGTTTGTCATTCAGAAACTCATTTTATACAACAAAACATAAATTCTAACACAGTTTTCACTCCAAACAATGCTATTGGATTTTCACTGCAAACAATACTATTGGTAGACTGTACCTACATCCTTATGTGTCAGAAGAACTACTTCCCACTGGACAGAGGGAAACATGGATTCCCCAGTGTTCTGGCTGGTGTCACCTTGCTGCCTGGATTATGACCAGGATTAGGAGGTTGCAGTTCTAACATAAAACACGGTAATTTGTGTGTTTCTAAATCCATCTCAGACCTGCCCTCCTTATTTTTGCAGGGCTCTAGTGACTGAATTCAGGGCTGCTAGGAAAGAAATAAATATTTCTTAAACTGGTATTTATAAACAGATTTCTGTGCTATACAAGTTATTGCTTGTGGGAAAACTCAGATCCTCTGAGCTTACCAATGCAAACTGTTAAACAAGGAAAGCAGTAGTACCTGTTTTTCATGTATTTTAATAGCCCTTAGTGAAATCACTGTACAGGTGCCCTGTGCAACCAAGTCCCTGAAAACAGAGGAGGTCCCAGAAGCCTCCAGAGCAGCATACAAATGCCCATGTGAGCCCAGGGCAGGATCCAAAGGGGATGAGTCCTTGACCCTGGCAGGTCCAACCGCGGCGCTGCAGCCCAGGGGAAGTCGTTGTTTCCTGGAATCTCGGTGTGTGTATCAGCCGGTCCAAGATACGTCAACCAACAATGAGTATTGCTGACGACTGAGCTCACGTGAATCCCTTCCTCCAATTTACAGGGTCATATTTGGCACCTGAACAGAGGCTTGATGTTTTTTTTTCCTTTTTCCATATGCTGGTTCTGTGATTAAATTCATACTTGGCTGCAGTATTTTGAATGTCATTCCCAATCCCTGGTCATAAACCAGGCAACTGTCTCTTTCAAGACTTTGACTTTACAGGAATGACACTGAAATGATTATTCCAGCTCATAGCTCGTTGGGTTATTTTATTTTATTTAAGAATTCATTTGTTTGTCTGTTTGCTTATTTATTGCAGCTAACTCCTGTGGTCCTTATCACTGTCATGCCTAAAACAAAACATTTTATGTTATGAGCTGCAACACCTGGTGGTTTCTCAGTGCAGCATTCCCAGATCAGCCCAAAGCCTTGTGGCTTAAAAGGAAACGATGGGAGCACGTTGGCATCCACGGGCGTGCTGGGGGCACCTATGGTGAGAGTTACTTTAAAATCTGAGCTGACCTGTGCCACGTGCCTTGTGCTGGCTGAGGATTAAGCAATCCCTCCTTATTTTTGAATGTTACTCTCATGCCTTTTCCTAGACAAGTAGTAAATGTCTTTTTTTATTTCTTTTGATTATATCTGGCTTTGTATTTACAACATATGTCTCCGTCCTATTTATTTGAGAAAATCTATCTACCTATCTCATTTAAGGAATGCGTCTATTCAGAAAATAATTGCCCAGTGCTACTGAATGTCTATTACAGAGCTAAAAAAAAAATATTTAAAGATCCCGAGATACCCCTGCTGCACCCTTCAATGGATTTACAATCTCTTCCTTGTGTTTTTATGACTCCAACATTGCACTAGCTTTCCTTTTGCTTTTGATGAAATCACCTCCTTGATGAAATCACTGGAACAGCAGGCTCTGAGAAAGTGCTTTATCTGAAATCCCAAAGACAAGTTTGTTCCCAAGATGTTCATGCTTTACATTCTCCATATTTGGAATTGCCTGGTGATAGCAAAAGGTCTTCGCAAATGCTTATATTGTTTCTACAGGTTTTTGGTTACTTTGCCAGAAAGATGTTCCTTTGTTAATTAAGTGCTCTTTGAGGATAAAATGTTCATCAGAAGTCTTCAATGTTACATTATCATCATTTTCATCATACTGCTTTCAAAAGAGATTATTTGTATGTGTTTTACATATTTTCCTTGGGCATATGTAACAAAAGTCTTTCCCTGTTTCCCTTTCACAATTTCACATCAATCATTTAATGGGGCAGACTAGAGGCTCCACACAGCCCCTTCAGCGGGACATCTGAAATTAAAAACTACTAGTGTTTTTTTGTTTTTGTTGGTTTGTCTGTTTTATCTTTTTGCAGTCATATATTCCTTGCTTTCCTTCAATTTGTGTTTCCCTATTGTCAGAAGTATTAATTACTGATAATGTGTGGGTAAACAGCATATATCCAATAGAGGCAAGTACCTCTGAAAAGAAGTACAACTACTATTATCTAGTGGTTCGTATATGTGTGTGTACATGTATGTATACATATATACACACCCACACATATTATGTATTTTATATACACATAAACACATAAATACGCACAGAAAATATTCCCAACTCAGACAGGGAGAACAGAGTCTGAAAGAGGCTGCATAATATCTTTCACATGAATATCTCTTACCCTGAGTGACCCATGAGGATGGTCTGGTGGACATGGATTGCTACTGGCATAATGCTGCTGCAGAAACAGGACTACTTTGCCAAAAAGTAAACCCAGTTGGTCATAAAATTACAGCTAAGTGGACTCAGGGTTTATTTAAAGAAAATCAGACAATTTGGTGTAAAATGAGAGACTAAACTGCTATTTCATATGGAAATAATTTTTCAATAATGCTGATTTTCACCAAACATTCTGCTTTACATGAAGCAAATAAGGGTCAAATGATAGGTCAAGGAACACGATATAAATTTGGGTTCCGGTATGGGGGAGACCAGACTGCCTGAAACACGGTTGACTAAAAATATGTTTTTCAACTTTTGTTGGCTTTCAATCTCCAAGCATTTCCCGGTGAAGCTGCAGATGCCTATATCCTTAAGCCTAGCCTAGTGCAAATATGGTCACTTTTCTTAATTATCCATCATTGATTTCTCAAAAGTAATCTGAGTGGTCCCCATTAAAACCTCTGAAGTGTCTTCCTTACTCTTTCTCCCTCATTTTTACTTTGCTTTTGTAATTTCTCTCTTAACAAAGGTCTCTCTGTCTGTTGTCCTAAGGTCATTTTATTCCCTCTAGTATTGGCCTAGCTTGCTTGGATGCTTCACTGAGCTTATGTTTCTCTTTTGGGCCACCCTGTAAAGCAGCCCGCTGGTTGTGGCGATGTAGTTATCTCTACTGAAGAACAGGCAGAAGATTTTTGATCAAACTTAGACACTAAGGATCAGACTCTTAGCTTTATTTTGTGCCTTAAACACAAAGTGATTGCACTGATGGAAATAAAATTCTATGAGATGCATCTGTGCTGTCAGATACAAGTTGGTGTCCTCAGAAAAACCTCCATGTTGGGGAGACTTGAGGCTCCATTGCAGCCCCGGCAGCTCCTATGTCATCCCAGCATTAGCACAGCCCAACTTCTCTCAGCCTCCCTGCAGGAAATGACAGTCCATCAGTTAATTTCTTGAACCTCTCTCAGTAAAAAATATGGAAATTTTAAACAAACAAATGAACAAAAATTCCTTAGTTGTTTTTGAGTGCTTCCTTCAGCAAACCAGAAATCCAAAGAAGTGAAAAAGTGAGCTGTTTCTCAAATTAGTTTTATTTAATGAATGCAAGTCAAATGATCTTTAGAGCAATATGTAAAGTTATGTTACTGTAATTTCAATTGTTTGTAAAAATTCTGCTTATAACTAATATCTATTTGAAATGAAATTACTTAATTTCTAGAATTAAGCAGCTATAATTCTCTTATATCAAATTTATGAGTTTTAGCAGTACATTATATGTTATTACATTATTTTCATATATATGTATATATACATGATGCTATCGTTATCTTCCTTGCTTATTTTCTAGAAATCAGAGTTTGTCTTGTAACATTTACTATTATGCATTATACCTTCATAATATTACGCCATTGTTGGCATTATGCCTTTATAAAGTTAATTCATACTAACATGCTGGGGGACATAAAGCTTTGGTTTGTGTTAACATTACTGATGCTTTCTATATCAAAGCATCTTTTCTTTCTCACTGGAGAGAACAGGCAGATGTGCACTGCCATAGGTCTGGCTTTATGTTCCCTGTCCTTAGCTGTACAAGAAGTAGGTACAGAATCTAGCCCAGCTAGCTAGACTCAGTCTCAGTAGGTGGACTTCTTATCCCATTTCTCTACCCCTTATCCCACGTAGCTTGAACAGTATTTTAGGATGGCATGATTGCTACTTCAGGTGCCAGCTGCTCTTCCTTAGTAATGCAGGGAATGCGGGGACAATTTAGAGACATGAGATGTGAATGGCTAAATTCAGATGCAAGGAGGTCTGCTCTCTGCGTGTAGCACAGCTCAGTTCCTAGCAGTAGGGAGTGTAACTTGTCATTATCTGAAGTGAAGAATGTATGCTCATTTATTTCATAAATGTGCCTAGGTGCTTAATAAGTAATATGCAATAGCTTACTCATTCCTACAGAAGTAAATGAAGTTTAGTATTGATAAGCAGTGAACCAGTGAAAATACTACCATTTCTCCTCAAATTTCCTCCCTGCTTACAGGATCTCAGAGAGGAAAGCCCTCTTTCCTTCCTCATGCCTCCAGCATTCAGCAACCTAAGCACAGTGCGAGCGCTTTGACCAAAGTATGGCTGGATTAACACAGTAAAATGTCTTCAGGCCTAAAGACTTCAAAATGCATAAATTTCAAGCTGCCTGTTCATTTCAGTATCTAACATAGGTTCTAGTTTTTGCACTGCAATTTTCTGTGGTACAGATTTGTGAATGAAAGATAAATAAAATGAGAAGAACTTGCTAAAATTCTGGGCACCCTTTGCAGTTAGATAGAGGTATAAAACCCCATGCAATTTTTTTCCTCATTCATCTGTCACAGAGCAGAATTAATGTACATGATTATTTACTATCTCTGAAGAGATGTGTCCCTTTTATTTTTAAACCTAAGCAAAAAAGCTTCAAAGGGCAAATCCTTAAAAAGAAAAATAATTTCTGGCTATAGCAAAATAAAAGTCAGACTTTCAAAAGAAAAGCAGATGTTTCCTTAAATTAATAATGCAAACACTTCCTACCATTGTCACATGTCTTAACAGCCCATAAATCACGTGCCTTTTGTAATGCATATATTATTCTACCTTACTGTTGTACTTACCACTCAGATCAAGGCACAAGTGTATTAAAGAATGAACCATTAAGCTTTTCTAACCTTGTGGTGCTCTACTGTTCTTGCTTATTGAATAGCAATAAAATTAGTCAAAGGGAACTGGAGGTTATACTAGTAACTCTGTCAAAGAAAAGCATTTGTTTTGCAGTCTGTTTCTACAGGCAAGCATATACCGCACTCTGACCCCCAGGCTGTTTGCCTTTCTTTTTTCACACATGCCTATGCAGGAGCATGGATCCTTTAAAGTGGGCTTTAGTTTGCCCCGGGCCTTTTCGGCATTCCTTCAAAACGTGTTCTTGCAATAGTAACAGATTAAGCTAGTTACTATGAATGAAGCATGTTTCAGCACTTAAGTTAATTGAACTGTTGCAAACTAAATATGATTCCAAATTGTTTCTGTATTCTAAACCACTTCATGCATGCAGATAAAATGAAAAAATTACTAAATCGTTTTGAAATGTGCAAATCAGGCATACAAAACTGACATTTAGATCTGTGACCTGATCACAATGTAGTAAGTACCTTTGAAAACTTTGCAGATTTTAAAGCTGTCATACAAAACCCTTGAACCACTGCTTGATGTGATATTCAATAAGTGGAAGTCAGACTGCAATCAAATTGTGGAACTGTCTGCATCAGGGTTTTACTACCAATTTACCCAGAAAATAATCTTTCCCTGATTCATTTCACGGGCCAAGTAAGAAAGGAGGAATGACTTAATGTATAAAACACCATGCTTTATTCTTTGGGACTTTGGTTTGAGTTCAATTTGTGGTCCTAACTAAAATGAGCAGCTCAATCCTCAGTGAACAGCAGTCCGTATCTTTGAACTACCACACACAATTAGGCACAATTGGCCATCTCTGCTTAGGAGAAGCTGAAGACTGATTTAGCATGGAGACTAAATCACTTCTCTCAGCCATAAAGTGGGATGGCCCTTTCTGGGGCTCTGTGGCAAAAGAAAAAAAAAAAAACATATTGTTTCTTTATTTCAGTATTTCTCTAGTACAAGAAAAATAAGGGATGGGAAAAGCCTCATTCTCTTATAATAAAAGCCAGATGGCAGCCCTAATTTGCAGCTATTCTCTTTTATTAAGAAGCTAGCAACTACCGTAACTGGCAGAGTGCTGGCAAAAAATACTGGTAAAGGGAACAAATGGAGCGCTGCTAAAAAGGGAAGGAAAAAAGACGAGGAAGAAGAAAAGAAATGATGCTAGAAACTGACGAAAGCTCTCCCCTCCGAAGCTGGGAGCAGGAGAAGCGTTTGCAGGGTAATACATCTGTCTCGTTATGTGTCATATGTGGCCACAGCACTGAAGGCTTTAGCCGTCCTGGGATTTAAACATGTCACTACTGGGATAAGCTGGGCTTGTACAAACAGAGGAGTGTCAACTGTTTTGCCAGTGGTGTGAGTACCTTAGTGCTGAGGCTCCAGCAGAGAGGAGATTTGAGAATATCAAGGTTTGCACTGTGCCCAGGGAGGGAGGCAGGAGCTGGATGGGCTCCGCGTGCGCCAGCCGCAGTGAGAGCTCAGTGAGGGCGAAGGCAGCCACAGAGCTGCTAAGCAGGGGATTATAGGGAAGCCAAAGGAAAAGAAGAGCCTACATCAGTGTGGTGTAAAGATAGAATTAATTTAAGTCACTGGATCTATTTCACAATGCACCAGCAGAAGATATTGGCTAGTAGTGTGGAAAAGAGAGATTTAGCAGCCATATATAGAGCCTTCCTAAAACGTGAGGATCAGCGTATGGCTCTAATACATTATTAGGTACAGAGGAGCTCTGCGGAGCAGTGTGCTAGCATGGTGCTCCTCTTCGAGAAGCAGGTCACGGCGGCTGGCAGCACTGCCTCGACACGCAGATCCGCATCCCGGCTCTTCATCCAGGGTCAGCTCCAGAGCCACGGCCAGTTTGGGCATCTCCACTCAACCCAAGGGACACAGCAGCAGCCCAAGAGAGCTGTTCAACCTTGCACTGCAAACTTCTGGCCAACTTTGTGTAGAGGAGACATTGGAGGGAATGCACAGGCTTTTTAGCTTTTCTCTCTTTTTTCTTTTTTTTTTTTTTTTTTTTGAGCTTTTCTCAGGGATTCCATTAATTTTCATTATGAACCATACTTACCTCTTTCATCTTAGGAAGAAAAGATTGCAGCTGGATGTGCACTGCATCTCTCCTTTTCTAACTGCTGGAAATAAGTTAATAAATGCAGCCACAATACAGGGTTCCATTCTCATTCCTTATTGATACCAGCTATACTCGAACAATGATTTTCAAAGTGCGGCTGATGTAAACTCTACCTGAAGCCTGTTTGATCTCAGATAAGCATCTTCATCCCATTCTTCATTTCAAGAAAAGAAAATCTCACTGCACAGCAACATATTCATCTGCTTTGGGTTCAGTTGAAGATAAGCTATGCTTTGCAGAAAACCTAATTAATATCAATCACAAGCAAAACAGAAGTTGGAAGGAAATGTCCTTTTATTTCTTAATAGATAGATCACCCATGATATGGGTGCAAATGGACATACCAATTTGCTTTCTTATGGAAGTATCAGAAAAGAAATAGTCTCTGTAGAGAGGATATTTTTAAAGAATAAGGAGTAGTTGCACTCTCACAGTGGTGCAAATATCGAAATATCACATTAAACAGCATTCCTACGGTGTATATCAGACCAAAAGTGGGTCCTGCAATGGAATGGAACAGATTTTACTGGAATTCAGAGGAGTACTCCCATCACTCAAAAACTGATAGCTTTTATGTCTATTTTTAATAGTTCCTATATTATTGCACTTCCTTCCTTCTTCCTACCAAAAGGAAAGTCATGTCTTATGAACTAAGAGGCATTGTGGGCTTAGAATAGAACCCTTAAGAATAAATACTCATATATGGCAAAATTCATGCTAGAGGTGCATGAATTCTGTTAGAATTTCTGTTAGTGGGCTTCTGTTAGAAGCCTACTCCTAACAGAACCCCACTAACAATAATCAAGCCCACAAACAGTAATTAGGTTCTGTACTAACAGTAAGTTCTGTTAGAAGCCCACTCCATATAACAGTGCTTCACATCGTTTTTGAAAGATTTTGCTCTTGACCAGCATGCTTTCTCACCCTTGGGAGTTTAATGTCTGTGCTGGCTGTGTAGCATTGGCTACACAGCACTTCTAGATAGGACAGGACTTGCTTTAGGCCTGCATGACAAATTTCTCTTACATAAAATAGAGTGCTGCTCTTATGAGTGCTCTTGGCCATTTTTGAAAATAGAGACTCTCTAATCTTTAGAGAAACCTCCACTTTGGGCATCCAATCACTTTTGAAACATCTAATGTCTTTTCAGTTTTAACATTTCAAGCACCGGCGTGGTATATACCGATCTCTGGAAGAAATGCAATGGTGGTACAACAGATACAACAGATGGTTTAGCTTTATTATTAAATGGATTCAGAATTTACCAGTACTTCTGTAATTTACCAGTACTTCCCAGTACTTCTGTTTTTCTTCGAGTGTGCCCTCAATTACCTTCATTTGATGCAACTTCTTATACCTGCAACAGTATTAGGCTTTCCCAGAACAAAAACAACCAATGGACAGAGCTCTTAAACAAAATTTCCAAAAAGGGTAGAAGCAGTGAATGACTGGGATCACTGGTATCATAGAATCATAGAATGCCTAAGGTTGGAAGGGACCTCTAGAAGTCATCTAGTCCAACCCCCCTGCACATGCAGGGTTACCTAGGGCACGTGGCACAGGGCTGCATCCAAGCGGGTCTTGAAGATCTCCAGAGAAGGAGACTCCACAACCTCTCTGGGCAGCCTGTGTCAGTGCTCTGTCACCCTCACTGTTAATTTTTTTTCCTTAAGTTCCTGTGGAATTTTGGGGTTTCAGTTTGTGGCCATTTCCTCTAGTTCTGTCGATGGCCACTGATACCAATACTGGTATAGTATGCAGTACCTCTTGGTGTATCCCATTCTCCTCTCACCTTTCCCCTTACCACTTACTAATGTCATGCATGTGCTGTGTCAGTATATTTACGATGATTTCTCTTCACAGCCCCTCCTGCCTTTAGCGATATGTTGTACTTTAAGAATAGTTGCTGGAAAAGTTTCTGAGTCAATCTAAGGATAGAGAAACCCACTCCCCTTGAAAAGACTGATCCTTTCAATGCAATAGGAAAAATAAGAGGAAATAAAAGAATCAGAAGAAGTGCCTTTAGTTCTTTGGGCAACAAGGAGAAGGGGAAACAAGGAGAAAGGAAGGGGAGGGAAGGGAAGGGAAGGGAAGGGAAGGGAAGGGAAGGGAAGGGAAGGGAAGGGAAGGGAAGGGAAGGGAAG
>JAWLRI010000923.1:3346769-3394807 GCA_034781795.1 Crypturellus tataupa | reverse complement strand
CTTCTTCTTCTTCTTCTTCTTCTTCTTCTTCTTCTTCTTCTTCTTCTTCTTCTTCTTCTTCTTCTTCTTTTTCTTCTTTTTCTTCTTCTTCTCCTCCTCCTCCTCCTGCTCTTCCTCCTCCTCTTCCTCTTCCTCCTCCTTCTTCTTCTTGTTATGGTTATTATTAAAATAACCACAGCTGGAAACAGCAAAACAGTCACCCTCTTCTGACACTCCCCATGTGATATTATATAGAGGATGTGGGCATGCACACATGAAGAGTAAAAACAGCTGTATGTTAATATGTAAAATTCTTATTCAATAGAATAGAAACAGTGCTCAACCATTCAAACTTTCCCAGTTGCTCCAGTAAAGCAGAAAACCTCCACTGATTTTATAAGCTGAAAGAGTCCATGGGAGAAAGAAAGATAGGCTCTTAAAGGCCGTTGCTTTGTCCATCTTGAAATTAGCCCAGGAGTGCCAAACATGTGGCTGGGGAGAAACAGAAATAAAAAATAGAGGGAAATTAGTTTTCAATTGCTCATTTAGAATAGCTAGTTTCAATCAATGACAATTCTAAGACATTAAACACATTCCGGAGTAACTTGTCAAAAAAAAAGAAAAAAAGAAAAAGAAAAAAAAAAAAAACAAAACAAAACCCTGCAGTTGCTGACATTCTCAGGTTTTTTTAATAAGATCAGGGTCAGTGATGGGAAATAAGCAGGAAGATGAATAGGATGTCAAAATTAAATTGAGTTCCAGAAGAGTTATCTTAAGTTCCCAGAAAAATAGAAGTTCATGAAACTTTGTCTCAAACTAAATGGGAAATGCATATTTTAGCTTAGAAAAGTACTGAAAAGGCTGATGACTGTCTTCAGAGGTATTAACAACTCGTGCTATTTTAGCAGCTTGAAAAACACCATCGTCCTTTGAATGCTGGAACAGAGAAGGTTCTACTTATTTTAAATCCTAATGATTTCTGCTGCATCAAGTCCTTTCATTTTTATAGAGGAAACCCAGATTAATTGTTTCAACCATCTGACTATCCATTACAATCAGAGGATGTACTTCTTGTTAAAGTTTCAGAATTGTTGAATAAAATGCCATTTTATCAACCCATATGTCCTTGTTTTTGTTTTATTAAATGTGGTAGCACTTCGTCTTCTAGAGCGTAAATACAACATTGGCCAGACTGTCATTAATCATCATTGTTGTCAATGAGCAAAAATCCAGTGAGACAAAATAAACTGAGTGCCTAGGACTGCAGAACATTTCAGGTTTCTGAATGACTGTTCTGATTAATAATGCTACATTCGTTTGGGAATCTGCCTGTGCACCAGTTATGAATTCTGCTCAGGTCTATGGTCGCTATACTTTTGCACCGTTACTTAAGATACTCTGTCTCCCTATTCCTTGGGATAAGGAGACAGAATATTACATCTGAAGAGGAGCATTAAAAACTGCTAGCTCTTTTCCAAGAAAAATCATTCAGTGGATATGCAGGAAAAGACATTTTCTCCAGCATGACTGTGGAAGAATACCTGGAGTGTTAGGGAGTGTAGAATCCTTGAAACAAAACAAAAAGACCAATAAAAGTATAAATGCTAGACTAAGTAAATAAAAGCTTGGTAAGTGGCTACTTGCATGCAAATAGATTTTGTTCTGCAGTTACAGGCTGCCAGGCTAACAGGACAACTGAAGAAAAGAACATAAATAGATGACCATAATTTCAAGGACTCTCCTTCAGCTGGGATACTGCAGTCCAGCAGGAGGTTCCTTGAACTCAAAATGTCAGTCCTCTAGTGGAGAGGATAGAGAAATAGATGGTTCATGTTTTACATGATCTGTACACGATCTCTTAGTCTGTGTGAAATAAATAAAGAGCACCTCATGAAGCTGGCCTTTTTGCTTCAAGCAGTGTGAAGACTTTAGACTACCACCGAGAGAGCCCTTAAGAATATAGTTCTGAGAAAGGATGCTTCAAGATTTTTTATCTTTCTGGATGAGATCGTATCCTATTTACAGGCAAAGCAACAAACAAATAATGTTGTACCTAACAAAGAGTACTGAGTTCTTAAATTCAGAAATGATGGTTGGAGGTAGCTCAAGGATAAAGGAGAGCTAAGATGCTTGGAGCCACACCTTGTAGATACAGCACAGCAGGTTGGTGAAATTACATGAAATGACTGGATCAGGTTCATAAATATTTGAAATAATTTATTAACAAAGTTCATAATATGGCTTTTGTGTGTCTTTTGCCATTCCAACTAGTAGCATAACTGCACTATTTAATACTGGAAAAATGATTTTATAATGGTATTTTTTCTTATCAAATTAATGTTACTTTCTCCCACAGAAGTTGGGGTTTTGTTTTAGCTTCTGCTCTTAGCAGAACACCAGCGTTTTATGTCCCTTTAATCTGCAATAGAGTCTTTTAACTAAATGTCATTTCACACCTTCTTGGTTCTCCAATAAGGTGTTCTCTCCTTACTACTCTCTAAAAAGCACTGTTGTAGGAACTTAGAGCATCATTAGTTTCTAATGCTTAAACATGGGAAATGATATATAAGAACTAAGGTTTATTATTCTTAATGTTTTCATATGCTTACAGGGAACTAAAAGTCCACAGAGGCCAGAAATGAAAGTGGAAATATAGTAACATTTTACTAATATAAGAGGGTCTGCAAGATGATGGCTGTAATGCCTCTGAGCACACCCAGGGAATGTCCATGCAGGCAGAGACTGACTCACCTGAAATCAGAAACCCTGGAACATTTGAATGAGCTAGATGGGCGTCTAGTAAAATGTTGGACTTTCTCACCATGCGTTCTTGTATCTCTTAACTTAAATCCCAAGGATATGCGACTGCCTATCAGAGAAGGCAAAAGATGAACTCAGACATATCAGGCTTTATGGGGTTGTGCGTGTGCGTGTGCGTGTGTGTGCGCGCACACAAGCTCATGTAATGGTTCAGGTCGCTGGCTCATCATGCCACGCGATGAGGGATCAATGGCCTTGTAAGATTGTTAGATAGCTCACAATACTTCCATGTCTACTCGTGATCATATTGGTCCATGGCTTCTGCTCCATTTGCCGGAAGGGTACATCTCCATTCCTCATTTTTCCCCTGAAATGGGCTACTAGTCTTCTCCAAACTGAAAGTGATGACATGGTGACATCCTTACGAAAAAAAAGTATATATACATGTATATATATATATGATTTCCGGAATCACAGCCACAGGCATCAGACTGTTATACCTAGTATTTACTCTGGCTCTGATGGGCGAAAGTATGAAAATTACTGATAAGTTTTCTATGTTACAGGTTTTAAAGAAAAGTCAGCTATTCTGGGTAACTGTGTGGGAACTTTATTTACTTCAATAATTTAAAATCTAATGACTTTCATGGTTAATCCTGTTTCTTTTGCAGCTGCTTTATCTTGTTTGATAATGATGTAAGCTTGGATGTAAGTGTGAAGGGCATAAGTTTATACCTGAAAAATCACTGAGGCTCTCTATTTGATCATGCAGATCTCTGTCTTGCAAAGACCTTATACTTTGCCAGGGACTGTGTGCTACATTTATTCCAGTGACAATGTCCATTTCTTTCCTGATGCTCTCATTGAAAATGAAAACTCCCTCCTTCCTCATTTTAGAAATACATAATTTCTTGTATATTTCTCCCTCCTGCTTATTTCAATCCCTCTTCTAATCTCGCTCAGCATTATATGTATCAGCACTAGTGACAATTCAAGGAAGTGAATTTAGAATGGTTTGCTTTACCGAAGGCCTGACTGTTCCTTTTGACATCAAGGGCAAAATCCTGAATGATTTCATTATTATATAGAATCTGCTATAAATAACTGAGAATTCAGAGAATAGGAATGGCCAAACTTGCTAACATATCAGTCTGTCAGTCAGAAGAAATGCTCCAAAATGTCTGAACACAAATTTGCAAGTCTCATGAGGAACAAAAGCATGGAAAAAACTA
The DNA here is from genome assembly GCA_034781795.1 of Crypturellus tataupa. NCBI lineage: Eukaryota > Metazoa > Chordata > Aves > Tinamiformes > Tinamidae > Crypturellus > Crypturellus tataupa. The sequence goes on along the minus strand of JAWLRI010000923.1, from coordinate 3,390,836 downwards.
AAGTCCTTGAACTCTAGGTATATTCTGATTTTTCACAAAGTGTTTCCAATGAAACAGTGGTGAATAAAGGGTTTCTCTATATTTCTGTATTCTCTTCAGCTCATGAATGTCAAGGGTAGTTTGTGTTTCTTTCTGAGAATGAGATGTCCTCAGAAGTAGCTGAGCCATATGACACAACTGTGACTCATTTCTTGACTCAACAGAGTTCAGAAAAAATAATGGGGATGAATAGATAAAGGTAGGGCACAAAATAGATCACCATTTCAGTCAGTTTGTTTGCTCTTTAAATGAAGTGGGTAAAACTCTGAATCTCAGAGAAAACATAGATTACACTAACAACTTGCATAAACACTGAAAAATCAAAATTTCTGGGTAAGTTGTAAATTAAAGGAAAAAAAAGAGTCATTTTTCATCTACTTAATAACCTGTATGTAAATGAACAGAATTTCATTTTTTGAATTGTATTGCTTCTCTATTGAATTAAATCTTTGTCCCATTTAAAAGCTCCATCTTTTCTGTTCTGTCAATCTGCGAAGCAGCTATTCAGGATCCAACTAACACAATGGAATTTCACTACCCTGAATGTTCTTTTTCATTTCTGCATTGTATCGTAGTCTCTTCTTATAATGGTGCTGTTAGCAGAACTATAGCTTATGTCAATATTTCTATGCCAAACCTGTTTTATTAGAAGACGTTTGTAACAGGACCATTCTAATTTGTATAATCAAGATGAAGTTAAATACAATTATTCTCCATCCTGACACTAATTTCTGCTGGAAATATGCTTCATTTTATCAGTGGTTTTCAAAAGATGGACACTCAAAATCTAATAAAAAGTGCTGAGGATGCAAAACTACATGTTACTTGCTATTCCTCCTCATGTAGAAGGAGAAAAGAAATAGCATATGATACCATACAGATATTTAACACTGGAGACCGGGTAATTCCTTGTCATGCATATAGTAACTTTTTGACCTTGTTGTACACAGTTAGAGTCTGTCTGTAACTGGAGAAGCATTATACTTTCCATTTCAATCATTTTGTATGTAATTTGTATTTTATGTAGGAGACCATTTTGTTTTGTTTTGTTTTGTTTTTTTCTTTTTTCCTCCTCTCTCATAAGTATAGAGAATATAAATGACAGTTTTGTCTATGACATGTCTATTTTCAGGCAAAGTACTTGCTATTGACCATGGCTATGAGTGTGAAGAGAAAAGATAAGCTTGTAGAAAATATGATCTCATTTACATACTATTTTTAGTAAAGACCAATTCTTTCATGTTTATAATGACTTTGTTTCTTGCACAAGGTGAACTAAAAATATAATTTGTTTCTCCCTTGATAGTTTATGGCAATGTACTGTACTGCAGCTGTCCAGCTTTCAGGTCTGCCGAATACTGAAGTCCAGAACTCATGACCTTTGCAGATCTTATAGGCTAAATGCCTCTTTTAAAATAACACCCAAAGTTCAACCAACAGCCAACAGATTGTTTTCAATTCCATCTAATATTGTGGTATATTTTCATAGAACTAGACACTTCTTTCACTGCTAAAATTAATAGTCTAAGGTTCAACAATCCATGGTCAATCAATAATGTAATTTTACAGTTACAGAGATGCCTGCGGACATAATTGCAACAGCTTGGTGCCACAGAAGGCTCTCCCCCATCCTCTTAAATTTTCTCTTTCCTCTTTTCTTCCCACCAGGGCTTGTCCTGCTTTCTTCTTTGCACTAGTTCAGAGGTTTTGGGCCCTTCCTATGAGTGGATTCTTCCTCCACCTAAACAGACGACTGTCCATAGTTTTGCTAACTTAGCTCACAGGCTCACAAGAAAACTAAATCAGCTTAGATGAATATAAAGGTAAAATGTGGGAAAACAACCAGGGGCAGAGAGACAGAAGATGGTGTGTGTGTAGGTATATCTAGGGAGAAGGGACCTCTCTCCCTTTTGGTGGGAATGAGCTGTGAGACTATCTCACCCTACTCCAGTGAGATGCATACTGTGTAAGCGACAAAGCAGCAAAACAGTGCAACTACTGCCATTACCCTAGATGCTAGGCCAAAATTTGGGTTCAATGATCTTTGAGTAACAGGTACTTGAAATATTTGCTTGAACAACATTATCATTCAAGCTGTCAGCCTGCTTACAAAAATGATTTGCTGCCCCTCTCCAGGAGACCAGGGGGCAATGGGATGATCATTGCATGGTGCAACCTGGGTGTTGCTCCTGGTATTGCTCCTGGATTGTGGTGCCATTTAGTACCATCATCACGCTATTTAGCACCATAATTGCATGCTATGATCATTTATAGACAGCTCGATATAAAAAAACTGAAATAGCTGTTCAAATCCATGAGCAGGATGAGCACATTAGACCTGCCAGACTAAAGTTTCACATCTTTTTTTCAGTGGGCAGAAGAGGAGGGGGTCTTATGCATGAAATTTCACCCCTGGATAAATGCACACCAAGTGAAATTTGCATTTATTCATATTTTTTTATCTGAATTTTGCACTAAAAATCCCCAAATGAATATGAATATCGGCCTCTGTTCACAGTCTTGCTCTTTATGCTTTCCCAAGGTAGTAAATTTGACTCCTACTAACGGCAGGGGAAACTGCTCTTCATGGAATAAAAGAAACTGCTTAAAATCTTTAACTCTTTTTGTGATGGATTGGTGCAGTCATCTGTGAATGCATATGTTTGAAGTTTCATTTACATTTTTAATTAATTACTCCAAGTGATTTTTCAGTATATGCTGTTGCTTTACCACAAGCAAATAAATAAAGGTCTCACTCTGATAGGTTAACTGGGATGTGTTCTCCTAGTCTCACCCCATTCCTCTGCCAAAGCCAGCCACCCTCCTCTGCACCTGTTGTTATATGACTTCATTTTCTTGGCCATGGAAGTCCAGAACGGCCCTCAGATGACAATCTCCCAGAATTATGTGAATAAAATTTGCACAATGAACAGAAACATTGCAGTATATGAAACAGGACTGCAAAACCTGAAAGCTTTTCTATTTCCGAGCATATTTCTCTGAATATGCCACAGGACTACATGCTTAGATGTTAATTCTAAAGTACATGTCAGTGTTAACAAATAAGGGCATATATTCAGCACACCGAAGCACCTTTTTCTTCCCTTTTTTGTCCTTCTTATCTTCTAAGGGTTACTCAGAGTTTATGCATGAGATAATGCAGTAGAACCTTGTTCTATCCTTTTTTGTGATTGTAGGTGGTTTATTCCAGCCAGGGACCACCATTCTGGCTCTGCATTCATATTTTCCAGTAAGAGTATCGTGCTCTGTCTCTTCCTAAGAAGACTGATTAAAAGTGCTGGTGAAGTACACTGAGTGTGGCTAAGGTTCCTTACTGAACAGCAAGTGCTCGACAGTACGAAACGCTATCAAAATACCAAATGGAAATAATAGCATTTTTAATGCCCTACTTTTCACACTGAAGTGTTTGTTTATTTTTACATTAATCACTATTTCTCGTTATGTCACACAGTCTTTTTTATGCTTAATGTCTCAGTAAATATGATTTTCTTTAAAGGAGTTATATTCCTCTGTTTTAAGTTAACATTCAGAGCTATATCGCATTAAACGTTTATTGCTGCTTGGCAATTTCAATCAATCAAGTACTGACTCTGTGTTCTGCTGTTGTACTTTCTACCAGTGGAAAAGTGTAAATACCAGCTATTTTGGGTTGGAAAACTGAGACTATAAACTCTGCAAACACAGCTAATTGATTGGCATGGTGGCTTGTTTTGTAATCTAGGAGCTTTTCCCAGAGCAGGGAAAAAAACTGTAAAACCACAAAAAAAAGAAAAAAAAAGGAGAGAGAGAGAAATTAATTATACAATTACAGTAATGGAAAGAAAAAAATCTAATCAAACCTGAAGAGCTAGTATAATCATTAACCAGGCTAGGGTAAACCATTATTTAACTCTTACTTAAGAGCTCCATCATGGGATTCATGGCAGCCAGTTAACTAATGCTTAAACAATTCCACAGTAATTTGAAGCTGCTGTAAATTGCATCAGTCAACCAGTCAGTCAGTCTTGGTCTCTACAGTTATTTTTAACCGGTATGAAGTTATGCTAACTCTCTCCTCCCTTTCCCCACCTAAACTGCAAATGCTAACAAGTCTTTACTAACTGTGTTGCACAGTAAAAATCATTACTGAAACCCAGGCAGATGATATTCATTGTATTTTGTTTGCAGAGAAAAAAAAAGTATCCCTATCTAAGAGTAGTATCAGATTAGATTGGCACACACTGCCTTGGCTGAAAACTTACTGTATTTAATCTCATTTATATTTATTTTCTATAACTACTTTTCACTTTAAAAATAGGTCAAAAGTCATATTATTAAGAACAATATAACAGCTGGTAGTTGTCCAACTCATTTTTTATGCATTCTCATTGACTAGAAGCCTGTCAAAGTAGGGAGGGTTGGTGAGTTGCATAAGGAGGTTAAAGGGTTGACTAAAGTGGACATGACACTGGTGAGCATTAAAGAGGGAAGCGATAGACAGGAAGGCTATTGGTGAAAAAAAATTATTTATTTGATACTTTTCCTTCTACCTTGAAGATCAAAAGTGGGTGTGAACTGACAAGATATGCTAGTGACACAAAGCTGGGGAGTGTTGCCATTGCAGAGGAGGATCAAAATATCATGCAGAAACAGCTGGATTACTGAAGATAGAAGTTAAAAGAACAGAATGAAACTTAATAGTAGAGAGTTCAAGGTCATACAGTCAGGGGCTAGCAAGTATTTCTGCCAAGAACTGGCACCTTATATTGTGGAAACAACTGTAGAGATGGAAAAGGCTTAAGACTGTTGCCTGATCATAGGTGAATATGAAAATGAAATTCCTTCTGCTTGCTTGGCAGTAAAGTCAGTTTCTTGTCTTCCCACTTCTCACAGAGAGCTCATTCCTGTCTCCATGCCACAGACTGCTGCCTCCTCAGCTGTGCCAGTGCAATGAGATCACTCTGTTGATTAGATGATGGGGAAAAAAAAAAGAAGTTATAAGCTGTTTCAGGTGATATAATTCCAAGAGACATAGTGCAGTGCTAGTGCATATTATCGTGGGGCACATGGATACGTGGCATGCAATCCTGGGACATGCTCAGGAAAGATTAATGCAAACTGGAACAGGTGCAGAGGAGGGTGGTAAGGCAGATTTGGGGCACAGAGAGCCTATCTTCCCAGAGGCCGTGAAAAGATCTTGGCTAGTTTTGCTCAGCAAAACAGTCTCAGAGAGGATATAATTGCTACAAATGGATGGGGGCAGGGAACAAGATACATATAAAAGAAGGGGAAAAAATATATATTTAAACTGTTAGAAAATATTATCGTAACAGTAAATAGATCCAAAGAGGAATTTATCCTGGATTAATCCAGGTATATTTCCCTGCAAATCAGAATCAGATTCCTAATCACCAGTTAAGTAAACTGGAGCTCTGTTCCAGAACCATCTGCTTGGTGGAACAAAAATCTATTATTGTCAGAGTGGAGATTGATTTGTTATGAAAACTTATTTGATATGGAGCCTGTGATAGCAAGGGCATGAATTCAGTGTCTCAGGAGGCCTCCAGCCCCATATTCCTAGGAAGTGGAAAGACTCTGATGCAGGCAATGTGGAGAGACCTTGATCTGTACAGAGTCCCTGATATGACCTTTTGTGTTTTAAAATTTATAGTTCATAGCTGCTTCTTGCTTTCAGACATATATTTCTGAGGGTATACTGTTTAGAGCTGATGCTACTAGAACAAGATGAAGCATTAAGTATACAGCTGATTATCATGACATTAAAAATAACTTTGTTCTATTAAATTCTTTTATTTTTTCCTAGAACAGTGCATGTGTAGAAAATCTGGAGAAACGGCAAGTTTAAACAAACTCTCTTTTACAACTGGCAAGGCAAGCACAGAAATACTTGTGTGGCGAAAATGAGCCGTGGTGCACCAGTTCTGGCATTTCCAGTGCCAACCTCTGGGCCCCAGCCAGCAAGCAACGTCTGTGTGAGTAAGGAGGAGATGGTGGAGCACTTCCCTTGTAGCTATTCATTCCCCTTGCAATGCTGCTGATAACATCTCCACCACACATCTCTGAATAAGCAAGGTATCAGTGTAGGAGAACCCTCCTTATGTAGCTATTTTGGGGATTGCCTTTTGTTGGACATTAGTGTTCCTGCAAATGAGAAGGAAGGCGATAGCCTCAGTCATACTGCAACTCAAAAGAGGGACAATGTTGGAAAGAGAGGGGCAGAGAAAAAGAGGACAGTGTGCTGTTATCTCCAAAGCTATGGCAGTCTGTTATAATCACCTTGCTACATTTCAAGATTAAAGAGCTCGAAAATTCATTTAAGATCAGTTATTGAATAGAAAGGGCTGAGAGGGGAAGAGCATCATTCTTCATTACACAGGCCTGAGATGATATTCAAATGAGACCTGCCATGTATATTCCCTCAGCTGCACATGCTTGTAGCCAGAAGAATGACAGCTTGATACCTGCCTACATGTCAGTCAGTTCCTTTACCCCAGATAAACTTTTGCTTCTGGTATCCTTTGCTTCAAAGCAATGCTGACAAGGATTTATTGAATTAACCTAAATGGCTTTAAGCCCCAATTCATGCTGGTGCAGCATGTCTCTATCAGGGGTTTGCACTGGTATAACTAATTGATTTAGTTACAGATGGGAAAATTTTCTTAACAAGAGCAGACCTAAACTGCTGGCCAGGCTGCCTTTGTTGTTTGCAAGTAATCTCCCTCCGCCTGTTGTTAGTATAAATCTGTTCTATTTTGGATTCCCATAGAGTTAATTTGCACAGAAGCCACATAATAGCACAGTGTACATTTCTAGCTCCCTTTCAAAGGGGATGGTAGGATTTAAAAAAAAAAAAAGGGCTTTTCATGAGTTGTCTGCATTTCTGTCTGAAAATGTTTTTGACTCTCTCTCAGTACTCTGTATAATATGGAAAAATGCTTCATTTGAAAAACAAGCTTCTTCTAATTGGACACACAGGGCAGAGGATGGTCCCTGAGTGGATGGACTGGACATAGACCACCCTTCAAATCACTGTCCTGATGCAAAGGATTACATTAACAAATCTGGCAATGAATGCCTTTGGATATCTGATAACACCCAGTATGACTTTTCTCTCACTGGCCATAGTGCTAAGCTTATCTCTTTCTGCATCCATGAGAGCATAGATGAAATCTTGTGGCTGTGTTTGAAACCAACATGATGCAGTCTGAATGAATGTTCACAGAAAGCATGTGTGCACTCACTTGAATGAAATAAAACATAAAATTAAAACAAACTCTTACGGGAAGCTAGGTATGAGAGTGAAGGTTAAATAAATCACTTCAGAGGCATGCTATATATGAACCTGGGTCTTAGTCCTATTTATTATTTATCTTAGAACTGAATTTTCACCCTATTTATTTTATGCACATGCTTGTAATTATGATAATGAATAAGTTACTGAAAACTTTCTTGTTGTTTTTAATAGACACTGTAATTTGGATTTATATGTCAAGGTTTCTGAAGCACTTTAGTTTTCCTTTTGGAACAACACTGAAATCTGAAGACAATGACACAACTTTCAGCGAATATATTGTAATCGTTAGCATTCCTCAAAACCCAATATATTTTAGCAACTGTTTATAAAGGATGGTATGGGACAAGAACAGGCAGTTCTAGTCCATTATATTGTTACAGTAATTGTGAAATGGAGGTGAAACAATTGATTGGCCCCAACTGTTCATATTAATGTCAAGAGTGCATAAGCACTGCACTCTGCCATAGTTAGAACTGTATTTTCATGGAGATCATTTATGCTCATCATATATTTAAACAATATCAAATTTGTGATCTAATCCTATAAGGAAATTGTGGGAAAGTGGGGCACTGCAGAAACTGATAAAGAGAGATTTTAGGTGAATACATCCTAGCAATATTTATGTGCCTAAATCTAGACTTATGTGTCTAAAATAATTTTCAAATGTCCATAGAATTAAGAAAGGTTTCCAAAAGAAAATAAACATAAATAAGGATTTTTTTGCTATGCTAAGTAGTCTCATTGCTGTATTTTTTCTCAGCTAATGCAAAAGAAAACTGTTTTCATATCAAGAATGAATAATTCTGTTCTCTAAAGTATATTGTTATGGCCACATATTTCTCTTATTTATTCATTGTAAGAAGAGACATGAATCAGCAGTGCAATTTTCAAGCAAAAAAATCTTACTGCAGCCCAGAAATGTGAACTTTTTTTCATTCAATATTGTGTATGCAAAGCCTTTTGAAAGTTAGCTAAAATAATGTTTGATAGTTGGAGAAGAAATCAGCATGCATCTTGGGTTATTCTCCACATTGCAACTAAAAGCCCATGTGTATCTTTTCCAGACATAGATTTCACATTGTTGTTCATTTCATATACTGCTTTTCCAAAGTAAATGTTAAAATTTTTGCCTAAGTAGGCTATGCAACAACTTCAGAATTTATTCTTTTGCCAATTACAATCTTTCTTACATATATATACATAGCTCAGAATTAAATTTGCTCTGCAAAATCAGTCAAAAAAGGCAGAAACTACTTGCTTAGGCCTGAAAACTACCTATATAAATATAGATTTTATTTTTAATAGCTGGAAATGTTCTACCATTTCAAGCAATGTTGATCATTTTTCAGTGGTTTGTAATCAGTTTTATCTCTGTATTAGGAGGCTGTCTGGCTACCTTGCAAAGTGCAATGTTCAATTGTGCAACACTCAGAACTTGGGCACTGGCTGTAGGAATAGAAGAGTTGGGCTCCAGCAATGAGATTTATAGCTGCTATCATGGTGAAGGGGAACATTTAAGCCAGGCAACAGCATACCTTCTTTATGAACATATGAATCATCTCACCATGTGATATGATATCAAGGCTTTTGAAGTTCTTCTGTACCAGGTTTTGAATTGTCTCTCACTTTCTAACTCCTCATTTTCTCTGATTTTCACCCTATTTCTTTTCCCTAATCTCTAATATTGTATATTCAATCTGGCATTATGCTGTGAAAAGCCGTCATTTCCAAATTGTTTTTATTAAGAGAAATTATGTATAAAGATGCTGGGCTTCCATTTCCCAGCCTCATGTCTGTAGACTCTTTTTGGGTGCCTTTCTCACTCTGATCTGCGACTATTTCTCTCCTTGCTCTTCTATGCCTCTTGCTGGATTTTCTGTACCTCTTTCAGTCCTTCCCTAGGCAGCGCATGTTATATTACATAGCAAGGAGGTCTTACAGGAGTCAAAAAACAACATACCTGTGGACTTCACAAGGAATGAGATATTTGTGATCTTCTGGATGCCCGCCTTTCTCTATCACTTGTTGTATTTTCTGCTTTTATACTTGCAGATTTTTTCATCACTGTTGTTCAACTAACATATTCTCTAAAAGATACTTATGATGTCTATGGCAGCTTCTAACCAAAGGTTGTGAGTCTGACTTAAGCAATGAGCAAGGGAGAGCTCCTGTTTGTGTTACCCCCACCACACCATGCTGTGAGCCTGAGACGAGAGAAACAGCTTGACTTCTACTGTTTCTTTTCATTAAGCAGCATTAATTCTCATGCCAGCATCAGAAGGCACCTCAGGAGTTTGTGTTAGGCGTACTTTTTGCCCCTTAATGGCCTAGAGTCCCTCTGCCTTGGAAACAAATTGTAGCTCTGAAGAAATTCTAGAAAAAAAGAAGCTTTTTTTTTTCTGGTGGATCACCCAAGGACAAGAGATACAATCTCCTTGGGCCAAGAAACCACTGAGTATTTGTTTAGGGTCATGGAAGCAGTTTGTTCCAGGACCTTAACTCAAGTTTTCCTATATATGTCCTATATTTATATATAGTGTGTATGTCAATATACAATAAAACTTACACAATAACATATTGATGTGGAATATATTATATGTTGTATATGTTCTAAACATGACATTCATTTTCAATAAACAGGATAAAAAGACAACTGTAAGAAAAATAAAGGAAATATACTTGTTCAAACTTCACATATTTTACCATATATCTTTGGGGAGCCAATACTGATTATATTTACATTACATTATATTTAAAAAGTTAATTTGTAAATAAAATTAAAAGAATACAGATGCATAAAGCACAGACAATATAGAGTGGGTCTCTAGAGTCTAAACTTACCTTGTCCTTTCCTTACTTCTGATCTCAGTTAACATGACTAAATTATATTTTTACTTTTTCAAATTTTGAGGGGTCAATATCTAGGACTGTTGTTCCGAGAACATGTTTTACACTAGAAATACTTGACCAGTATAGAAGTTAAAAGGACTCTTTTGACCCCACAGCAATGCATGGAGAGCACAAGAATTTTTAGAATGATCTAAACAGATCAGCTGGAGAGTCATAGGCCAGCTGAATAGCTGACACAAGAAGAAGCCATCATAAGAGCAAGTATGAATACTGGACATCTGTGGCATGAGATGAGAAAATTATTTTGCTCATATACACACTCTTGTCCTTGTTTATATATTTAATTTCAAGTAAAGGAGTAGCCCTACTGTCTTCATTAGGACTACTCGTGTGTTCAGGATTAATCACATGCATATCATGTTTTCCTTGCCAAATATAATTTTTCAGGAAAAAATGTTGTCAGAACATTTTGCACCTTGCATTCACACACTGTCTTAGAATTTATAGTATTGCTCATTGAGTTACCTCCACATTGGGCCTGCTTCATGGGAAGCGAGGCAGTGCCTGGGCCAGCCAGCAGATTTGGCTGGGATGGAGCAGGACGCACTGGAGTGTTTAACCTAAGAGCTAGGGAACAGCTGAGTGGAAAGGGAAGATAGCAGGTACCTGAAAAAGGAGCAAAGGGAATTTCTCTAAGAAGACCCTTGGAGACTGAGGAGTTATGAAAGAGCGGAGAAATGCAGCAAGGCAGAGGTGTGTGTTATCTGTGCCTTTTGCCTTTGCAACAGGCAAAAAATAGTGATGGCTTAATATTGGAGTCATGCTATATTTATATCTTCTGGATCAAAATATCAAACATCAAATGTGCAGTGGAAGTCAAACACAGAGCATTTGTTACAGAAAAATAGTACTCTGCTTCTTGAACTGAGTAAATGTTCTATTAGTTTATTTTCAATAATATAAATCCTTAGAGAGGTGGTATGCTTGATTGCTATGTGCCTGACTCCTGTGCAGAGCCGAAAGCCCTTCGTTAAAGAGCTGAATTCCTTCTGTGCTCAAGCATGTATTGCAGAGCCAACTGGTAGGAGATGACATGTGGCATATGTCTGCAACTGGCCCCCTTTCCTCCTCTGGTACCGAGTGTTTTATTCCTGGCTACAGGCAAATGCCTTCCTCCACTCAGAATCATAGACCTAGAATCCTCTCTTGGCAACAGTCTTTTGTAACTATTTCTTCAAAGAATTGATCCCAGCTCTCTCTTTTCTTTCAACATGCAGGCAGGGAGAGGTGGTTCCTTCAATTTCTATTAGTGATCAGAGCACTCGCTGAGGTAGTACGACATCCCAGCTCAGTGCTTTCCGCAGTCTGAAACGGTTCAAACGTCTCTCTAATTAGGGGGGAATCTGCAAAGGAGCCTCTTGAAACCCTTTCAGAGCTTCAGTGTTAGGCTGAAAGAGTGGTAGTGCACTTATCAAAGACGATGCAGATTGAGGCCTCCTCAGGCACTGTGGCATCCTGAGTGGATGCTCCAACCAGCAGACTATTTTGCAAAAAGAACTCACTGCACAGAGTTGGAAAGCAGTTGATGGTTTGAATTGCAGCAGAGTGTTAGGTGAGAGGCAAGCAGTCATTTCCTCAGGACAGGCACTTAGGAGCTTATGTGGGAAAATAAATGCCAAGAGAACATTCAGATGGAGTTGGCATATGCCTGATAAATTGTGGTCCTTCAGCAGCTACCAGTGGCTAGCCTAACTTAGATAAGATGCTGTTGGACAGGATCTTCTCACACAGAAGTGAGTATAAAGCTGGGGTCAGAAAAAGCAATAAAATACATTTAAATGAAAAACTTAAATGAAAATGTTTTTAATTCATTCCCCCATCATCTCCTTCTTTCCTCTTTATGCCCTCTTATGAATTTGAACTCTTTCTTAAAATTTTACTCTGGAGGGCTCCTCTGTCTCACTCCTTAGATTCCTCAGATTTAGAGAGAAATATAAAGACTATTTTTACTTCTACACTGGGATTAATAGAACCTTGCCAGGCTAGTTGCAGGGTAAATCAGCACAATTCCCCTCTATGCAGAATGCCAACAGTCTGTCAGAAGCATACTTAAGGCCCATCATTAAATGCAGCTTGCAGTACATGCTGTGCACTGCTAGTAGTTATCTAGGTGAGAATGATGACCAAATGGCTAAGACCCCATTCCAAGCTTCCTGTGACCATATCCCCAAAAGGAGAGTAGATCTGCCTTTGCTGATCATAAATGTTTTATTATTCGGATGGACTCTTTAAACATTGCCATTTTTGGCATTTAAAAATAAAAGGATAAACAAAAACACATCTGGTCTGCAAATGTGCCTGCCATATTTGAGCTTGATGCAATTTCAAATTAGTTGTTAAACATTGAAAATCAGGGTTCATAAGGGAAATGCCTACTCAGCTGATTGTAGCGCAACTGGTGCAGCTATAATAGACACCAGACACTCCTGGAATAGCATAAAACTGTGTATGGCTACAGAGGCACAGACAAGAAGGAAAAGCCAGATGGTGTATTTAACTGCACTTAAAATCTGATTGTGTGTGTCAATAATGAATGCCCAAATCGGATTCCTCCATTAAAAACAAATATATGTGCATACTAGTAGAACAAATGCAACCCTGTAGAAAAAAAAAGGTGAGGATTCCATCACTATAATGATGGTTATTACCATTATCAGTTAATTTGTATTTGCTATAAGCTTCTAAAGTCTTAAACATTAAATACCTTGAAACACAGCAGTAAAATCAACTAACTCATAAGGGTAATACTTTCAAATAGAAAACTATTTATAGGCAGCTTTCTTAAAAATTGAAATAGCTGTTGTTCAGTTTATTGGAAAAGGTTGCTTACTGGGTGCTACAGTCCAAAAATATTCAACCTTCCTTGGACATCAGCATGAAATTCTGGAAGGGTCAGCTGAGTCCTTTGTCATTTCAAGGTAGATTAAGTTGTTTATTATAGGTTAAAGTTAGGCCTTGTTGTAATCGATGGCAGCTTTACTATCAACAACACCATCATAGTTATAAATAGACCTTTCATGTAAGATGTAAAAAGCAAAGAATTTTGGCTGTGTATGGAAATTAAGGTTCTCATAGTCAGTCCTTAATGAAGAAATTCTGAATCTCCTAACATTGGGAATATTCATTGTCAGCAGGCCCACAGATTTCAGCAGAAAATTTTGTAGAGTAAGATGCTAAACAGTTTGAGTCAAGTTATCGAAAGCTGGCCCGAAATAAGGGCCAAATCCTGTCAAGCTTAATCGTATTAATCAGATTAATCTCAATACCTTATCTGTAGTATGTTCAGGTGGCACAGTACAAAGCTCTATATGATTCTAGCCCACATTACAGATTAGCTTAGGCCAAGCTGTTAAAGCCCGTCCTGTCCCCAGTGTCTCCTCTCTGCATGGAGTGCAATGCAAAGGTATCTTCCTAATGCTCCCTCTTTTGCAAATAGCAGTTTCCTGCAGCTGGAATCCTAGGGCCTTAAGTTGCAATGACTTCACAGAGCTTAGGCCTTCAAATCTCTAAAGTACTTTTGAAAATTTTATGCAATATTTATTAGCCCTTCAACCTGCAATTCAATGGAGTAGCAGAAGAGAATCAGACAGTCTTTTATTACAGATTCCTGACCTTTTATCTAGTGTAAAATACTATTTATAATTGCTGGTATTTTTGCCAAACCTTGAGAATTGCCTTGTAGGGCCCAAAATGAGTCCCGTTGGGTGTGAGCATTATGATATTATCTAATTCTATTATCACATTTCAAGTTTGTTCTAAACTATTTGTGCTTCAGACTGTACACAGGACAGAAGAAATTTAGCTTAAAAACAAATATTCAATTTCAGCTCTCTTTCCATTGCTCAGTATGTCCCCCATGCCTTATTTACTGCACAGTATCCAAACCCTGCTATGAAGATAATTACTATATCCCTTCCAGGTTTTTTTATGATGCTTGTTGCTATAGTACCTGAACATTTTACAAACTTTAATGAATTTATATGCACAATGCCCTTCTGATTTGAGGAATAACATTCTTTCATTTTGCAGATGCTGAAATAAGACATAGGAAGATGAAAGTAAAAAATACCTGCTAATATGTCAACTTTGAGATGATGAGGTCTGAATTTTTAGTGTGTTACTTTGTATATTGAAAAGGCTGATCCCATTGCGCAGCACTTCTTGTACACCAGAGCTGTCAAGTCAGTCAACCAGAAAATCAGGAGTACACAAACAGTGCAAACAAAAGACTTTAAGCCATTTGACTAATATCTGTGGCGGTGACATAAATCCAGCCTCCAAGACTGTCTTTTTCTTCCTGAAATCCTTGCCTAAGCAACCAGGTTTTATAACAAATGAGATCCAGGCCCTAGAAGCACCATTCTTCTTCATAGCACTGTAAGGTCGGTCAGACTCCTTCTCCTAGCATATTAGAAGGAAATCCTTCCAGAAATCCTGCAGGTCACCTGGTGACAGGGGCGCTGAAGGAGAGCTCAGTAAGCAGCAATGGTAAATTAGTTCTTTGCTCTGGTGCTCACTGTAGAAGGACTTGAGGCAGCCCCAGCCTCTCCTTTGACAGGACTCAGCAAGGGATCATCTAAAACCAAAGAAAATGTGGAAGAAGGTTTAGAATAAAGGAATGTAATAGACACTAGGAAACCACTGAGAGTAAATGGTATTCACTTGAGTCTCAGAGAACTAAAGGATGAAATAGGTGAATTATTAATAGCAGTATATAACCTTTCTCTTAGAATTTCTCTCATTCCTGGAGAAGAGAGAGCAGTACTAATAAAACAAAACAAACACAACCCCCCAAAAGAAGAAGAAACAAAACCCGCTACAAACCCGACGACACGATAATTCGACGGAGAAAATAAAACCTAACAAAGATAAACAAAACCAATAAACTAAAACCCTCGGGGGTTACCGACGCGCTCTTTGATACCCCCTGATTCGGGTCCCCCTCCCGGGGCCCAAGCTTTATTTTACCTCCCACCGCCCCTGGGGGGAGGGCCCCGCTCACCACTCCGGGGGGTCAGCCGAAGCGTGCTAGATTCCAGCAGAGCCTCCCAGACACGCTCAGCCCTACGACCTGATGCAGGTCCCAGGCTGGTGTCCCCACGAGTATTGGGGAGAGGACCCGACTCCCGCCGTTATCCCGAACGGATATCAAGAGCCGGCAACCGTCCGCCTTCTGACCCAGACAGAACGGCCCCTTTATTCAACAGGTAACAAACTTATATACATAAGGCAAGGGGAGGAAAGTAGGTGGGGAAAGGGTAAGGAGCTACAGCTGATTGGTCCGGGGTCTATCACTGGGCGGGAGGCCAGGAGCGGCAGAGCGCTCCTGGCCCCCGCCCCTAGGGTTCCAGACCCTTCCGCGCATGGGGGTCCGGCACGTAGACCATGCCGGGACACTTCCCCGCATGCGCCAGGGCAGAGAGGTCGTACAGGGGGCACCATGATTGGCACATACCCCCCCTGTACGTGGCCCCTCTGCGCCTGCCCGGACCGGGGTTCACCCAAAGGGCACAATACGTCCCAATGGGACCCAAATTCCCTATTTTGTCTCCCAACACAGTACATGTGACACTAATTTTTAAAGAAAGTTCCTGGGGATCATCTTGAAAACTCCAAGTCTGTGAGCCTGGTGTCTGCACCTGTCAAATTAGTGGAAGCCATGAAAAAGACATGAATTGGTTGAAATCTGGGTAAATATGACTTTTCTGGAAAAAAAGTGTTTCTTGAGAGTCTGAGAGGGACAACAAGCATGCTATTAAGGACAATCCAGTTGATATAATTTGGAAAGTATAATAAACCTCAGGTGGCAAATCTGACTAATCTGAGGTAGCCAGGCCTTAAGCTAGCTGTGAAGAATTGCAAAATACCACTATGAGACTGGGAAGTCACATGGCAGATGAAATTGAATATGAAATAAAGTAGTACAGATGGGAAAAACAACCCTTTATATATATCTATAAATATTTATATAAAACAATGGTCTAGACCTCGGTACTACCACTCAGGAGTGAGACGTTGGTTCTTATCATAGAGAATTTCAGGAAAAAGAAAAAAAAACCTCTGCTCTCAACAGCTATCAAAATAAGAAGCTGGAGTTTAGGAATCATTACAAGAGGTATGAAAAAAACAAACAAAAAAGCACTATTACAGCTCTCTGGCTGTGGTTGAACCACACCTTGCACACTGTGCATTATTCTTGTCCCCTTATGTATGTTAGAATAGGAAAAGACATGGAAAAGAGAAACAAGAGAGGTCAAAAAGATATATCAGTTTCTGACATGAAGTAGTCCAGTAGAGTGGAATCTTTAGCCTGAAAAAAGGAATATGACTCTTTGAAATCATGCATGCCATAGAGATGGTTTGACCAGAAATTGACTGTTCACTGTCAGTACAGGAATCAGTAAGCCATCAAACTACCATAGTGAGAATCAAGTTCAGAGTAAATAAAATGCTGTATCAGGCAGAAGACCCACAAAACTCCTCAAAGTCAAAGGATATCTGTTGTGTGTAAAAAGTTTACCAGGATTCAAGAGGGAAAGAGATCCGCTGCGGGCAATGAAAAGGTCAAACAGCAACACAGGAATTTCCTTGAAAATTCTTTGAGAAATATCAGAGCCAAGAGATGGCTAGGGGAAACACTGGATACCCTTGTCCTGCTTGAATGCCTGACTGGTCATCTACCTCTGGGCACTGCCAGAGGAAGGATACCAAAGCTGACAGATCACAGTTTCTCAGGACTTGTGCAAGATATACTTGTGAAGTGAAGGCCTTGTTATATTTTAAAAATGAAGTGAAATTGAGGAATGAAACCCACACATTGAAATATTTTGAAAGAAGTTGTTAACTTTTTCTGTTTGAATCAAACACAAGGAAAATTG
This sequence comes from Crypturellus tataupa, assembly GCA_034781795.1. Classification (NCBI taxonomy): domain Eukaryota; kingdom Metazoa; phylum Chordata; class Aves; order Tinamiformes; family Tinamidae; genus Crypturellus; species Crypturellus tataupa. The sequence continues at coordinate 3,373,694 of JAWLRI010000923.1, read as the reverse complement.
TCGGGGCGTTTAGGAACCTTACCAGACTTGAGAAATGTTCTCGTTCTCATTGCACACAGGATGTTGCGGGAAAAGAGTAATCCAAAGCTGAGTTTCAAGTCTAGGGAGAAAGGAGATATCCATCAGTAGCTGTAAGTAAATTGGACCTGGCACCTTAAGTGCCTTAAATGTTAGAAGTTAAATCTTAAGTGGTATCCTGATTCATAAAGGAAGGTAGCAAATTACTTGCTGAACAAATGGGTGACATAATCAAAATGAGTATCAATGCTGAATTCTGAATAAACTGCAGAATCTGACTGCAAGAAGATAGAAGATGAGGGGACTGCCAATTTCCAGGTAAACTGCAAATTATCTGTGTGGTTTACAAATGGCTATGAAGAAGAGAGCCACTTTGTGATAGTCTTAGTCATGGATAATAGATAAAATCACAATTCCCAGACAACTCACCTTATATAAATTTTGCTTTTATCACTTGTGTATGTCACAAAACACATGAACCAGAGCATCAACTAAAGAAAACGAAGCAACCCTCACCTCAAAAATTGAGAAGAAATTGGATACTTTTTTCTTTAAAGGAAACTCTCATTCTTATCTTCAGAGTGTTTTTCTGATAGTGAAATGAGTGATAAGATGGTTCTAGATGAAAAGAAAAGCCTTTTAATTTACTCAGGAAAAAACCCAGAAGGCTGCTATGTCTAGCGTTATTAAAACTTACTCTTCTGTAATTGACTTGTGTCTAATCTAAATTATTTTCTGAGCACTAGTGTTGCTCATGACAGTGAAACAAATTTAGTCACTCCAAGAAATATCAAGGATGTGATTATTTCAGAAAATAAGATGGCTAGGGGGCAGCGATCCTGCCACTGGCATCAAATATGAGTTTTGCTTATACAAAGAGTAAGTCAATATTGGCATTTTAAGGTCACTTTTGAGATTACTTCATATTGCCCCATGGGAGTCACACCCTCCATTTCTAGGAAGTCACTTCATGCTTATTTGCAATGTGGACACCAAATAATAATTGGTCAAATCATGCTTTTTCTAGGCATGTCTCTTTTTCTTGCACTAAAAAAGATGTGTAAAAGTCAATGATCTGTTGTTGAGAGCAGAGAACTTTGGGACAGATGCTTACAAACATCCTACTCTAAAGACCTATAGGTCTGTATACATATGAAATACGGTCAAAGCAGGTCAAAGCGACTGTGCACCTGGCTGGTCACTGGTAACTGAACTAGGTAATAAGTTTTAAGTCCAAGAGTCAATATACATAGTCTACCTACATCTTGCAGCTGTCAGAGTGAGTAGAAAATGAAGGTCTATATTCCACAAATATCATGCTTCATCATGTTTCGTAACGGCAACCCCAAGACATCACTATGTTTGGTCTGACCAGCTGTGCAGTTTCCAAGCATGTCCACAGTATTTTCCACCCCAGAGCAACAGAAAGTGGTGTGCCCAGGGATGCCCACTCTTCTGCAACCACCATGGAGAGTATGTAGGCTTCCTGCACACAGCTGCCTGGACATCAGTGAGGCAGGGGATGGAAGGGGATGGAAGGGGATGGGCAGGGCAGAATGGGGGTCAGTCAAGGCAGCATTGGAGGAAATGATGGAATGAGATGATGTCTGTGAGACGAAAGCTCTCTGAACACTTCTGATTTCCATATCTATGTCATTTTTGAAGTAAATGTGCACTTGCAGCAGTTTGGATTGGTACTACTTGCCACTGATGTTGCATCTCAAGTTTACTGATAAATAGTCCATTTATTTATTGCTGAAAAATAGGTATAAATCTTATGCATTCTACATATAGGTAAAATCATAACTAATTGAGTCTAACAACTCGACCCTCAGAATTTTATTTTGATTTTTTTGTAGTCCATTTACTCTGTTTTTATGAAGAACTTGAAGGACCTTGTTTATATAAGTTCTGTCTCTTTATTACAGTAAAATTTTACGTATTTTGTTATTTGATAGAATTCTTTACTCTAGCTTTTTACTGATGACCTAAAATAACTTATCTCTAAGATCAAAAGTTCTAACATATTAATGAGGATTAGGCTGTTTCAGAGCTTTCATGGAAACCTTCAAATACCATTAAGGTGTTGCAGGAAGAATGTGGTTTTATTTAATCAATGAGTGGTTCTTATTCATCTTCTATACAATGCTTTTGCAAGATTAATATTCTCATAAAGGACAGACCTTAAAACCAAGGTCTTCAAGAAACTTCATCAGAACTCAGAGTTTCCACTGCACGGAAATGTCAATAATTTAAATGTTATTTTTGTTCCAGTTTGGACTGCAAGTTTGTTCTACTGCTTCTTCTGATGGAAAGCAATCTTGACAAAACTTCTCATGCAATTCATCTCTGTCTGGCTAAACCATCTTGTAATTTTACATTCTTCCTCACTTTCTATTTGTGTCTGTAGCTTTTTATACTACTGAATTGTAATTACATTGTAATACACCTGCAACGTGTCTGTGGAGTGAGACAAAAATAGTGAGAGAAATTCAGGATTGCCTTTTCACACTGGAGGCGGAGTTTTGAAATTGTTGCTCAAAATTTGAAGAGGAATTAGATATATAGTTCTAGGAGAGGGTCTGGTTAACTGGAATCAAAGACATTCACTTCCCATTGATGCAGAATTAGGCACCTAAGAATTTGTGCTGCTGAACCTATTTTTTTTCTCTGTCTTTGATATAAGCTATGGCTTAAACTGCATGGAGGTGCTCAAAGATCTACTGTTTTCAGCTATTCCTTTAGATTTTAAATGGAAGAAGAGATTGTAGCCAAAAAATAAATATCCTTTGTGGATAAGGCCATACAGAATTTGGGAGATTGTTACAATACCTGAAGTGACATGAACAGCGTGAATCAGATCTTTAAAGGCATTCAAATGTTGAACGTGTTGAGGGTTTTTAACAATTGAAACATATTTAAATCTAGCAAGAATACTTTTAAAGGTATACTTAGCTCGCACAACAGGTAGGTGGTCTATGCCCAAGAGCTTAATTCACTTCTAAAAGTGGTCCCAAAATTATTGATTTACTCATTTTTGATATGTGATACTTTTTAAATTTTCTTCCTACAATTCCTACTGTACTTGTCATGCTCTATGTATAAGTTTAAAAATGAAAGAATTTATAGTACAGCTTATAGTACAAGTTCTACTTGCTTGATTTCTAGCTTGAATGTAAAATCCAAGTAACATTTTTATCATTTTGTGGTTGGGATACAGGGATCACATTTTATTTGTCTACCTGTCCTTTTTGAAGACCAGCTATTCCATTTTATTGAAATACATAATCTTAGTATGCCAGACATCAGTACTATGAAATGTCATCTGTGCCCATTTCTTTGTATTATAAATCCTTACACATTGCAAAAGCAGTTAGATTAAAGAGTAGTAGCAGTTAAAAGACAATGAAGAAATTGTAAATTATATCTGCTTATACCAGCAGAAAAATGGGACCCTCTAATAGGTGGAAGTATATTTTGCATAAGACTACTTCTTTTGAAACTTCTACTAGCTTTGCTCCATTCTGACTATCAGAAATAAGACCATGGTCTTAGGATGTTTATACCAGTGTAATTGCCTATATCAGTGTAAAAATTAACTGTTTATTCAAATAAGACGTCAATTTAGAACTGTAGAACCCCAATAAAATATATGTAAAGGAACTTGACACTTATTAATATCAAAGATATGTCTATGATGTGCTTTGTAGGTAAGAAAGAACTTGTGTTGTTATTACTCTGAGATATCTGGGAGCAGTGTGAAGGGATTTGTGCAGTACAAATAATCAGTCTTCCACTGTGGCCAGAAGCAGGTTTTATAAAACCAAGGGTGGGTGATTTCTTAGCTATGTTCAATAGCTTTTAGGCAGATCAGATCACAAGTAGAAACCACTTTCAGTTACTGGCAAAATACCATGTGCACACACAAGGAGTAAATAAAAGTCAGGTCTTATCTACACAGAAGCTATTCTATTAGTTTTTTATAGGTCTGACTCTCTTTGCTTTTTTTGCTTTGATATGAATCACTGAGGTTAATTGCATTACACTGATACAAGATTTGTGTGAATGGATAATTGGGCCCTACATGTTCAAAGTAGCATACTTAGTTAATTCATTCATAATTTGGACACAAACCAAATACTATTTTAGTTGGAGAAGGAGTTATTGTTTTTATTACAACTTCATCTGCCCCTGTACCATTTAACTGTGAGACTCCTGCAAGCTCTTTTAAGCCCTTCTCATCTTGACATCCTCCCTTTCCATATGTTTGTAGACACTACAATATGAATTATGCTTATTATGGAAATGACAGCCAAATCTATTTTGCTTTTACAAGTGATGTGCCAAGACAGCCTCTGTTCTGTCAGCAACCATTGCCAAGGTACAAATGCATATGGCCATGTACCTTTTTCTAAGTTAAAACAGAAATGCTGAAAACTGACTTTGTTAATTTATCAAAATTGTTTCTCAACTCTCCTGGGATATCTTCTGGCAGCTACAGGGCATCCTTCTCCAAAGAAGCTGGAAACTTTTGGAGCTAAGTCAGTATTTCTATTCACAATTCATGTTAACATTGGACCCAACACCACAAGGTGCTGAATCTCTTGAAGAGGAGGCGACCAGAACTTTGCAACAAAGAAATCATGATCCTACTCTAATGGTTTGCTATCATTGCCCTACATTTGGTAAAACTGCTAGCTGTGCAATATTGTCTTGAAGTATTACTAATGCTGAATATTGGCATCTATGTTCATTCTTCCCTCTTTGCATATAAATGCATATAAATGAGGGCAAGACCGAGAAAAATAAGCCTCTCTTTCTTACACTCATTTTACTCCCCCATAATATAGCACTGGAAATGCTGAAAACATAGCCTGCCTCCCAATCCTTGAGGCATGGCTTGCCAGCAGAGGAGCCGCTTTGTTCCTTTTCGCTTCAACATTCACACCTACTCCTATTTTGCTTCAGAGAATGGGAGGACCTAGTGCCTTTGTCCTCTAACTGATGAAAAAATACCACTCAACAGTTCAATGTTTTTTGACGCTGACTTGAAAAGAGAGTTGCATGCTCTGCATCTTCAGGAATTGTTTACTATGTCATTTTTTTTAACTGGATTCTCTGATAAAGCTCTTCAGTGCCTTGAGACATTTATAAATGTGTCTGTCATGTTTCTTACCTTCGCAAGCTCTGCTCAGTATACAAAGGAACCCTTTTTATAATCATTTTATTGATTTCTTGTGCATAGCAAATCAATTAGTCAAACACAGTTTCACTTTGTGCAGTGTAGGTATTCTGCTGGGTAATGATTGTTTTTGAAGGTGAGTGGATCTAGCATTTCTTCAGCAGACTACCAGTGATGACAGAAGATGACACTGTAATGTTATGCAAGGGGGATTGTAATGGAGATTTCAGTTCTTAATGGAGATCTCTGTTCTTAAAGTTTCTTGGGCAAGAATGGAAAAGCCAATTTTGCCACTCAAAGTATTAAATCTTTGTGTGATATTTTCCAGATGAGTGTCTTTTAGGTACTACTGCTCATAACCCAAACCCTTAGCTGGTATAAATCAATACAGACCTTACAGCTGTAAAGAAGATGCTGATTTATACTAGTTAAGAGTACAGGCAGAACCTCTAAGGCATGACCAGTAGGAAAGAGAAAATTGTCATGAGTTTTATTAATCTGGGTCATGATCCTGCAGCATTTTTTTATAACTATCACATAAAAATATTTTTCTGAGATCCAGATACTAGCAGAATTTTTTGTATATAAGAATTCCTTGAGGGAGTGGTCAATCCTACCTATTTTTTATCTTAGAGATTTCAGTAAGATTCCTAATTACTTGCAGTGAGTTGTGTGTAGTTGTGCAACTTCTAATGCATAAGATCATGGATCTGGTGAGAACAGAATATCTTCTGTTGCTTCTAACAAAATCCAAATTTGTTTTTTTTTTCCTCCTCATATATAAAACTTCAAGTATATCCCCTTTGAAATCAATCTCAAAACTCTCCTTGGCATCAGACATGGGCCAGCTGACAGCACTGTTTTGAGCTACTCCTTCAGGAATGTGAAGGATGAGCAGACACAGAGCAGTGTCACTAGTTTAGAGAGTCCCTAAATTGGATAGGTCTGCCTCTGCTTCTGGCCCTCACTTGGCAGACATAACAGTGCTAAGTTTAGCTTAGTATTGATTGTAATTTTCTGTGGGATGTTGTGCAGGGAGGAAGATCTAGAAATGGAAGATTATAATGTATTATTGCATTTACTGTATTGATATTATTGCAAATCGTTTCCTAATTTCTAGAGGAATATTTTGGGCACAGCCACAGGAAAATACTAAAAATAACAACTTGGTTCCTTCATTTGGAAAGTTAGAAAAGTTGATAGATTTTGTACTATGTAATACAGTTAATTCCTTTCATAAATTGGGGTTGCTTAAAAATCCTTCTGAACTTAACTTCTTTTCTAACTGTATTTTAGATTAACCAAAGCCTGCAAGATTACAATAATAAATTTGGAAAGTCACTACTGGTAAGAGATACAAAGTTAAAAGTACCCACTTGTATCAAAATCTGGATGTCTTAGTTCTTAACTCTTATTAAATAAAGGCAAAGTTTCTGAAAAGTAGTAGAATTCAGAGAAAAAAACGGTTTTTCCAGTAACTCTACAACTATGTTTCTGCATAGAATTTTTAATCACAACAACAGACCTACTAAGTGGGAATGAATGAAGAAATACTTGTTAGGCTGTTTGAACCAGATGACATCATCCAGGTTGAAAAGACTCCAAAATTTTTTCTTTGAAGTGGAAAGAGTAGTCAGATCAGCCTTTTCCCTTTTTATTTCCCGCTAAAAAAAGTCCTTATTGTACTTGAGAATGGTTAGAGTGGGAATAACCACTTCATTGAAAATATAGGTGAAGCCTATTACATGCATTTGAAAATATATGGGGATGACAATCAACCATACTGTGTGCAGTTCTGTAGAGGGATAAGCACAAAGCCTCAATGTTGCTCTTTTTCCTGGATCCATCTTATCACCAAGACCAGAGTAATTTACCAAAAATGCAGAATAACTTTACAGTTCCTTTGGAAATGAAGTAAAAGAAGTTAAACTAAGCATGCCCAATTACCAGACACTTTATCACCGACTTTCTAAACCATGACCCAGGGTGCTTGCCCAACTAGTAACCACATCCACTGATCAGAACTGGAGAGAAGGTTGCTGACCACCACAATTCGTGATATTGTTCAGTGTTTGGTCAAACTTTTCTCGGTGGTGGCCAGTGACAGGTCAAGGGGTAATGGGTGTAAATTAAAACACAGGAAGTTCCATCTCTTCATTTGATTAAGCAGTTCTTAAGTTTGTGTTACTTTATTTCAAGTAATACCTCACTCTCCAAGCCTCAGGCTCCCAGGTTCAGAAATCCAGGAGACATATGCAGACTCCTCAGTAAAAGAGAAGGCACAGAAAGGATTGGGTCCCTCAGCATTTTCCATGTACTTTGTTGCTAGATCCTTTGCCCCACTCATCAATGTGCCCATGTTTTCCTTTGTTTTGCTGATGATGCACTTAGAAGCCTTTCCTGCAGTATTTCACATCGCTCACTAATTTCAAATTCAGATGAACTTTGGCCTTCCCAAAGCCATCCTTGTATGCTCTGACAATGTACTGATATTTTACCTGGCTTGTTCATTCCTGCTTCCACGTGGCATAGTTTCTAGGATTTGTATAGTTAATAATATCTGTTGCTGTGCACTGCTGAAGTATTGCTTTGGCTCCTAATACCATTCAGTAGGATTAAGTATGATCATCAGTGGCTATCCTCTAAATCAGTTTAGTTGCTACTGTTCTGCAATCACTGGCACCTTGTCACCAGTCTCAAGGGTATCCCAAATTTTAACCTCTAATTATAGTCTTAAAACTAGGAGATGGAGCCGAATTGTTGTTTTCCTTGTGGAAAACAAGAAGGCTAATTAGAAAATAACTGATTACTACGAGAATTGTGCTGAATAAATGCTATTTTTTTCAACATGAGTAGTTAGTCTTTTACGCAAAACATTCTTTGCAGATCAAATGATGCAAAATTCTTCAGTTGTAGTTTGTGGGTTTGCCCTTCCAAAAGAGGAAGTGCAAAAGTGCAAACATCCAGAATGTTTCAGCTCAAATGGTATAGAATGAGACTGGCAGGACACAGAGCCTTCACCCTCAGATGTTAATCATAGCAATGCATGATGCATAATGAGGCTTTCTTTCCTCATAATAGTGTTCAGGAATAAAGAGTCTCTCCTGCTTACATGCTTCCCTAATGGAAGACCACAGTGCTGTTTTGGAAGGGATAAATGGGCCAGAAAATATCAGAGATATAAATGAACTGAATGTTGTGAAATATGCTTTGAAATGAAACATTTCTACCCTCCTCCATTTTCCTGCAAGTTTTTTTCCACTCAGATAATGTAGATGCTTAAGGTACAATTATAACTTCTTTAGAAGATTGTTAGATTATATGAAAGAGGAAATAGTAATATACACACAGAGAGATACTGAGAAAGAGAGTATGTGGTTTGAGTCAGAAATCCTCTGATCTCAAAAGAAGCAGATGATGCAGATAAAATGCAGGCTTCACTGGCACAGCTAGCAGGGAACTTTTATGTGTACACAAAGCAATTATAAAAGGTGTTTGATTTTGCATTAAAGCAGCCAATTAGTTCCTTTTTTGGCTAAAAATATATATTTCTAATTTTTATATGTTCAACAGACAAAAAACCCAAGTGAAGCTCAGAAAATTTATTGACTAGAAATAGCTGTTCATGTATTCTAATGCAGAAATGCTGATGGGAGAAGTCCCTCCACGACAAGATCCTTTCCTTGCATCTGTACCTACACGTGGTAGCTTTCCGACAGAACTGACAAAGATGGTGGCTTCGGGAAGATGCCTTTTGGTTTTGAGATAAAGTTGGATATTAATACACAGAGTGGAGGCAGTTTGCAAGGCAGTCCACATGAATGACATAGGTTGTGGCTGTGGTGTACCTTTGCTTTGGGGTTGTTCCAGATACGGTTGCTTGTTAGTTTTGTAAACACACTTCTCTTAAAAACAGGAAGAGGTCAAGAAATACCTGCAACAAGTGACTGACCATGACACAGAGCAGAGAGCACTGGGTCTACAACACACAGGAGAACCCTGGAGTCTGTGTTGGTTTTGTGCTGTTGTAATTGCACTGTTATATTACACAACATATTTAGCTTTTGCTCTCATGTGGGAGCAGCTTTCAGGCAGGTTTCTATAGCATAATAGCTTCCCAAGAGGAATAATTTCAAAGGGGGCAACTCCAAGATATAGATGAAAGAGAGCTACTGATTTTAACATGCTTCCATGGCAATTGTTTCTGAATAGGCATGTTTTAGAATACTAACATTCATTTATTAAAGAATGTTTACTTATAGATAAATACTGCAATCTGCATAATATTCCCTCATTTCTTGTAACTTCTCAGAGACCATTATCATTATTTCCAAACAATATTAAAATATTTTGTAATAAAAAATCATTGGTCAGGCACAATGGTTGAGACAATGTTAAAATGGCTCACGGGGATGTGGAGAACTTGCTTATATGTAGTCCTGAAAGTTGCTTTATGGGATCTGAGAGTTGAGGTTGTTGTCTTGGCACAGAATGAAAGTGATGTGCCCTATCACAGATATGTTTGGCAGTGTTTTCAGGATTTGGGTATGCTTCATTCATATTCACATGAATACTGAAGTAGGTCATTCAACATAATATGTCGTGTTCATGGAATATACCAATAACACTGATTTTTCAGCCTCTTACACACAGACATTGTGAATCTATTCATCTGCACTGAGTGGGGAAGATGCCCAAAAGCCCAAACTAGCTTCCAGAAATATCCAATCTGTTTTAAGCTTTGGAATGAAGGTGACTATAACTAAGATTTTAATGTTTATATGAACATCTTCCACAGATTTTGATAGCACTTCCCTGAATCTGTTATAAGACACTTGAAACCATTATTTGTGGTTATTTTATTCAGCAGGTTCCATAAATCAAGTTACTATGGAATATATTCTTCTGACAGGCACTATTACCAGGAAAAAAACTAATTGACTGTTTTTAAAAATCTGAGAAAGGAACAGCTCTCTATAATATTTTGGGGTTATAGAGAGCTGTATAGAAAGCCCTCAGAGGGCATCCAGTGTAGGCCAAGATAGGGAAAGATATTTGAAATACAACTTTCTCCAAAGAATTCTAAGGAAATTATACCTTGATTTATGGCAAACAGCACTCAGTTTAGGTGCTTCACTAGCATCTGGCATCTCTCTCTGACTTTCCTCGCTCCTTCCTTAAAGGTAGAATCCTACCCACTCCAAGCTTTTTCTTTTCTTTTTTGCCAAGGCTGATTGTGTAATTCAAAAAAAAAAAAAAAAGAAAAAAGAAAAAAAAGAAAAAGCTATCTCTTAGAGTATATCTATTTCTTTAGATAGACAACACTGCAAAAACTATTTCTGTTGAAAAACATACTGAGAAACTCAATGTCAGTATATATTGCTCTAAACACATGGATTTTGCTTCCTACTAGCAGTAAGTGGAAGAAAGCTATATTAGGGCCAGTGCAGATCTCAGGAGGTTATCAGGTTGGATTGACGAGGGTGTTGCTCATGTCAATCATGTCTCTCTATGATGGATAACAGTGAACAAACAACACCATAGTCAGAAGTCTTTTTTACCTCCAGTCTGCTCGTCATAAGCAAGGGAGGTTTTTCTGCTGCTATGAGTTTTGGTTGCTGCGATTATGATCTGTGGGATGCACTAAGTGGGATGTATTCCACAACACTGATATTAACTGCCTAAAGAGCCTCACGCTGCCGCTAATCACCTGCTTCTGAGAAGAGGAGAGGTATGGGAAGAGTTTGTTTTTCCTATAAATTGATCTCTGATCCTTTCATCCCTCAATACCCTTTACTTGTTTAGTCTGCAGAGGCCTCTTAGGGCTAACACGTAATGAGGTACAATCACATAAGGGCCTTCATAGCCACAGCAGTACTGTTAGCGGTGCTCTTTAATGGATTTAGATAAAACCTCACTCAGCAAATAGCACACCAAAAACAAATAGTGTCTTTGTTGTTTTAGGATACATTGTCCCCATTACTGTACCACACTTGTTTTCAAAACAGATCCACGCACAATGGCATTTTGATCTTTGAACTTTGAGCTGACCAGTTGTCAAATACTGATCCTTCAGTGAACCTTAGCACAGAAACAGATCGTTTGCTTTGAAATACCAGAAAAAAGAAAAAGTGCTGTCCTGCTAGGCAAAGTATGTGGTATTTTCTAATGTATTCATAATTTTAGTAAAATCAGTGATCACATGAAAATGTAAATTAAGTAAATACCCAGCAATCTGTTTGAGCTGCTCCACACTGGATACCCAAACATGAGAGGGAAAATGCAGGTGGTGAGTCGAAAGCTCAGTGGGTGTCTAAAGCACCCAGCACATACTTGGATAGTGCATAAAGATGGCAAAAATCATTAAATCCAATCCACAGCTCATCACCAGGCACTACTACAGGAATGTCTGAGTTACACACACACAGCCAAACTGAGTTCCCCTTTCTGACACAGGGTTATGAAAAATGAAAACTCTCTTTTGATTACATCTCTGAGCATTAGATCTTTAAAGCCAATGACTATAACCAAAAAGGTGACTAATTTCTCACTCAAAACAATGAGAGGTAAGCAACTAAGTATTTCCCTGCCATACATATTGGAGCAAATCAGGTCTACTCTGCTTTCTGGTCTAGAAGAAAGGGGAAAGGGGAGAACTTTGATTTTGTCCTGTTCATTGGTGGATGCAATAAAACCAGTATTGGGGTTTATAAATCACTGCCTGCTAAAAGCCAGAAGTAGGGAGGGGAACTGTGGCTCCATCTTTAATTCATACTGTGCATCAGGCTGCTCATGGGGTACTGCAGCTTAGGTGGTGCCTTCAACCAACGACTGCACTCAAAGTCATCATCTCATTCCTGGTGATCTCCTGGAAAGTTTGGACCAGCTTCTCCCACAGCTGGTGAGAAATTTCAGAAACAGACAGCTGGAAAGCGCATTTATGGTATAGGTTTGCCTACTGATACCAAAGGCACAAAGGTATAAATAGGAGGTTTAATACTGCACCGAAATCTCAAACCTTCAAAATCCTGCAAGAACAACTGAAATGCATGTGCGAGAGGATGAAGTCAAAGGACTATAAAATTCTTATAGCTTTAATACCAATGACATTGATAGATAGTGATTGCTGGTGTAGTTTTTCTCTGTAGATATGGTTAGTGATATGCAAGTGGAGATTTTTAGTTCTGTGACATTTTGCTGACTAAACAGTAAAATGTTCTTCTTTTCTCAGATTTTAATGTGCTATGTCAGGAGTAAATTATATATTGGATGCCTGCAACTTTTTGTCTCGTGGACTGATTCCGTAACAAACTTCCTCCTTTTCCTCGGAGAAGATAATTAGTGGAGTGTACTATGATTCACATATGAAATAATCTTCAGATAACTTTTTGTTGTTGCTGTTGTTGTTGTGTATGTATAGCCTTGTGAATTGTTTGGCTTCAAAAGAGCCTGTGCACACTGTGCAAAGTTTAAGCAGAACTGATAAACCATTTTCTACAGAGGACCTCTTTTGGCGAATTCAGGTTTCTTTTTACTGAGTACATATATATATATATATAGTCATTTACCTGGCTCCATAAGGCTGTGTACAGCCCTTTGTAGTCAAAGATGATTTAACAGTAGTTTCAATCGACCAACAACCTCCTCTACGGATGGGAGATGTAGGATCAGATATTCATTAGTTAATACATTATTAAGTAGTACATGTTTCATTTTCAAGGTGCAGGTCAGTACAGGTTTCTGTAAACAATAACTTGATTTTTTGCAGAGGAGGCAATCTGATGATGTTGGTCTTGGCAAGCTGATTTGACTCATGGTAGTTCTGAAGGTTCTTTTTATTCTTTTTTTTTCCCTTTAATCTGACGTACAATATGGGGAACAGATGCAAGTAAAAGTAGAAACAGAAAAAAGAGAAAGGGAGAACTCTCTGCAGGTTTATTGTCTTTTTTCATCTGCAGTAGTAAAAGTTGCCTAACTGAGTATGTGGTAAAATAATCATTTGTCAAAGGAGTAAACTTACTGTACACCAATGCTCTGCATTTAAAACATCCCAAGTGTACTATGAACTATATAGCATTCATAAAAAGTCATACTCAGGAGTCAAATATTCTTTCTTCTTCAATTACTGTAGTTTTCCACTGTCTCTAAGGATGGACTATTAAACACTCAGTGTCAAGGCACACCACACTGTACTTTGTGTGATGTATGATATATTCATTAGACCACATTTCTTTGAATTCCTGATTATATGTATATGTGGTTATCAAAGTCTTCAATTAAAAAAAAAAAGAACAAAAAAAAAAGAAAGAGCCCCTTAAAAATCAGACAGTCTGTAGACAGAGCGATTCTGAGGATACTGTGCTTCTGTCCATGAAAGCCTGAGGTCATTTTTGCATGGACATTGCATAAAGTGTGCCTGCCAGATTCAATATATATAATTCAGTGCCAAGTGACAGAAATTAGGGTTTTACTATTTGATCTCTCAGGCAAGTAAACAAATTGTCACTTTCGTTTCCCAATAATTGCTGGGATAACAGATCTGGCTATTATTTTTTTTAAATCTACACAATTAGCCGAGGTGTGGAGGAAGGAGTCTGCTCAAAGGTAATTAACAAATCTGAACAAGATTTCAATAGGGTATTGGATCACATTTCCTTTACACATGTCAAGGGGAGTGTATCTGAAGGAAGGACAAGGCTAGTTAAATGGAAATGAAGCTTCCAGAGGAAGCTCTGTTCTTTTAGAGGTAATATGCTAAAAGGGTGAGATTACAGAACTACTGCTGAAGGAACAGCATGCTTCTACACATTGCTAAGTTCCCCCAACCTGGTATCATCATTACTTGTTATGGCACACACTAGTACCTGAAGGTCCTACACAGAGGTAGAGTCTCATGATATCATCCTCCTTCTAAACCGGAACATTGACTTAGGCCACCAAGGCTCATAATGTCATTTAATTTCATTGATGTTGATGGAAATCAAAACATCTAATGAGGGTAATCAAAATCATATAAAGAAGAGGTGGTTCTGCAGGAACATCATCTTAGAGAAACAGTTTGATGAGTAGATTAATAGTTCCTTAAAAAGATATTTTAATGAATTTGGTTGTACTTTTAATGGAATGGAAGGCAAGTCAGAAAGGACAAATGAACCTTCAAGTTCAAAGTAGCATAAATTTAAACAGAATAAGAGTAAGTTTTCTTTAATGCTATGAATACTAAGAATTTTAAGATAATACGGTCTCACAGCATAGCCAGACACATAGTCAAGTGAAGTAAGAAAGATAGTGGTAGTTGCACTCATGATTGGAGACTGTGATAAAACATTTTTGAAGGTTACCTATTTTACATAACATCAAAGTCAATACAGTTCCTCTTTCTGCCTTGCAAGAAATCCATTATTTCTTTCCAGGGAGTGAAGAAGTTCGGTTTTCCTATTTATCAGTGAGCACTTTTTCATATCTTATTAATCTGTATTCTACAAACCAAGCACTAATGGCAGGTTTGTTGGAGTGTAAACTGCTTTCTACTTTGCCTTGGGCTGTCTGGTTTGTTCAAGTTGCCCTGGAACAGAAATAGCTGTAGTTTTGCCAGTATTAGTTCTGCTTTACTATAGGGACTACAACACTATTTAGCAGTGAGCATTTCCAAATGCAAATGACCCTCCAAATTAGGGATGTCCTGCCTCTTAGAACCACTACTAAACGACCACCTGCACGTGTTCATATTCAAAGCTGGTCTACTCACTCCATATGCATCTCCTCCAGTGTTTTATTCAACAATCTGTTCCAGTTTCACAAGGGAGCTAGCAAATTATGTATTGCTCATTTTGTCAAAGTCATCATTGATGACAATTCCGGCATCAAGAGGCTCATTTTGCTCTGCAGATGTTTTTTTTCAAATGGAAGATAAATCGTGGTTTTCAATCTTTCTTTCCCTTTCTTTCTTTCCCTTTCTTTCTCTCTTTCTCTCTTTCTCTCTTTCTTTCTTTCTCTCTTTCTTTCTTTCTCTCTCTCTTTCTCTCTCTCTTTCTCTCTTTCTCTCTCTCTTTCTCTCTCTCTTTCTCTCCCCACCTTGTTTCCAAGAAACTTTGCTGGTGGAGAAACAACAATTTACCCAAGTGTTCTAGTTTCATGCAGAGCAATTAGAAAGGTTTTCCTACTGCCTCCTCTGCATCTTCTTTGATACTGGTTAAAGTATTGGATTCTTGTCCTAAACAGCATGGGAAAATAGAAAAGGAGGTGCTTTTACTCCTTTCCTTTTACACACTTGGAGAATATTATGATGTCTCAACAGGTCCAGTCTATTGAGAAAACAACACTGATGGATTTGATATTTCCTTGTAGGCTATGCTTTCTGCATTCTTGACTGCTTTTTGTGGTTTCTTCTGGATTCCCTCTCATTCTTCTGTTTGGCTGGAAGTGAGGGATGTAAAAATGTACAGAGCTCTCCACCAAGCACTCTTGATGACTGTGCAGGGTGCCAGGGTGTGAAAGCCTTGGCCAAGTGCCATGGCACCCTGCTCAGGAGGATTTTGCTCAACCCAACTTCTAAGGGGCTGTCCCTTGGCACTGCAAATGCCCATGATAACTTCTTCTGCCCAAATCAGACTCTTTGCTGACCTGCAAGATGCTCAGGGAAGGGAGATTCACTAGGCAGGTGCTTAGCTGGGCAAGAGCTGTCCAAGGCTGCCTCCTAACAGTCACCAAAGACCACATGAGATCTCTATCTCTAAGTTAAACAAGATGCAGCACAGCTGGTCGCCAGGTGCTGGCTCACCTATGGTCACCTTCTTCTTCATAATGCTGCTGAGGCAGAGAAGACACGAGAGGCGCCTTATTTCCAAGCCCATAAGAAATAAATGACTATCAGGATACAGTTAAGACAGACAATTGCACAAGCATCCTCTCTGGGGCTTTATACAACCACTTGTTGCACGATTGGACATAGCATGAGAAGGTCATGTACAATGAGATGCAATGCTTGGAGCTTGTGGGCTTACAGACTCTGCTCTGGGGATAGAGGTCATCTGGCAGAGCAGTCCCACTCTCTTCTGGTCTTGCCGTTGTGTTTTCATCAAGAGAACTCACAGTGTCTTCTGTCCCTCCATTGCCAGCAAGGCAATGTGTTCCCATATAGCTAGTGGCTCTGGGATTCTTTCCTGGGGGATTATCCTTGGGAAAATGAAAAGCTTGCCCTGAAAATGGCATAGTCTGCCTGGGGAAAAGCTCAGAGATGGCACCAAAATCGGTTATCTAGAGATTTCTATAAATACATGCAGTCTAAAAATAGTTTTAAAAACAAATCATATTTCAAAACAGGTATAACTTTACCCCTTTGTATGTATATTGTAAGTAAAGGAAAATTGTGGGGGCCTGAGGGAAGAGCAGAATGAAGATATCTAGGAACAATATTTTGAGGTAATCGAGTAATGAGACAAGCAGAAAATGGAGAAATTCAGCAGGACAGATGGTCTAGCGAGAATGGCATAGTATTTCTTTCAGTGAGGTCTTTCAGTGATTCTCTCTGAGTGTGTCTAGATTAGCACTTCAGTTTGGATCGTGACCGTGTTTCTGAAGCAATTCTCTTTCTGATGACACTAAAATGTAAGATGCATTGAGGACTGCATCTACTGCACCTCAGTCTGTAATGGACTCTCAGTCCATAGAACAGGTTAAATTGTCTGGACGAAAATTGCCAAAATACAAATAATGTGTTAAGTTCTGCATACCGAGAGTTTTGTGCTATGCATGTGTCCTGCTGTGTACCACTGCTTGCCACAGTTCATATATGAGCATTTTCCCCTTGCTCGGAAAAGCTGAAGATCTGTATTTTAAAAAGTCAACCTGTATCGTTTGGCTTCAAATTCTGACATATTTCCAGTTTCTAGCGATTAAAAAAGCCTCAGTGAGGGGTTTTGTCCGCATGATACGCAGCTGGCCAGCTTTCTAAAGCACATAAAAGAATATGATGTTGTTTTACACAGAAAATAAGGATAGTTTGTGTATTTCCCTGTTTGAAACCAATCATATCTAAATCCAAGTGGAAGCAGAACATCACCAGAAAGGATAAGAGGGGCCCCATGATTATATAGTTCTGTAAATACAACTATTGGACAATTATCAGTGCAATACACACGCGTGCCAGTATTTTGTGGTCAAATAAATATGAGTATATAAAGTGAAGCTGAATTGTTTTAAGATCTTGGCTAGCTCTTCATCCATCCAGCTACAAATTGCTTTTCTTTAATTCTTTCCAAATCTAAAGATGACTATGGGAAGTTTTCATTTAGAAAGCATGAAACTTGATGTTTTTCTAATAATAATAATAATAATAATTAAAAAGTTATTATGGAATATGACAAATCTTTCTGTTTGTATTCTGAAAGAACGAGACCTTCTATTAATATTGCTGTTGAGAGTGATGAAGATGGCCCTTCAAGTGGAGAATATCGATGAACAAGATCTTCATTTGCATTCCTTGGGATTCTTCCACCGAACCTAATAATTTAGTCTAAGCATTTGGGTGTCGTATTATCCTAAGGATGGCACATGCTAGACTTTTTCTAATGTGCACATTGGAAAAAACATTTGTATTGTCTCACAGCTGCTTTCTGTGCTTCCACTCAGGGCTGGTGATCAGAACTTGACACAGCTGCGCTGGAATATTTTTCAGTGGTCTCTAGAAAAATCCTATAAAATAAATAGCTCTTTGAGGTATGGAGTCAGATCTATAAAGGGAAAGGAAACCAATATATTCATGCTTTAGCAACTGGGGAAAGACTAGGTGATAATGAACAAGCAAGCATAGGATATAGATTTAAAAAAATAACAAAAAAAATCCCAAAACCCTTGTTAAGCAGTGAACTGATCAGCCAAATTCAACATTAAAGAAGTCCGTTGCAGTGTCTCAAAGAGCTGGGAGAAGTTTCTAGAAAAGGAAACAAATTGGCCAGATCAGATCATAGCAATGGACACTATAAACTCCACAGATATTAATTAATTGAAACAGATCAGGTTTCACAATTAAGGTTTACGATCCTTTGCTTGATACCTATATAAAGTTATCCATGTTGCAAGAAGAAGGTATTACAATATCAAGAAAAAAATACTTATCGGTGCTAAGAACAAACTTGATAGCGCAAGTCAGATCAGCTATAAGCTGTTAGTGCGTGTGGTGATGTCCCAGGAGACAAATGAATGTCATCAGACCAAAAGGAAGCCAAGGTAGAGAAAATATAGGGAGAGCTATGTTCTTTCTCAGCATATGGGTAGGGATGGAACCCACACCAAGACTTGCTCATTCTTCCCACTTTATTCCTGTAAGAAACGTGAAGACGATAGAGACACATTGAGCTGACCATCCTGGACCAACAGTCAGGCTAAGAAAGCAGTCATTTGTGTCTGGGGAGAAATCAAAGCCAAAATAATGATGTGTGCGGTTCTTTGTCCAAAAGCCAAATGCCCAACCATTTCTGTGAGATTGAGAGATCCAGTCTTTTCAGGCTATTTCCACATTATAAACCCAGCAAAAGATCATGTTTCTGTAGCCTGAAAACCATAAATGGCCATTCTTTCTCCATGCTCCAGCAAAGGCTGTTTTCTCTGGCTAGGGTGCACAACTCAGATTGTGCCTTGCCTTGTCTGCACTAGGGCTTGGTTTTGGCTATGCACACTGACCATTGACGCATGAATCTGAAGCATTAGTGAGAAATGGGGTTTAGCCAAGCTGGTCGGACAAACGAATGCCTTCATGGCTTGAATAGCATGGTCCAGCAGGAAGGGAATTGGCCTGGAACAATATTGGGTGTTATTCCTAGCTCTGCTGTCAACCTATCGTGTGACTGCAGCAAACCACTTTGTCTTGTCTGTTCAGCTTCTGAGCTTCACAGGGACTTGTCTAGACTGTATTTCTACACTACGGGGTCAACAGGAGCCCAGCTATGGTCTGTGGGACCATGGGCTTCCATAGGATTCCAGCACTAACAAAGCAGAAGGTGCTTTTTGCAAGAGGGGGGATTTTGTCTTGTTTAACTGAGTCTATAGTTCCTAGTGTGGGTTTCCTACTTCTAGTATCACAGAAGACTCAAGAAAGACTAAGAAAAAAGTGACAGCTTTCTCAGAAGGAAATTACTGAGGGTTTTTTTTTTTCCAGGACATCATTACTTTTGAGTAGAATGAATGATCTGAGCATCCACTGGCCTTGTGGCATACCTGAAAGAAGGCTGTGCTATCTTTTTCCCAAATCTGGACAGTGAACCCACCTGACATTAAGTCAAAGGCACTACAGTTGCTCTCATCTTCAATGAAAAGAAGGCGTGTGAGGTCGTATCCTGCCATATGCTGTCAAGAACTGATATCAAATTGTACCTGTGCAGCTGAAAACTCCATATGGTTGCCTCTAGCAAAACATCGGTATCTTCCTTTTATATTAGTCCTGGACTGAGATCTAGCCGTTGTTTCTCTATGAAATGGATACCTTAGTATCACCTGATTTTTAAACATCGCTTAATATAAGAGGCTGAACAAAAATTTAATCTTTTTCCAGAAAAATAAAAAAAGGGAGAAAATGAAATGATTTGTAGGTTGGCATCAAATCTATTGAAAGCTTCAGGTGAAAAACAGAGAAGGAAGGGATATTGGAGAAGCTGTGCATCCTCACAGATATGAAGAGTTTTTCAAGCAGAGTGACACTTCCTTTCTCATAGTGTCACACTTAAAAATGGTGAAAAATTCGGTTTAATCTGAGATCTCCAGCCTCGGAGGCCCTCGAAACCACCACCAAAACTCTACAGAATCCTCCCCATTGTTCTTTATCACCACTGTTTTTCTTGCAAGCATACGGTTTCTTGGCCTTGTGAACCAAAAGTTGGGAAACACTGACTTACCCTCCAGCTAGAGATTTTTTTTGGTCTTGATAGAAAAATTTTAATTTCTCCTCCCAGTTCTCGTTTCAGCCATCACTTGGTAGAATTAGACAGCATATTCTCTGTCTACATTGCATCTTGCATCAATGTCATTGCAGTATTTAGCAGCAATCTATCATGCATCCAGAGGGCTGGAAAGACCTGTGAGAGAAATACCCAGTGTTCACTCAACCTTTTGTGCCTACTGGCAGAGTCTTATCCTGCCTTGTTTTAAGGCTGTGGTATGTCCTCAACTTCTCAAGGCTGTAATGGTAAATCTAACCAATTTGCCTGGCCAGAGATTTTGTTCCCCACCAAATCAGGAGTGAAGAGTACAGCTGGATACTTTCAAATTGATGCTGAAGCAGCCAAAATTCCCAAGATCTTGCCGTTGAGCTAAAAATGGGTTAATCCGGTCATCTCGAAACTTGGGACTTTTCAACTTCTTGCCATGTACCCTCCTGAAAACTCAATAAGAAATGCTGTACCTTTACTTTAAGGGCTTAAAAGTAATAAGCAACCTTAAGTTTGTCTAAGTGATGGTCTGGCAGTGTTCAAAGATCCTCGGAACACAAGGAAAGGTTTGGAGATGAATCAAACTTCAGGCCTTTGACTGAATGCATTTCTTTCTTTGACCAGGCAGCGATGATAGGAAATGACCACAAAAAGGAAATGGAAAGGAAGACGCAGAATGAGTGAGGAATGCTTAAGGAGACACATCAAATGACAAAAAGCTGTTTGTCAGCACTATAAAAGCTCAGTTTCTGAAACAATGATGAATATCTGGGGATATGAATGTTTACTAAAGGAATGCTTGCAACTCAAGAAGCCCTCTAAGGGGAGCTGCAGTTCAGCATGTGTTGGTTCTGCTGCGGCCAGTGCGTCTTTGAGACAAGAGTGACCATTCGTGCTGATTAAGGAGCTGATAAAAACAGAAATGGGAGGGATTTTGCAGACTGCTGGTCACACAACGATCAAGCTGTCCCGAGTCCAGGTCTGCAAAGGCCCTGCAGGGTGGCACCTGGTGCTTGGATGACCAAGTCCTTCCCATGTAGCTGGATTTTATGGAGTTCAGCAAAACTACAGAATACCTTAAGGAAAGGCTTTGAATCCCATGTTGGAGAGCCTGCATGATGCCTTTTGCATGTATGTTTGGGAAACTGTCTTAGCTGTTTGTTAGCTACCCCTGTTGAAAAACATGCATTATTTTTGTAGTTTTCCAGCTCTATTTCCAACCTTTGGAGCTTAGCTCTTCTGCTTCTCCTAATCTGGTGTTATTATACAAAGCATGTGCAGGAAAAGCATAATTACAGGCGTGGGAAGGATACTGAAAACCTACTAACCAATAAATTGCACACCCCCTCCCAATATTTTAATGCCTCTTTTCCCCCAAAATTATTTTCTTATAAAAATTGCATTGTTTTAAACACCCAAATTGTTTGAAGATGAAATTCAAGTGAAAATTTTCACAATGTTTTGTTGATCAGAACAAAAAAGTGTTTTCAGGATGTTGGTGCCTCCGGCCTTTTCTTCTTGAAGACTTTTTAGTACAGTTCAGAGAGCAGGGGAAGCGTCTGAGGTCTCGTAAAACTCTGTGTTCAACTTTCACAGTGCATCATGACTATATTTCGTTTGCAATTAACGTTTCTGTCCAGAAGCAAATCGTACTACCTAATCACACGCTGCTGAGATGCAAGGCACTGTCTAATATTTAGGCAAGAACGAGGTTAGCAAGGACAGTAAAATAAAAGAGAAAATAAAAGCTCTGAAAAATCGCAGTTCCCCGTGTAGACAGTCCTATAAAATAGATCTGCTGGGAGCCAAATTAAATAGGAGGAAGGTGTAAATGGATTCCTTTCTCCACGTGGGGAGGAGCGGGGAGGACCAATGGACATATTTCCCGCCCAGCTTGCAGAGAGTCGCATTCCTGGGGCTGTGCGGCTAATTTCCTGGGAAGAATGTGTTCCAGAGGGACACTCTCGTGTATGGGCCATGGGGGATCCCATAGCTGTTTTCCCACCTCCAGCCTTGGGAGCCGAGGAGACGCAGAAGACACAATGGAGGCCATCATGGAGAAGCCGACCACGCGCATGGATCATAAATCCCGTATGTCTCCTCTCCCTGTGTCTCCCTGCACTCCAAACCTACCTTCCAGTGCTCCACAATCTCTATTTGGTTTGAAATTTCCCTTTTTCCCTCCCAAATTGGAATGATGTTTCTTGGAGGACTGTTGGTCCTCCTGCTCTGTGCTAGTGATGGATGTAGGTAGCAGACACAAAATTGAGGGTGATGTGTCATAATCAGATCTTTAACAGCACCCTCTCCATATCTTTTTTTTTCTGGTTTGAGGGGAATTTTCTTTCCCAGGGGCAATTTCCCACCAGGTTCAACTCCTCCTGGTACCAACTCACCTTTCCATCTCTGCCTGCAGGCCACTAGTCAGGTGGAGCCTGAAGGACAAATATCAAGGGTCAAGAATGAAATATCCTGTCCCTTTTGGAGATAGTATCTTTGGGCTTAACTTTGTATGGTTATCTGGAGTCATAGCCACGTGTCCCTTGAGCTGACAGGGACACCTAACATGCTATAGTCCATGACGTGAACATAGTCCCTAACGCTGCACAAAAAGGTCTGCTATTCGATTTTTCCTAATTCTTTTTGTTGTTTTTGTTGCTTTCCAAAATACAAATAAATAAATAAGTAAGCAAATAAATAAAAATCCTAATATTTTCAATCTACTTATGCATCCTTGTTCATTCTAAAGTAAAATAACAAAAAAAAAAAAAAAAAAAAAAAAAAAAAAAAAAAAAAAAAAAAAGCCAACATTTTCCACCAGAAAAGCAGTTATAATTCTCCAACCCTAATAAGGGTATTTTGGTCTTATTCAGCAGCAGAATTTCTAATGTAAATCAGTAATTCTGTGAGTAACAAGTCTTGTGGCATCTGATTTTTTAAGGATTTTTTTCCTCAAAAGCCAATTCCCACAACTAAATGGCATGGAATCAAATGCTTTTGTCATGCCTCTACCTATGGCAAGATCGTGCTTGGTAATAATAGAATAAATCTGAAGCTTCAGATAGCACCAAAGGGAAAAAAAATCTTTAGAACAGATGATAAAGTAGTGACAGTTCACAGGACAAGCAAATGGTTATGGATAGAGCCGCAACTCTCCCCCTTCTGGAGACACTGTAAATGGCAAAGCTGGATAGTGAAACTTCATTTCTGTTTAACCTAAAAGGTGCTTTTTTTTGCAGGCACATCCAAAGTTTAGCTAAAAGGTGTTGCTATTCCTTACAGGGATAAGCAGGTCACAACCATCAATTATGTCAGTCGTAATGGGAACTTTTTTTGGGAAAATATCCTATCTTCTAGTACTAGTTACAATTTTATACCTTCAAACATATATGTTCTGGGGCAAAACATACAAATCTATTCTCTTCTAAAAAAAAAAGAAAAAGAAAAGAAAAAAAAAGAAAAGGATGGAAAGGATGGGAAATAGATTGGAGGGAGAAGCAGAGGCGGCAGTTTTTGTCCCTCACAAAACTTCTCCAAACACAAAGGATGCCTTAGGTTGCCACCTAGTGACATTAAACATGTAGGACTTGCCTTTTTTAAGAGGGTCTGTGTCATTCATGGTGCTCTGTTAGCCAGGCCAGCTCATCCAAGCTATGGACAAGGCGACTTAACCTGGGCAGTAGGTGCTGACACTTTGGTGCTCCCAAGGGACTGTGGCTGGTCGAGGTGCTAGAAGTCAACCAAATGCTGCTAGACTGTTAAGACGTTGGAGAAAAGAACCTCCAGCCACAGGGCTCTAACCATGACACTGGCTGTCATAGAACTGGTTACTCTCTCACCACCTTCAATCTCAGACACCTCCTGCTTCTGGGCTGGAAAATGAACTCAGGAATACGAGATCACTGATGGTCTCCTGGTCTTCTGCAAGACCTCCTGTCCTTTTTGCACGGGATGTGCTGTTATGCTTTTCAAACATTTTATTACCTTTTCTGAGGCAACACAGAAAAAAAAAAGCATTTAACTTGTACATCCAGAGCATGGCAGAAAAACCACTGAGTTTGTGTCAAGCAGGAGCTTCACTGACCTTTAGGACTGTCTATTCCCAGCCTTTCAGACTATACATAGTACATAATCTTAACTGTATCAGATGGAAGTCTTGGTCGAAATGCCCTTCACATCAGCACTACGACAGTGCTACAGAAAATGAGGTACCAACTAAGAGCACAAGACTGTTCAACCATAAGCTCTGCCTTGCCATTCCAGGGCTGAGCTGTGCGGGCCTCAAATTCCACAGAAATTCTGCAAAGAGGCAAAACTTTCTCAGAGAAAGTCAGTTTGTTGAGACAAAGAGTCATTCAAATTGTCTTAAGTTCACGGACGTTCCAGCAGTGCAGTGCAAGGCGTTCAGGGTTTCCACAGGGCAGTCTTGGTTCTAAAGTCAAGGGGCATGAGCTCTGCACATCCAGAGATGGGGTCATTTCCCAGGTTTCTAGTTCATGTTATACACACAGGGAGCACGAGGTTTCCTTGACACTCCAGGTGTCCCCTGGATTGAGGTCATGATGGTTAATTGAAGCTTGGACTGGAAGTCGTGGACCTAGCACCATCATTCCTTGGCAAGTAACTTCATAGGCTTCTGCATCCCAGATTTGAGAACTGCATGCAAAATTTGAGAGCTGAGGGCGAAATGACTTGGTCACTGCCATGGTGTGAGTGTTGCAGAGTGGCACCCCATGCACAGGGCCTTCAAAGAGCAGGAGATGGGAAATTTGGGCTCAACGTCTCTATTTTCTGCTGTATTAGCTTGATTTCATACACCCATGGAGCGTGGGAAAGAGTATCTGGACAAAGCTTTTTTTTGGCAAAAGAAATGATAATAAAGATTTGGCAAAAGCTTTTCATTTAGAAATATCTTCACTTCATCTTTTAAGAGCCTTGAAATATGCAGTGCTTGAAGTCAGACGCTGCACCTTCAGCTGCACAATATGTGTTGCTAGATGTGAAATCTATTATTTGGATTTTATAAGGTTTTTGGATGAGTGTAATCTAAAAAGAAAAAAATGTGTCTGAGAGAGGAGGAAGGAGCTCTCAACTGCCAAATTTCAAAGTCAACTATTCGCACAATTCCGAGGGTTTTTTTTAATTCAATTTTGGGGATTTTTCTGTAAAACTCCATCTCTTACAGGTAGGAAATGAAATTATAAGAGTGGCGAGAGAAAACTTACAGGCATAGAGAGGAAAGTATAAAAATGGAGCAGATATACTGCATTTTCTGTGAACCTGAAGTGTTCCGAGGGGGCTAGCAGCAACCTCTTTAAGAAAGACCAGTGATAAAGCTGGGAATGGTGCAGGGTCCAAGCGCTGCAGTATTTTCCCATTGCTTCAGATGCATCAGATGCCTGCAGTGGCCCCAAATCGATGGAGCCCAAGGATGCTCCCCGGCTGCAAACCTGACCCAACAAATGTGTACGCATATGGCTCGGTCAGCCTCGCCGATGCAGTTAATCAAATGGACTGATGGACCCTGTTATTTAATAAAGCAGCCTTTATGCCCAAGCAAAGGCAGGGTCCACCCCTTGCGCTGTTTTAATCACTCATTTACTGAACTCAAGGCTCCCCGGGGCGAGGGGGGAACGTTTTTGCAAGCTCATTTCTTCAGGGAGCGCAGGCTCAATTGCAGCATTGCCGCCTGGCACCCCATAACTCCCCAGCCCGCGTGCCCCCTGACAGGGCTCTCCTCCCTGGCGGGTGACATCGGGGCAGAAAAGCACATTCCTCACGTTTGCCTTGCCAGGAGGCAGCTCTCCCTGTCGCCGCGAGCTCTGCAAGCCTGCGGGTGCGACCTGTCAGCAGAGCAGATAAAGCTACCTGGCCAGGGGGGAATAAACTGCCTGGAGGTCAGGGACTACGGCAGTAATTTAATCCCCGCCACACTGGAGAACCTGCTGTAATGAGGCTCATTATGAAGTTCTATTTAAGGCCCCATTTGAGCCAGACGAGAAAATAGCTCTTTTTGTCACAGGCAACCCAGGGCAGGTTGGAGGCCCTGGTTAGAGGCTGCCTGCAAGGTTTGCCCTGCTCCCTTTTCATCAAAAAAAAAGGAACAAAACCCACTTTATGTCCCTTCTGGCTGATAAATGGACACCAAGTGTTGCCCCGCCAGTGCAAACAGTATCAAGGTGAAGGAGCCCAAAATGGGACATCAAAGCTGGGGGTCTAGGCATGTTCCAATGGGGAGAATGGTGAACAAGGAGAAATGTGATGTTTTAATGTAGAAGAGGAACATGCATTAAAAATACAGCAACATGAGGACACAGATCTGACAGCACATCTTGTCATTGCTCCAGCCTGGTCTGTGGAAGGTACTGGAGGAAGAAACAAGAGGGCTTTCTTGCTGGTGTGCAGCTCTGCAGCCCTTGCACCAAGCTCCTCCTGAGCCCCAGGGCCATTTTCGTGCCTTCTCCATTGGAGCATCCCCATTACCTTGTATCCAAACAAAGAGGCAGCCCCATGGCGCAGCAGCACACGGGGCCCCAGAGGAGGACATCCACATGAGCAAGTGTCTGATGTGCACTCCTTGAACAGGGGCATAGGGGAGGAAAAGCCTCAGAGAACTCACTGGGAGCATCATTGGATGGTCAGACATGCCCATTTTCTGCCTCTGTGTTTAATTTAGCTCCAAGAATAGAGGGAAGGAGCTACTTGATCAGGAGCTCTCTGCCCATACAGAATCATAGAATAGAATCACAGAATGCCTAAGGTTGGAAGGGACCTCTAGAGGTCATCTAGTCCAACCCCCCTGCA
>JAWLRI010000923.1:3279241-3346669 GCA_034781795.1 Crypturellus tataupa | reverse complement strand
TTCCTTCCTTCCGTCCTTCCGTCCTTCCTTCCTTCCTTCCTTCCTTCCTTCCTTCCTTCCTTCCTTCCTTCCTTCCTCTCTCCCTTCATCCCTTCCTTCCTTGTATGGGGATACATGCTATGTTGCTAGGGATAGGAATAGGAACATGTAAGAAATAAATTAGTTCAAAAAATATTGAACCTTAAGAGGAAATCCAAACCTACAGAGCACATTGGTATACATTATATTTAGCACCAGCATAATGGACAGGAAAAAACAGCAAGTTGTTTATATAAAGGGAATGGTCTCATTCATGTTGGACAATATCCCAAATTCCAAACCATGATTTACAGTCTCTGGCCAACTCAGAGCTATTTTGCAACACAGGATTTCCCAAGCCGGTAGTGTGGCATCTTCAGATGAAAAGAACAAGTGACCTCAGAGGTAAGAAGCTGGAAGAAGCTCTTTTTACACACGCTGAAAGTGTGGTTTGTCCAAAGGCTATACTTTACACTGTGAACATGCTTTATTGACAGTCTTATGAAGTTGGCAGCTAATGTTCTTAATTTCAAGGCACAGCATTCACAAGAAATTTAATGTTTTAAAAACCTTGATTCACAAATGAAGTGTCCGCATGTTTCAAAGAAATCCACTTCTCCATACTTCCACCATTTTCAGCAGGAAATATGAATTTTACTAAAACTCATTGGAGGACACATTTTTTTTTTCCACGAAATATCTTGACTTTTTGATGACTAATGCTATCAAATGATTTAGAGATACTTTTCATCTTTTTGGAAAGAAATCATGGAATTTCTTCTCTTCACTTGAAAGTAGCAAGTTACTCATGGGAGTCTCAAGATTAGAGTATATCAGGAAATCTGTAGTTGAAATAGCTGGTTAGACCCGCAGAGAAGGATAGATGTGCAGTCTCCATAGATCTGTTTGAATGTGCAGCGATAGGATTAGGAAAGCCAAAAGCCACCTGGAATTGAATCTGGAAGGGATGTAGGACAATAGTAAGGACTTCTCCAGGTACATCAGTGATAAAGGAAGATGAGGGAAAATGTGAGCCCACTGGTGAATGGGCCAAGGGTGACTGCCTCAGAAAAATATGTCTAAGTCTCTGAAAACAGAGTCTAGTAATAAAAAGCACAGATCAGACAGGTATTTTTTAACAAAGTTCATTATTGAACACTTCTGAAAAATCTAGCCATTTAATGTAAGGTCTTCATTTCTACTCTTTCAAAAATCTGCCTGCTAAGAGTTTCATTTTTTGAAAATAATTGGGAAGCCCCTGGCAATTTAAATGTGCAAATGATATTAAAAAAGAAAAACAAAACAAAACAAAACAAAACAAAAAAACCCACAGTATTAAGAATCTCCATTCTTTAAACTTGTGATGGTTGCACCAAATAGCAGACCCATACAAATGCATCTGATGTGAAAAAGAATTACTTGCAATTGTTCTTAAATAGGAAAACATTTAATCTGCATCTCAAAGTTGTGAATCATTTGTGTAGAAAATGGCTGGTGTTGAAATACCCATGTTATATTTTAGATGAATGTTCCAAAAGAATGATCAAGATGTAGTTAGTAGTTTTTCAATGCAGAAGAGAGGTACAGGACGGAGAACATGAGAATCTTGACCTCATAGAAATTCAGAAGTGACAGCCAGCACTGACCAGGCCATCTCTATGCCTCTTGAAGAGCCAAGGCTAAAAAGAACCTGTGATGAAATATTAGACAGCCTGTAAGAAATTCACAAAAACAGATGCTCATGTATGTCCTTTTGGAAGGCCAGTCCAAAGATTCCAAGATCTTTGGAACTACTGAACTGAAGATACCAGATAAGGTCACACATGAAGGTGTATATCCAGGCTGTCCAGAGCTAGAATGCTGTGAAGCTACAATGAAACAACAAAAGATGGTTTGGTATAATGGTCAAGCATGACAAAGGTTATCTAACCATAAGCAAAGGCCATACTAGTAACAAATAAATAGTTAATACAAATGTATAAAGTTCCGGAAGGATAGTGAAACAAAGCAGAAATAGGCCTTTTCACCATAACCTGTTAATCTTAACTTAATATTAACTCTGAATAGCTCTCAAGATATTTGGGAATCAAATAAACTGCCAGAAATTGCTGCAGTGATCATCACAAGTAAAAGAGGAAACAACTCAGCCGGCGTACCATCCCAGCTGATTAGACTGGAATAAGAGAGCTTGGATGACTTTTCATGAGTTTGCCACCTAAGATGAATGTTTTCATATTGCAACATCAGGGCCAGACAAACGACAAAGCCCAAATCACTAATAATATTACTAAGATTTTAGTAAGAAAAGACAAAAAACAACCAAAAAAAACAAACAAAAAAACCCGCAAAGGTGACACGTAGAAAATTATTCCTTAATAAACAAACACTTCCATGGGATATCTCAGTAACAGACTGAGTGGAAAGACCCATGTCCATTCAGAACATACAGTGGTTAAAAAAAAATGCTGTAAAAAAAAGGGTATCTGCGCAAGCCAAGCCCACTTCTGCATACAAATCAAGTCTCTTCATACATTTCCTTTTTACAAAAAGTGCTTGTGTTGAGCTATGTTGCATTCAAATAAGGTAGGGTGACTGGCTTAATATTTCACCAAGCCCACTTATCTATTTATCCAATATGAGCGCAACAATATAAATATGGACATGCAGGATGATGTAATATCTGTTCTACAGAGATTTGATGAAAAAGCTCGAAAGAAATAACATTTGTCAGGCAACTAAGTTATTCTGGCATAGTTAATTAAAACAACTCTAAAAAAAAAACAAATGCAAAGTAGACTTTCAGGTTGGAGTGTTGACAGAATCCTATTTTTTTGTTCAGTATCTATGGAATATCCTCACTTTATCTAAGTATTTAGGGGAGAAAATCCACTTTATTTCCCAACCGTTCTCTTAGCTAGTCTTCATGGCAAAGACTAGGGCTACTGCTTTAGCTTTGTATATTGATCTAGGAAAAAAAATATATATATGAGTGTCTCTAAAGGCCTAGGGAGAAAGAGAAACAAAAAATTCAATGATTTAACAAGCTTTCATCAGATTTATGTGAAGAGGCAGAAACCTTGAAGTATGCAAATAACAAGAAAACAGTAAGTTATAGTGATAGTTTTTCTTTCTATCCGGCAACCAATTTACAATTTGAATTTTACTAATCTCCCCTCTCCATTCTTTTCTGTGGCCCTCTTTTTGCTCCTTTCTTTAAAAACATATTTTACCTACTGATTTTTAGGTGCTGTTTGCTGTTTCCTGGAAATAGCAGAACTGGTGGAACTAGCTGCTAGAGCTGCTGTTAGGACACAAATAGACTAAGACAGATCATGAAGTCCCTGATGATCAGAGAGCTCCACAGTGCTGACTAGCTCCAGAAGTGACAGCAAAAAGTTCATAAGGCAGTGCTTAGATTTCAGCAGACTTCCTCCCTCCCATTCTTTTCTCTTGAGAAATGATTAAACCCAGCCTTATCACAGCCATCAGTACCATATTTTTCTCAGTCTAGAAAGAGTGGGTGAGTGCCTAGGGTTGAGATGTTCCTCTGCAAGCACTCCTAAATTCATGGCTCATGTGGAGGACAGGTGAGCACCTCCAAACATGTGAGACCACTGTGTCAGAGTGCAGTCATTCTGGGACACTCAGTAGCCACCCTGCGTATGGCTTTGTCCAACAAGGACACATATGCTGGAGTACTGCTGAGAAATAGCACTGAACGTTGTGTAATCTACAGTATAGTGGAAAATTGTTGCCGAGTAAGAGATGTTACATGGGGAGCTGTTTGAGATGTTTCACATTCTTCTTACACTTCACCCTGGTGTAACTCACAAGCATAGCCAAACCCTTATACATAAGGCATAAAAAAAAAACCCAGAGGGTCTAATGCTATTATGTCCTGAGTATTCATGAGATTTAAGCACGATCAGCATCCAGAAATATGGGGAACAAAGTCAGTTTCTTATTTCCCTAATTGTAAATAGATAATAAGTGTAAAAGCAGTTATGTTGTGTGTTGGTGCTGATCTGCTTGCCTAAGATGAGGAACTCGAGCTAAGCTTTTTTCCAACTAGATCCATGTTCTCTTCCACCCTTGTGGAGAAAGCCTGGAAATTCTGCAACGGTTTTGTTGACATTTAATAAAGAGATATTTCCTGAACTAAATATGAGCATGAATAATAAAATCAAGACAGAAGTCCCTGCTTTATTTATTTTATTATGAATTTGAATTTATTATATCCTTTTCCCATGGTCCTGTTCTTGGTCTTCAGCATGCTATAAAGACCTGTACTGATGGCAAATATTTGCACTATAAATGCTACGCACAGGAGGAAATTGGGGAGTTTGGGGCATATAGCCAATTGGGAGAACCCAAGTTACAGGCCTCATTACATTGGTTAGTTTTTTCACTCAAAATGCTCAGCAGTGAAGTAGTTAATCAGACCAAAGTGTAAGCTCTCTGTAAGGCATCAGAGTTAACATCGATTGGGATGAACAGAACAGTTCACATCTCTCAGAACTAATCTCTCAGTCTGAAAGTTTTGTTCACTGTTCTGGAAGGTCACTTAATTGCCATGAGAAGAACAGACATAATCACATGATGAAGGTATGTTATTTCGAGGCTAGGAATGGAAAATAAAAGCAGATTAAGCATCTATCCAGGCATGAAACATATGGTCTTTATTCTTAGCTGTTTTGACCAAGTCTCATTCTTCAAAACAGAGCAATAGAAATCTCTTTTGCACATATAATTTGAGGGGAAAAGTGACTTTTCTCATTAAATAGACCATGTTCCATTCACAGTTTGGTTTCAAATACCTGTGAAATGAGTTTCTGGGGTTTATTATTAATTGCAAATATGAGTAGGTAAATAGCTTTTTTTCTAGAAAATGTCATAATGTTAAAGGATAAGTGAAGTAACATTGATATGAAGCATTCCTTGGCAGCTTGAGTAGACTAAAAGTTTTTGATATAAACAAAACCCCTTTGTTTTTGTGTCAGTTACAGCTAGTGAGAACAGGAGCATAAGAGGCTGAAAAAAAGATTTCCCGTGTCACTGCTTCCAGCCTCTTCTAGGTCACCAGCCAACACGATTTTTTTGCAGATGCTCTAAGGAGGACTGAAGGCTGCTGACATAATACAGCAGCCCTCAGCTGTATTGGCAAATAGGTTTTACACACTCTGATAGCAACACTTGTCTTTTCTACATTACCAGTTGTTGTTTATGATTACTAGTATATTAACCTGTCTAACCAGTCTGCAATTTCCCAGTATAGCTAAACCTGGAAATTACACTGTAATGAAGAGGACAATATTTAAATTATATTCATGGAAGTTCTGGAACCAAAGAAGCCAGTTTTCCTTTCAGTTTTTATTTTGTCTTAATTATAAAATGTTTTTTGGTCCTTTATAAGTTGGATATCTGAAGTAGATTTGTTGATATCTAAGGGACATGAAGGATATACTCACTTGGTAATTTTTCCTTCTTATACAGGAAAAGCTTAAATGTCTTTTATTCTTTATGGGGTTATTTTCATAAAGACGATAGATTTATTGTTTCATTAATTATCAGTTAATTATATTAATTAATTATTAATTAAATGCAGAT
This sequence comes from Crypturellus tataupa, assembly GCA_034781795.1. NCBI lineage: Eukaryota > Metazoa > Chordata > Aves > Tinamiformes > Tinamidae > Crypturellus > Crypturellus tataupa. The sequence continues at coordinate 3,341,044 of JAWLRI010000923.1, read as the reverse complement.
TTAATTATTTTAGAGCGAAGGGTAAAGGCACCCTTCAGTCAAATTTGGGTGAAATCAGCTAATGAGGTCAGAAGTTATTAGCAGAGGGATACAAACTGAGAGACTCAAATATGCCTACACTGTGACCTCCTTAGGAATATGACTAAAATCATTCTCATTTCATCGCAATTTCTAGAAGCTGAAGTTGTAAAAGAGGAGATTTCTACTCTCTCCACTCAGATATTTGCATTCAAATTCCATAGGACCTTTCTGGTCAAGTAGCTCTGTGTTACTCATCTTCTGAATAAGATGATAACTAAATTCAGAGTTGCGTTATTGACAAATTTACTTATCAGCATCTGCATGTGATAAATGTAATGGTCCTTGGAGGAAGAAAGACTAAAAAAGCTGGAGAGAGGAATTCTGGAGGAAGCTGGACCAGGAACACTGACTGCAATTACAGCATCTCTCTGGACATGACTCATCACAGATAAGTAGTTAAGCTTTAAAACATGGAGATAACTCATGTTCCTGCTCAGCAGGCAGTACATGAAACATGTTGGCCACGGTCAGTCCACTGAGTTTCACAGCAAGAAACAGATTGGTAACAGGCAATTCTCAAATAAAAATAACCCAATGAGCCACTATGAAGGTATCACTAGAAATATCCTTTCTCAAAACCACTACCCCCTACCTATCCTTGTAGAAGAAGCAAAACACCAAAAACAAGAATTGAGACTTTACCCAGAGATCACATTAGAATAGGGAGGGTAACTTCTATCTCTTTGGGAAAAAACAATAAAAGTCATTCAATTGTAAATTTTGGTAGACAATATTTTTCTTATACAGAGTGAAATTTCAGAGGAAAATGCTTTTTTCATCTGAATCTGAGAAACTGCAAGAAAGGCAAGCATTTATACATCAGAGCTAGGACTTCTGTTCTGTGATTCAGAACTCCAACTACTCGTGTAGTGGATGAAGTGACAGCCTCCCTTTCTGCAAGCTGGATCCTTGGAAGACAATGTTCAGAGAATAAGATCTAATTCAGATCTTATTTCAAAGAGCATGGACTGCTGAAAGGTCCAAGATCAAAACTGAGTCAATACAGAGAAAACTGTCTGAAAGTGACTTTGGAAAATTCAAAGACACATGCTGATCCAAATAAATAAGTATATTGCAGGTTCCAAATCAGTAGCTGACATATTGGTTGGAATACTAAATGATCAAAAACCTACTGTTGTTCAATAGTCCAGTGGAATTGCAAGGCCAGCTGAAGTATGGTCCCATGGTTATAACCAAATGGTTATATCAAATCTGAGAAATGTGAGAAAGGACTGAAATATAATAAAAGCTTTCTGGGTTATTGGACAAAAGCATGCCATCAATAAAATGTTTCTGGAAGCAGGCAATGTTGTTGCTTGTTGTGTGTGACTGTTAACCCAAAGAGATAGAGCACTGACTGTTGGTACACACAGCAGAGAAAATCATGGAGCTGGTTATAGTACAGACTTGGAATAACCTCATCAAGGAGGAGAAACCCAGAGAAGTCATCTTGGGACCTGTAAAGAATCCAAAACTAAAGACATATTTCAAGGAACTGGATGGACACCCTGAGGGCAAAGTCTAACTAGAAATGCATCTTTATTTGCAGTTGGTGAAACTACCAAAATGCAAAATACCATTAGCTGTGATGAGGTCATTGAAGAAAGAACTGACAAGGCTGCAAACAAGAGGTATTATTATGCTCATTGAAACCAGCACAGAGTGAATCAGCAACTGAAAAGTCATTAGAAAATCTTCAGGTAAATGAGGATCTGCACTGAGCCAAAATCACTGAACAGAACACTAGAAAGAAGTCAGTATCTATTGCCACTGACTGGAGGTCTGAAGCCATGATTTGTTCATGGTCAAACCACTTGTGATGTAAAGAATGGATCCTGGCATTTTAAGCAAAGTGAGCCATCCAGTTTCTTGACAACCTTTACCATACCTATTGGCAGGTATTTTGAGCAGTCCAGGCATGACAGAGACTGAAACTGGACTCCTAGATGTAGAGATCATCATAGGTTATAATATGATTGTTATAGAAAATAGGGATATTGAGGCAATCTGGGTCCAAAAGCCAAACTGAAGCAACTTTTTAGCAAATATTGGTAATAGAACATTAGCCTACCAGCCTACAAGCTGGAAAGAAGATCTGAGTCCTTCTTATACTGTATATCTTCTAATAATCTTTGGAAGGACTGTAAAAAACATAAAATTGTAAGAAAATGCACAAATCAACAGATATGAAGACGAATTTTATCTAATTTTCAGTATGTTTTCAGATTGTGCAATGCCCTTCAGATGCCTCTGAACCCTTGAGACAGCCTACAGTGATGCAGCATGAGATGTGCCAAGAACATGGAGTGGGTACTTGAAAAAGTAAATAGAATTATAAACCAGCAGCAGTCTCAAAGTACTAAGGTATTTATGGAACAGGTGGAGCTACAGCTTGATACATCAGGAGGAGGCAAAGCCCTCTTTTTGCACAGCCAACTCTAATGATGCCATGACAGACTCAGGGAAGTCATACATCAGGTGGAGAAGGAAGTACTTCTTGTAGTGAAATGATCATGTCAGGTTACTTCTGAGCACAAGCTAGACTTCTAGATGTTATTGGTTTTAATTAGAGAGTACCATAAAAAAGCAATGGTGAGGGCAGCCAAATGACTTGAACAGTGAAATTGCAGAGACAGAAAATGAAGATGGGGTGATACCCAGAAAAATTACTAAATATGCAGGTTGCAAATTGACAAAAACATACATGCAAAACAACATTACAGAAAGATTTTCCAGATACTCCTAAAGTCAAAGTTGTTGCACTGCTTTGTTCTGTTTTCTCAAAGGCAATCCAGAAGATATATGAGGTAAAGGAAACAGGATAAAATGATCTTACTTTATAATCAGTGTATTATAAGCCATTATCAATTTCAATAGCTACTTACCCCTATTGATAAGAATTTTGTTTGTTCTTGCATCTCTTTAATCATTATGATTAAGATAATTTTGAGGACAGCTGAAAAAAATTACATTGTTCATGGAGCAAAACCAAATTATGGATTTATAAATGTTATAATTTGCTGAAGATTTCAGGTTATTTCCTAATTGAAACATTCTTAATAAAATAAGAGGGCTCTATCCATGGACCCAGGAGAGCTATCTTCTATCTACTGCTCTGTGTGATCTTTAATTCCTCATACTGTTTGTATGGGTAAAATTACACTTGCCTATTACAGGGATTGCTGATGCACCTTAATGATGGAACAGTGCTTAGAAATGTGGTAAATTTGAAGATATACAAGATATACCTGTACAGATCTGCAAGCATTTAGTTTTTTTTTTTTGTAAATACTTTTTAATATTTGATCATGATTGATGTTTGTTCATAATTGTCCAAAGCTGTTCATAATACTACTTATATTAACGATCTTTAATCACTTTCTCATTAGTAGCTTATTAAAATTATTAACTCATGATTTTTGTAAATAGGACCAGATAATTTAGCATTTTATGCTCATTGAATATCTGACCATACAGATGTCTATTCATTATCTACCCGTTTATGTTATGAACAAGTAAGTATTTTTTAATTCTTTAGTTATCTTCTGCTTGATATCATGGCCAGAAACAACATATTCTTCTCTGTTATATCAGCCTTCTCTGGTTAAATCAGCCTTCTACAGATTGAATCCAAAATTATATATTTCTTGAATGGTTTTCATAAAACATTCCATACAACAGAAACATAAAAAAGCTCATGTATGTTTTTTATTATCAGCAATGCTGATATTAATCAGTGCTATTATCAGCAATAATAGCACTAATTTGCTAACTTTTTTGCAATACTTATTTAAAGCTATTAAGTTAATATTGTAAAACCTTTTTTGTTTTACTTCAGATTTCATTCCTACTGGTGAGACCAATATGAGACTAGAAGAATCTCAAGAGAGAAAAAATATTTGAGAAAAAAAATGAGACAAAAAAGAACGAATTTAAAAATTCCATTCTCTATTCTACTCTGACAGCACCATACAAATCTGCTTAGTGCTTTTACCGTAGTAACATAGCCATGTCTAGGTAAAGGTGTCAAGATCAAGCAGGACACCAGTTCTGGCATCCTTGTGTACTTTTAAGGCACCAAGTGATTGCAGCTCCTATTCATTACTGAGACTTTGCCTGTCCTGTTGCAGGTTGCTTCCTTGGAGAACAAAGGTGGCAAGAAAATAGAACTGCTTCCAGGCAGAATTTCTTTTCAAGATCATGGCAGAAAAAACAGGCCACACAAAGAAAAGAGAAAAAGAAGGTTCATCATTAGTATATGGTTCTCTTCCAAAGTCCCGGGAGAGTCACACATGCCAGGCCATTTTGTCTGTTTTTAGAGCCAGGGTTGTTTTCCAGATATACCCGTTGCTTCTCCGTTCTTCTGCAAGGTAGCAATGGAGGCAGGCAGACAACACCTGTGCACCAGGTTCCCCTCTGTTTCTGACTGGCAAGTCTCACTATCCACACAGCTCCATCACATTTTCACTTAAGATCTTATCTCTTGGTAGTGGATGAGGCTACAACTGAACAACCTCTTGACCTGAAAATTGTCCATGTTCATTCATAGAAGGAGGAATTTTCTGGTGACCTGAGAAATTTGCCTGACAAAAGAGAAGTATCAGTTCCCTTGAGGGAAGGGAAGTTTTCTCTGATGAGACAGTATCATGCCAAGATTTCTCCTTTCAGCAAGGTGTTGGGAAGAATGACGCTTCCTTTCAATTTCAGTGATATTTTCTGTTAAACCCATGGCAAATGAAGTTGATTGCCGAGAGACGATAGCTACTGCTTACAGCTTGCAAGAGAGACAAGACGGTGTAATGATCTGTGACTGCACACCATGCATGTAGACTACAACCATCAGTCAACTGCATAATCTTTAGCATCAAGATTCATAAAAGTCAGTGGAAGTCATGTTGTTAAAACCCTGTATGCAATTTGGGAAATGTACGGGTTAATACTATAGGAACAGAAACTGAGTAAAGAAAAAAATGAAAAGAAGCTGTTAGAGCAGAAGTGGATGCAGAAGGAGCTTTGTGCTTGTATAGATTACTCTTGGATTTTCACCACATAAACATTTTGAAAAGAAACAAATGACTATCTATCATTTCTTAGGAGGTGGTATTCTTTTCCCTTTTTGTTGTACTCATGAAAATTACTGTTTGGTAAGAAAATGCTTTTTCAAAAATCCTTATATCCATATTAGCAAGTCACTGTACCCTCCTTCTTCTCAAATATCTAATTGTAATAAAGTGAGTCTTTGGGGTCTGAAAGTGTTAAAAAGAAAGTTAAACCTTAATTATGGGCTGTAAGCTGCTAAAGGGAGAATACTAGAGTGTAGCAATGACATCTGGACCAGTACTAGTGCACGTAATGCATATCTGTCACTGACAACTCACTGGGTTACATTTAATTCACAATCATCAGTCATGTCTTCTTTCCAAAGCACTAAAAGAAACCACAACAGCATCAATAGTAGAAAGAATGCCTTCAGAGGACAGATTTTTTCAAGTGTTGTGGTTGAAGAGGACGACCTTACAGATGTTGTGTAGTGGACAAAATAAATGCTAAAAAAACAAAGTGGTTGAGACTTCCGGAGGCTTTGCTAACAGGCAATTTGCCCTAATGAAGCTAATGAAAAGCCCTGTAGCTTTTTTTCTCACCCATACACTCTGTTTCTGGGCTTATTCTCCTTTTTTTGGTCTCAGGGGAAGCTTCTCTGTCTCTTTTCTACGTAACTCAGAGCATAGCCTGGATTTACCATAGTAAAATCTGAGCAACATTCATCAACCAAGGGGGAATAACGGTCCCCATCTTGTAAATCTAAGAACCTGAAGCAGTTATAATTTCATCCAAAGACTAGCTGAGCATGTACGCTGCATGTTATTCTGAGGAATAGTGAGTAATGGAATAAAGAGTGTTTTACAGAAATCAGCCTAAATAAGAGCAGCAAATATTGACTTCATAAACATGGAGACAAAAGCAGTATGTTAAAGCCTTGCTTTGCACTGGTCTTCCTCCTTGAAATGTGCAAGTACCAAGTTGCAAGTGTCTAAAAATGTTGCTCTTAAAAAATGAAACTGCTGCTTCCATGGCTCCGCAACACAAGGCATATGAACACAGCTGATTTTCATCTAACAACTCAGTTGAGGCAACAAAACACCAGAAGCTATGGTAAATGCAGACCTCTTTGATCCCAAACTAAATGACAGTTTTAGCACTAACACTTGTCCAGATGCCTTTGTTACAGATCAGAAAACCTGTTTGGCAAGCTTTCACTCATTTGGCTGTAAGTATTTCAGTTGCCTTCCCACTAGATGTAGTCTCACCACATAAGTCATGTTTCAAGACAGAGTGAACAGATGAGCTTGTCTTACTCAATCACTAATATTGATTCACACATTCGCACAGAAGAAAATGCAACTTTGAATTGTCTTGGCAGAGAACACACTTTATACATGCACAATTAAAGATTAAGAAGTAGTAGGCACCCTAATTAAAACTCTTCAGGATGAGTTCTATTTTTTGACTACACTTCCTTATTCTTGTCCTCTTTGTGTCTTTGTGACCTCTGAGTAGGTGCACATTTTGCTATGGTTTATGGCAATTATGATTCTTGTTCATGGTAGATTGACTAGAATCTCTTTGGACTATCCAGTGTATAATCTTTCTTTATGTATTGCTACTATACTACTGTATGCATTAGCGCTGGCCCACTGGGAATCATTTTATCTTAGCCTTCACATATACATTCTAATTATTTTACTACCATACTACCACTGGAGCTGTTGAAAATAGAATCTACTTCTCACTGGGTCCACCAACAAAATTACAATTTGTGACATCTTAGGTTAAGCTGTCACTAATAAATGTGAAATAATAAGGCACTTTGTAGTATGATGAATATTAAATTAAAAAGTTAAAAGCACATAAAATAAACTAATAAATGTATACTGTTCTGAAATAAGTACATATTAGAATAAAATGCAGTCATAATAGCATCATATGTTTAAAACTAACATTTTATGGTACGATGAGTTCTGTGGTAAGCTATTATTACTGTTTATTATTTGTATTATGGTAGTGCCAAAAGGTTTGGGCCCAACTGTGGTAGGCACTGTAATAATAGTTTCATATATATTTATATTTTCTCCTGCCATGCCTGAACACCAGTCTTTCTCCATTTGTTCCATTTCCAAATTCCCTCTTCTAAACATCTTTAAATTTACGTCACTTCCCAGTGTGTAACTGCCTACCTGTCCCACTTCATAGCCTTAACATTTTTTTTGAACCATTCTTCATCTAACCATTCCCTAACTTCAAAAGGGATAACTTTTCCCCTTCGCCTTCTTCACTCCGTAGTTGCTACACCTTGAACTTTTTGCTGTTACATCAGTCCTAACAAACATCTGTCTTGGCATTAGTTACAGTCTTTCCCCATCACCCCAGCTCCCACCAGGCTTTTAGGTGGAGATAACTTTCTTGCTGTTTACTCTCTTCCCTTCATCTCCATCATAGTGCTGCCCGATCAACTCTCCACCACAGGATGTATTATCACTTGTTGTCATTAAAAACTGGCAGCTGATTCTCCCCTTCCTGGCTCCTTTTTTCAGGGAAATTGACAGGGGATTATTTTTTTAGAGGACCTTAAGAAAACTTACCTCCAGCATCATGTTTTTGTCCTGCTTGTTTTGTAAGACATGCATGTGGAATGTTTTTGATAAGAAAACAGTGTAACAATATGACTGATGCATAGTCATTCATTTATTTGCATATTTAGAAAGAGAGCTGCTAATTCATCAAAAAGATAAATAATGGAGACCAAATACAACTAATTGCCAAGAAACATCACCCATAACATGCTGTTGCTTTTTAGAGTAGCAGAATATTCTTGCATTCAGGATACTCCCAGGCAAATTAGAGAGGTGCATCTTATCCTGAGATTTGTGGCAGATCTCTTTTAGTATTCATAGGTGTGCCAGCATAGTACAATTCATTTAGGAATATGACACATCTATGTAATTTGTAGGTGTTGACTGTCTAACTTTCAGACAACTTGATGGAAAAAAATAATTCATCCATAACTGAGACCTTTATTTTTCAATCCATAACATTCTACTTAATGTATTAGAAGTACATGAAAAGAATAGAAAACCATGAGGAGTAAAATAACAGGTAGAGAAAGAATTGCCTTACTGTACATCATTTTAGCAAATAATGTAAAGATGGATTATTCTATATTCTTGAATCTTCTACAGGTAAATTTCTATCAGTCTTTCTGTGGTCTGTCTTACTTATTGTTGTGATAAGGTAAGAGAAAAGACATTATAATAATACATAGATATGAAATTTATTTCTCTAGGAACGAGGACAACTTGAATAGACAATATTGAAGTGCATATTATTAATATTTCATCTTACAAATAGAATCAACTTCATATATAATGCTTTACATTCACATACTTAAGTGTGATGTGATATACAATTGCATAATCTATATACCTCACAGTCATCTTTATCAAAGTAAAACAAGAGTTAGAGGAAGGATAATAAAAAAACAAATGCTGCTCCCGTAACTATATGGTCTTCCATTTAAAATAAACTCTGTTTAATTAAAACAGAGTAAGTTTTGATTACTCTGTAAAGTAAGGGTTCTCACTTAAAAAGATATGATGAGTATGTGGGAATTTTGTCAGGCATGAGCATGCAGAGTGCCAAGGTGCTGTTATCTGCAGCATCTGAGCTGCTTCACAGTATTCCAAGACTATTAATTTTGCATTTTAAGCAATGTTATTTATAGCCATTTTACACTTTGCATCTTTTTTTTGAGAGTATCTCCCAGACATCCTTTGCAAGTTATGTTCCATCTGGATCAGGAATAGGTGGATGTGAGCTTGAGTTTTCCTTTTGAATCTATCTTCCCATTCTCATTTATTTATTTTTACTTCATTAAGTATTCACAGGAATTAATTTGTCTTCTCTTTGCTCAAGGAAAGCAAAATTTTCAGAAGTCTTACTAGATCCTCTCAGGAGCTCACCTCCAGATTCCTGCTCACCCCAGCAAACTCCTGGCTCTAGATGCTCTGTCTGAGTCTGTACTCTGATACTGAATCTCCAGTTCCTCCCCGCCAGGTCTTTGGTCCAATTGGGCTTCCTCGTGGCCTCAAGCTTCTTTCCCTTCTTCTCTGTGCTGGTATTTTTCTCTATAAAGATGATCCTGTTGGGCACAAAAGTGTTTTAAGCCATTTTTAATTTGGAGACGATAAACCTCTGTAGTAACAGGGATTACTACTGAATGAAACTACACCTAGCTCCATTTCCAGTTTACTTCCCAGCCTTGCATGTCTCTTTGCAGGAGGAGACAGCAGAGCCTAAGTATTTACAAGTCATGCAGTTGTTAAGAACTGCAATTGCTCTAGATAAAGACGCTACATCATCATTATCACTGGAGAGGAGTGAGCCCAACAAAACACACATTACATGAACAATTGGGTAATTGGATCACCACGGGAAGTGCAGCCCAAGTGATAGTTTCAGTCTGCATCAATGGGGCTATAACAGAAACTATACCCCCTATTATCACATTCCAGTGGATCCAATTCTAACTACAAGCAAATAGTTTAAAGGTGCTGTAATACATCCATAAACACCAGAACCTTTCTGGAAGGACCAATCCACTTTGAAATATATGCCAAATTGGCAAAATGCACCATTTTTTCTAAACTCAAGCTCTTGCATTCAGGCACAGAGGGAATTTGAGAAAGTAACGTTTCTTTGAAACACACAAAAGAAGACAAAAAAAGCCTCTACCATCCAGTATATTGTACATCTCTTGGCTGTATGAGTTGGAAAAATTCTGGAGCATGATACCATGCACGGATATGGTGTGCTACTTTTTTTATATATATATAGTAATGAATTTTATGCCTGCCTGTTTCTGTGCCTTTGTCTATTTTTGATTCAAATATGTAAAAGCTTTTCTTAATACAGACTCCCAGGTGTCAGTTGCTGCCTGGAGTCCCTTTTCTTTCCTCTATTGTTCTCTTAATTGTTACTTCAAAACAATTATCTGGGCATTCATATGCAAATGAATGCAAATGTACAGGGGATTGGGTGTGAGAGAATACCACCACTCGTTAATTTCCACTTCAAGGTCTGCTTGTAGGAGCAACAAAATTGCTTAACAATGTATTTTTCCTGGGCCATAAAGGGTGAACTCCTGAAGATTCCAGTCATCCTGCTGGCTCGGCAGTTGTTCAGATTTTGCTGTTTCTTGGTAAGATTTTATTTATTTATTTATTGGTTCTGTAGACTGTGCTGAACTTGTCACCCAAAATTGCCCTTGCCCTTGCTCCTTTATGCTCAAGGACATGCCAAATAATTTGGATACACTCCTGATTAGGATACAAGGTAAATTATTAATATTGCTACCATTAATGTGATCCATTAAGGGATAAAATTGATCACTTGAAGGAATTTCTCATGTCTCAGACAAAATAAAACTTTTATAATTTATAAAAGAGTATGCTTTATTGCATTTAAGCCTTAGAAGAAAGATACGCTGACTGATAGGCTGGAACTCGGGATGAATTCTAGAGAGACTTCACCAGTTGTTAAGATAAATCTGATCTTCTTTGGAGCTGTTGTATTTGTTGTATAAATCTGCATTCCCTTTCAGGCTGTATAGTAAAACTCCTTATGAAATATAGTCGGTTATTCAGCATTCAGAACTGCCTTACAAAGATAAATACCTTAGCTTTTCAGATCCAATTAATATACAGAAACCAATTAAAAGACCAAATCCTGTAATCATTAGGCAGGAAAAAATCCTGGCACCGAGAATCTCAGAATATCCAGAACAGAAAAACCACAGCACAGCAGGAAAACTCTGTTACTTGTATGTGAGTTTCCTACCATGATCCCATCAGGGGAAAAAATTGCCTCTAGGAGGCGTAACTTTAGAAAGAAATGTCAGTGGCTGTGGGAAAAAGTGATTAACTTTTAACTTCACAATTACTTCTCTTCTATGTTAGCTCAGTGTTCTCCCGCTTTTATCTCTGAAAATCATTTCCACAGTGACTGCAATATTTGTTTCTTGGGCAGGTGCCATCTTTATTATGCAGTCTGATTCTGATATCTTCCTCACCACCAGAAACCTTCCTTATAGAAAAGATGTCTACTGGGTGGTGGACCAGCCTAGTAGTAGCAAGAGCTTGAACTCTTATGTTCTTTACTTACCAAGTGGAATTGGGTAGATTGTTTAGGCCTGGGCACTCAAATATGTTTAGATACCTAAATACTACTAGAATTAGTGAAAGTCTGTTGTTTTCTTGTCTTTCTGTAGACTTTAGTTGTCTTGTATCTCCTCTGTGTGTCTACCTAATGTATCTATCTACCTCCTAGCTCTGGAACTGGAGGGAATTGCACTGCTCTTATAGTGGTTTTATGAGAATAAACACATTTATGACTGTGAAGAACTCGGACATGGCAATGATAAGGGCTATACAAATATCTCAAGTCACAACCACAGTACAAATAAACAGTAACAAAGCACCTGTGGCTCACTCGGGAGGTATAGGAGCTCTGTGGCCTCGGCACATGCACATGAGACTGTCCCAGGCAGACACCTTGAAAATCTCCTCTCCACCTTCTCTCTTCTCAGTTTCACAGGCATGAAAGGTAGGCACAAGAGAAGCAGGAACCACAGTGCACTCCAGACAGGTCTCTGATCTGCTTAACTGGGCAGTTAGACCACAGAAAATGCTACAGTAGAGCCCTACAGATTATCTTAGAGACAGCTGGAGCTGTGCATTACACCAGTGGGATGTGTTCTGTGGCAAATACAGTGTACTTGAGATTTAGAGGTTGTCCTTGGGGCTGTGGTTTCCTTTTCTTTCCTTTGGATTTAAGTTGCACACTGCTTGCTATATTTTGTATGCCCTGCATTTTGATTTGCTTGGCTGAAAGGAATGTCAGATGCCTTTAACAATACACACCAGAGAAGGGGAAGTGGCAAAGGGAAAGAAGAAAACTACTTTGTACAAAGGAATAGATATTACCTATGGCGACTTCTGTGGCCATCTCCAAGGCGCCATACCATACTATGCATCAGAAGGATTTGGGATGATGAGTCTCCTTGCCCTCATTTCTGCTTTTTCTCCTCTGCGGTCAGTGTTCTATTTAAATAAGAATCTTTTTTTTTTTTTTTTTTTTTTTTTTTTTTTTTTTTTTTTTTTTTTTTTCCTCCATGGGCATATCCATTTATGATGATTTAGCCCTAAGCAAAGACTTAAGGTTTTGTCCAAAGCTAATACACACATGCCAGAAAGGGTCTCTAACCATAATACTTCTATTCTTCCCTCCTTAAAACTTGGAGAAATTGAAATATCTGTCTTCATTATGGCACAAGCACTTTTGGAAACTTGGAAGGTACTGGATATATTCCCTTATGGGAAGAATAAATGTCTCATCCCAGCAGACTGTGCCCTTATTTCAACCTATTCATACCTCATGAACCAATATATTTTATCTTCATATGGTTGAAGTAGGGCAGATTTGGGGGATTTAAACAGGCAAATAAAACACATCAATCTTCCAATAAGCATGCAGGAAGATATTATTAGCCAGTGGGCTAATAGTAAAACACACTGAAATACAAGAAAAGTAAGATTTGTACAGGAAAGGAATGTAAACATGTTTCACCCTGAAATTTTGATGAAAATTTTGTTCTTAACAAGTTGTCTGAGAACTTTTCCTTTGTAAGGCTGACAGTTGAAACCTTAAAGTCTAAGGAATATTTTTGGTAGAAATAAGAGATGGGTGTTGGTGCACTGTTTTAACAATGGCATGTTTGTTTTGGTAACAAGATTCAAAGGATGCATTATTTATAAAGCCCTGACTTGCACTTGTGGCAGAAGGTGCTCTGGGTGTATGTGGCAATATAATAACACAACTGGTTCCTTATAATCCTCCTACAGGACACTCCCAAGCTTGCTGTTGTTGGGGTCATAATTTCACATGCAGTTTGAACCAGCAAAGACAATAAAAGAAGTCCCTCCCTGCATGGTTCATTCCCAGCTTTGTGCCCTCTTTCACCTCCTTGTCAACACATGCTTATGTTGTCTTTTGAACAAGTATGGGGAAATAATCCAGGTTAAAACTCACCAGTAAAACTCCTAGGCTTTAACTGCTTATGTTCTTATGCCCATGAACCTATGGTCTGAGGATGCCTTATGCTGTATACATAAGTATACTTACACTTAAAGCACTTTATAATTGTTCTTTAGTCCTTTAACCCCAAACTAAAATCAAAAGAATAATACAACTAGCTGCTCTAATAATGTGAGTAGTAATGTGTTACATATTACACAGTTATTATGTTATATATATTTTATAGAGATGTATATAGAAGTATATAAAGCACACATACTTCATGGTCAGAAACATCCATGGAGGTGGTTGCACATAATAGAAAGTTCAGTGTGGATAAATGAAAATATAAGGGTATGGTCCTTCGGCCCTTTTCAGACTGTTGATCTCTAATCTGCCCACCTAAGCAACATCTGATGGAATTTGGCCAAAGAAAATTCCGGCCTTTTTGCGTCTTCTGTAGCCATTTTGTATTTTGGGGATAGGATCATATTTAGATGCTCTAAATTCCAATAAAGTCCTAATATGCACAGTTTTCTATCGGCTATCTTGAGGCCCTTAGAAATATCTAGACAATAGAAATCATAGGAAAGAGACCAAAAGCAGATTGAGCTCTTGATTAGCTTTAGGGATGGCCAGTCCTTCAAAACCTGCCCCAGCAGAGCAGAGTTTTTTGTGACAAGCCAGAAATGTAACCCTTGCTGTGTATTCATTGTTTCACGGTTGGATAAGGAAGTTGGATAAGGAAGCTTTTGTGATGGTGTCTAGAACAAGGGGTCTTTATGTTCTGTGCTCTCTTCGGAATACTCTCATAGGATGCTCACAGGTAAATTGCCCACTTTAGTCCATATGAATTTTCTGGTATATTGATATAAAGCACAAAGGATGTTTGCATGAGCCTGGTCTTTTAGAGGCAGGTACCTGTAATGAAGCTCCTGATGAGTAAAAAGGAATGGTAATAATTTAAAAGAGAAAATATCAAAGCCTTGGATATAAAATAATATATATCTAACACTTTTTTTACAGTAAAGATAGAGAGAACACAAATAGTGTAATCCTATTGCCAACATCAAAGTATACAGGTTTCAGAAAGAGAAATTATGATTAGAATGTGATTCAAGATATCAAGCTTTTCATACATATGCAAAATGCATATATGTGTATATTTATATTTAATTATATATTAATTCTTTTGCATATTACAGTTTACATAGCTCACATCTACACCTTTAGTATGTTGTAGAATCCTTTCTTTTACATCCATTCTCCCTGCTAAGAATATATATTTTTTAACAGACAAAATCCCCCACCAGGTTTTCTCCTTGATAATCCTTTTACGTTTCTCCTTTCTCTTCCTTTAAGTCTATTGTCTGATTGGGCCTCTTACACAGGCTCTTATACAAGGTCAGTGAAATTAAACATTATCTTCCTTAATATGTACCTGGTAACTGAGTTTATCTACCAAGATAAGCTTCCAGGACTTGGATGTCTCTTCCACTTTCATTGTTTCAAGACAGTGTTATTGGGGAGCTTGTGGCCATTTCCTTGAATGTTCTTTACAAACAGCTTCCCTGTCTAAGACCACAAGATTATTATTATTTCTCTGGCAGGTTGCAGGTAGATTTAACACATTTTCTTTCCAAAGGAAAAGGGTATAGCTGTTTCAGAATATTTCATGTTCTTTAAAATTGAATAGTTTATATATAATACCTGGAGAGTTCATGCTTCTCCTCCATACTGCAAGATATACACTCCAAAATATGCTCCAGAATCAAAGCAGAAGGACAAACTGGAGATGCTACTGTGTACGGTGCTACAGTGTACTGGAGTTTCACTGTGTTTGGGAGAAAGGAAGAAGGTTTTCAGTGTTTACTTATGAAGACAGTAAAAGCAGATGGTTGCTCTGACTTTTGGATCTAAAGTAATATTACATATGGAGGAAAGGATGTGAAACTTTGACTGGGATGTCATGGATTTGCATAATAAAGCTGTATAGTTTTTTGTGCTATTCCTCTCAATCAAAAAAAAACAATTCTGATGGTATAAGAAAGAAGTTGCCTTTGAGCCATATAAAAGGCAAGATCAAAACCAGTCAGAGAAGAGAGGTAGACATGGCACTAAGGAGGAATGAACATGATCTTCTTCAAAACAACAGTCTTCTGCCTCAGTTACTTGAGTTTGTTTAAACCTAATTTAACTAGGTTCAATCCAGAGCTAGTATTCGGGACAGACTATCCTTCTCTGAAATTGTCTTTTCAATTGCGCACAATCAATAAGATCTGCAGACATTATTAGGACATTAGACATCTCTGATGAGATGTGACTGGTTACATTGTGCAAGGCAGACGGTCATGATGGCCTTTTCAAAGAGATTTTTCACAGTTCTGAGTGAGTGACCTCCAGCGCCAGCAGTTCAGTACCAGCCTTATGCAGCAAAGCAATGGAATAAACAAATCTGCCTTCCATCCTCCAGCTCTTATGGCTCATAGCCCAATAAAAGGGCGGCTGGGGACTACTAGAGCTGTCATGTCATGGGACATTGGCCTCTGCAACTGACTAATGATCTTTTCTGCACTGAAGTCGGTGTTCTGCTTTGACATGTTCTATAGTTATGCTCAATAAACCCTTCCTATCTGTTGCTGCTTAGCCATTGCAAATGAATGTATTGAAAGTTCATCAATGTTTTTGTATTTCCTAGGTCCAGGTGTCACTAAATGATTATTTAAAAGCTGAGAGTTGGGGGCTTTCTGTGCTATGGACAGTGGGTTTTTAGAACAGAGACTTCTACATTTTATTCCCAAACTGTGTATTTATTGACACAGCTGCAGTAGTCTCAGGTGATGTTTGTTTCTCCTCCCAGTGATCAACTATGGTTTAATTCATGCAAAACCAGAATCCAACAGCTGGACTATCCCTCCATTTCAAGTAACTTTTACCAATATTATTAAACAGGCTGCTATTAGTGCATTCTGATTTAGTACTCTTTTTTAGTTCTTCTCACTTACATCTAATTTCAACAAGCCGTCTCTTTTCTCTTTAGCTGCCCTATAATGTATCTCATCAGCCATAACATTCTTCAAAACCTCACCTATTTTGAGGGCCTTCTTCAGTCATTGCTTCTTCTTCTACTCTGTATCTGATAGAGTCCATTTTATGTATTTTTTTACTATCAGCTAACACCTTAGCTGCTAGTCACTAACCTTTTTTTTCAGTGACATCTGACATATTTTCTGTTTGATCCATATTGTTTCCAAAAATTGGACTGCTTCTGCAGCCTATAAAGTCTCTTAGAAATCATGCTGCCCTGTGACACAATATACCTAACTCAAGCTTCAAAGAGCAGGGAAGACAAGACTGGGAAAAGATAAAGGAGAGCCTTTGTTAAACAGAGTATTTCTGCATCCATCTTATTGCAGGCAAAACTCTGATAATCCACAATACTATAGCTTTCATGTGCTGGGGCATGGTGCCAGTGTTGCAACTGCTGCAGAGGTAAGAACAAAGAGTCAAGATAAGGAGTTATGGTGTGGAGGGGGAAGGGAAGAGTGAAAAAAATCTTTTGCATTCCTGGAACGGTTGTGACACAATCATAATAATTCGGAAATAATTATATTTGTTATCAGTCAACATAATTTCCTGCAGTTCTACACACAGCGTCATTTTCCTTTTCTTAGAGTCAGGCTGAACAAACGGTTCTGTTCTTGTTATTATTCTGGTACGAAGCACAGTAATGTTGGTTGAACTAATATTATAAACACAAGGATAGCACTTAAAAATGCCAAAAGATGGACATTCAGCCTATTGTTTCTCAAAATCATGTGACCATATTTGTTCATCATCATTTTTCTCTCATATTTTTGCAGTAAAATGCCATGATGCTGTTGTACTATAAGGACAAACACTGCAATATGGTTAA
The DNA here is from genome assembly GCA_034781795.1 of Crypturellus tataupa. Taxonomy (NCBI): domain Eukaryota; kingdom Metazoa; phylum Chordata; class Aves; order Tinamiformes; family Tinamidae; genus Crypturellus; species Crypturellus tataupa. Next base: position 3,323,919 of record JAWLRI010000923.1, on the reverse strand, counting down.
GGACTAGCTCTTTCTGTTTAAGTTATTGTCCAGGACCTATTACTGTTCATAAGAGACTATTTACTACAAGAAAGAAAAACAATACAAAATCAGTATCACACTGTTTATTTGAATGCTGTAGGCCACAGCACTGACATATTTTAAATGTTTGATAGATTTTAACCCATACTTTAGGATCGAGGACACAGACCCCTCTGCTGCTGTGTCGGGCAGGGGTTACTTTCTTCCTTTAGACAGCTCCCCTCCTCCCCAGAGGGACTGAAGTATCCTTGGAGAGGCAGGTCGTGTTACCTGCAGTTTCCTCGGAGAGCTGGTTGAAGAAGGAAGGCAACTTTAGCCTTGTCTGTGCAATATCCAGGAGTTTTGCCATAGGAGATCTGTTTTAGAGATGGAGTCCGTTCCCTGCCCTAAGCAGGCACTCCTCAAATGAGACTTCTGTGCTGCTGCTAGTTCTCCCTGGTATTATCCTTTATTGCTAAATGTCTTGCACTTATGCCCCCAGAGGTTCACATGAACCAAGAGGAAAGTTATACCATTTTTTATCTTGTTAACCTCTCTAGACAATCCTCTGAGCTAAAGGGGAGTCCTACTGGACAGGAATGCATAGTCCATTGGTTTAACTGGATTGGAACTTGGTTGTTCTGCTCACCATAGCTTCTTAACAACCCGCCTTCATTGTTGCTCAGGTATTTCCCATTGTCTTATAAAATGATTAATATATAAACATGAGAGAAATAAAGAAAGACTCAAAGGATCTCTGGTGAGTTTACTGGAAACTGAATTCAGGAGAACAGGGGCTGAAAAAAAAATCACATAAATAAGAACCGGCATATATATAATGTTCAGAGAAATTTAAAAGACAGCTTCTAGGTGTTTTGTCCCTTTCATCCCTAAAGTAGGTTATTTTAGGTATTTGCCTATGTGCATTTCCAAATCAGTTTTCAATAGACAATGTGAGACACATATAGCTTCTTTTTCTTTTTTTTTTTCCTGATACATTATGGAAGATAACAGTGTAGGAGGTTACAAGAAGTGTGATACAAGGGTCTTTGTTGCATATAGACTCCTACAACATTTTGTTAGAGATGTAGGAGAGGAACAGTAGTGTGTTAAATAAATTCACAAGTGGTATTAAATTAGGAAGCTCTGTGAATACTAGTGAGGACAATTAAATAATGGCATCTTCAGAGGTTAAAAGTAGCACAATAAGGTATAACTTGATAAGAGTCACATGGGAGGAATTTATAAAAAGGCTATTTTAAGGTAAATTTCATCACATTATAGTATTAAAGGATTTTAGGACCTAAATATTTTTGAGGTCTGACTTTTAGGTTTATGTTATTTTGGATACCTAACATCTATATACTCTTTAACATAGAATAGCATTTCTGCTCTGCAGACTCCTATGCTTGCAGGTTCTTCTTTAAAAATTCTGGAATGGTGTGTAAGAGAAGTTTCTGTGTCAGCCAGTTTCTTTCCCTTTAGTTTCATTTCAAAGTCATGTTGATGAGAACAAAGGAAGTTTCTCCAGCAAGAAGAACAGAAAACAAGCTAATGAGAAAGAGTTTTCTGTTAGCCAAATTGGCTGCTTCCTTACAGACATCTAGCTACTTCTGTGAAATAAATTCAATAATATCCACTGTTAGATATTATTTCTTTAATAATTGTCATTACGCGAACAGATGATACATAGAGAGTGCAAGAAATATCTAAAGATGTCTATCTGTGCATAGTGATGGATAAATCCTAAAAGTGCATGCTGTTTTGCTGGAGAAACTGTAGCATTTCTTGCAATTTATGCACTAATTACAGGCTTTTAATATTTTATCAAGCAGTGGACATTCCACTTAGAGGGTGATTTGCAGGTAAACTCAGCACTTCATAGCTCCTGTTGAACACAATAGGACTTGCGGATCTCCACAAATCAGAGACCTTCCTCCTCTGATTTCTAAACTGGTGAGCACCAAGTGAGAATGAATGTCAGCAAACTTAGGCAGAGTAGGAAGAAGCACTTTTTACACAGTGTGTATCCAATACATGGAATCACTGCCATGGAAATTGCTGAGGTAAGCCATTTGGGAGGATTAAAAAGGGATTAGGTATCCATACGGACAGAAACAGCATCAGTTTTGTATCCTTGCTCCCAAAGAGTTACAAGGGTAATGAAGCCTCACGCTTCAGAGCTTAAGTTGATGATCTGTGGGGGTCAGTAGGAGATTGTCATCTCTATTATACTACAGTCAACAATTGAGATAGGGTTTTCTTATTAATGTGCTTGTGTTTATGGGAAGTTGGATGGGACGAAAGAGTGCTCTCTCTCCCAGGGTGGCAAAACCTGTGTACCTGTGAATGCAGATTTGTTCACCTTTCTGTAATCCTTTCAAAATACATCTTTTCTGAGAGAGCAGGCAGTGAGCTGGACACAGAGGAAGAAAAGCGGAGATGAACACGAATTTCCCCCTGATCTGTCAATTTGCTCAGTCCTACTTTCAATAAAACAGTCTTTATTACTATGTAGCAAAACATCTAAGACCTACATAGCCTAAGAGATGTCGAAAAGCATACCCCTGCATTCACCTGGAGTCTGCAAAACTTCTCATTTCTGGGTTTCCCTTTATCTGCAGCTTGTACCATTATGCACCACCTCAAACTCAGCTGGTTACCAGAGCCATTCCTTGCAGTAATTCAATTTAGTCTCCTATACATGGGTGTGGACACGCATATAACTGCACTCAGATCAGTAAGCTCCTTCCTCTTCTTGGCTTAACAACCCAACGCATTTGCTTTTCCATTGCATCTTGAGGAAGATGTCAAGGATCATGCTGAGCTAGTAAGTTGAAGGCAACCGTTCTTGCCAAGTTGAATGGCTGTTCTCCTGGGCCCTGAACAGACCTTCAAGCATCAGGAGGAGCCCTTCCACTCTCTGAATGAAAAGGGTTTTGATGTATAGGTGCTTCCAGCACTGGGAAAAGAAAAGATATAGTTTGAAAGAGTTGCATATTGAAAGGGCCTTTGATACCTGGAAAAAATATAGACAGTTCCTTTCAGTAGTGCTAAAACTGTTTTTGGTTGCTGCTATGTTTAGTTTTGTATGTTATTCATATTAGAGGTGTGTGGTAGTAGACATATTGAAGACAGGCAGAAACATAGAGATGACACAGATGCCACCTGGTAAGGTGGCTACAAGTTTCTTCAAAAGACCAAATAAGCTATCATCCTCTTAATCTGATGCTTTTACTTTAATTATACCCAATATAAGCAACAGGTCATGCATCTGTGAACAGTTTGCCCTGCTTCCAAAGTCAAATGCTGATTTCAGATAGAACAATGAACAACTAGCAGCCAAGATAAAAACCTGGAGAAATGGAATAATCACTTGAATGAAGATAGCAGGATCCAGCAGAGAGATGGGTAGATCTACAGTACTTTAAAGCAGTTACTTAGAATGCAATTCTCCTTTTAGCTATGAGTCCTTTGGAAGGATGTGATACAGCACCCCTGTAGTTTTGAGATAGATGCAGGAAAATTTAAAACTTGCTAAGTAAGAGGTTACTGACAGTTTACAGGAGGAGCAGTAAGGGCTAAGCCTCTTGTAACCTGAAGGGATGCCACTATGATTGGATTTGAGGAAAAGGAAGAATTTTTAAGGCAACAAAGTACATGCTCTTATATGAGAAATCAAGGAGTACCTTCCTAGAGGCTAGTCTTTGATATATGGATACTATATCCTAGCAATTGTTCCCTTTCAGGTCTTGATAATTTAAGATTATTTTTATAATGTACCTTGCTGAAGCATGCAAATGATGTAGACTTGCATGCAATTGTACTATACAGCAAAGTAAGGACCATCTGAACTAAAATTAATGCACAATATTAAATCAGGTACTTAATCACTCATTTTAGTTTGATTTGCTGAATCTATTGTGTTCCTGTTCTATATTACAGAAAAAAAGTTAACAAGACACAACATGTCTCTGAATACCATGATATGTAGGCTCAATTTAGGAAACAAAATAGATCATTCTGATTTTTAAAAATCCAATAGCACCATTAGACTTGCATATTAAAATGCACCCTCTTGCTCTCCAACTCAAATACACCTACATATAACCATACGTATACAGACCTATGAAGTGGCAAGTGATGCATTAGTTTCCAATCTAAAAAGACCATTAAGAGACAGGATAAACTTATTTCAGTTGGCTACAATTGTTTTTAAAATTGCTGAAATATTTTTTACTGAAGACTATTTTCAAAATCAGTGTATGAAGGGGGCTGATTCATTTTGTGTATGCTACTGCTCTGTCTTCATTTGGAGATAAATTATCACATCATACTCTTTACTCTACCACTTGCAAATTAAACTGTCATTCAACAGCTCATAAAGAGGCAAGCCATAACAATCTATAAGAACAAATAATGCAGTCTTCTTTGTTTAAAAATGTGCTTTTATATGTATGCAATTTTTGAGTTTTTTTCTTTTGTACCTGACTGCATTTTGGCATGATATTTGTAATTTCTCTTACCTAATAAATGGGCACCTTTAAAATCCTAGTGAGAACAAATCTGTTTTTTTTTTTTTTTGAAGAATTTGTTATTTCTAAAATTGTAGTTTTTAAATATTTCTTTTTGTGCATGTGTGTGATTAAATTTTTATTTGCACGAGTTTTCTAATAAAAATGTGAATTCCAAAAGGGAAAAAAAATGCCTTTTTCAAATCAGTATTCAAAAAAAAATCCTAAGTCAGTCTGTTTTTACACCCTCAAAACCTGGTATTTCAGGTACCAGATTGAAATGTTTATTTTCAAGTAATGAAAATACACAAAAATACAAAATAATCATGGAATCTTTCTCCTATAACTGTTTTGCAGCAGGGAATCTTGCTCTAGGCTGTGGCCTGTCTTCTTACTGCGTGCTTAGTAAGTACAGTATCCATGAGGCTCGGAGTGCTAACTTTGCATGAAACTAGAACAAAACACAGATGAAAGACATCCACTACATCTATTCTCAGCAAGTAAGTGTATTTTAGGAATGATCTCAACCATTTTTAAATGAACAGCAGCATCTCATATATTTTTCGTCTGGATCACTTCTCACTCCAGTCTTGTATTTGCAGTGGGATTTTGGTAGCCTGCCATTACCCTGCACGTTGGCAACTAGGGCAGTGCTGGGGCTCCTCTAGCTGAGCAGATACCATGTCACAAGCACCTAATAACTGTTTCAGGAATAGGTATTGTTTCCTTCTCTGAAGATAAAAGAAAGGTCCTGAATTTTGATTTCTTGATCACTATTTTTCCACCTATTTTTTCTGGGTCGCCTGCAGTCTACTGACTTTCCTCAGTGCTTGCCTTAAAACCACACACCTCTTCTCTGACTTATTTTGCAACAGCCAAGCAATTTCATAGGTGTTTTTTCCTGGTTTGTACTGGACATAAATGTCTGATGCTAGAAATGCTGATTCTGGTAAAACTGAGATTTGAAAGAAAAATCAGACAGGAGAAAAACACTAACCCATTAGTCCAATATTAGTCCTATAGCTAGGAGCCCATAATGACCAGTAAGGGGACAGAAAGCGCTTTTTAATCTCTTTTCTAACAGAACTGCACTAACTGGTGCAGTGGTGGGAAAGCAATCTCATTGAGGCCAACTCTTGGACCACATGCAGGCTAAAAAATAGAGGAGAACTGTTTTCCTTGGAATTGCTTAGTGATTTGAAGTCGTTATCCATGGCCAGAAATTTGCACATGTGCCTGCACCACTTATAATTCCTATTGATAGAGGAACACATTGTGAAGTCAGTGAGTGGGTGCTGGTCACCAGCAGCAGCAGGCACTGGGGAGATGAGCACATCTCTTTTTCAAAGATCCATACTCAGCTCGGTGTTTGTATAGGTAAAATATCTATGACAGTAGAATATCTAATTATTTTATATGCTGGCAGCAACAATCCCATTCCATCAGGAAATGGCTCTTTTCAGGCTGATTTCTGACCCTAATTTAGCTCATTGTAATACATCAATTATTCCGCCTTCGGCCCTATTTAACAGATGTGGAAACTGAGGCAACTAAAGGAGGGAACCCAGCTTGCTTGCTGGTTAATACAGCAGCGTCACAGCTGACACAGAACAGATGTGTCATGGAGCTCACCTGAGTGTTTCCTCTCCTCACCTGAGTGTTGAAAGAGAGTGTCTGCTACTGGACTGCTCTGTAACAGCACTGGGTAACCAATAACAACAGAAAGTTACGATAGAGAAATAGTTCAGCATGTTCTTGACTCTTACCTTTCATTACTTGTTTCAAAATAATGCAAAAAGGTGACAAGACACTGGCCAATTTGCCTCTAAAATTATCACTGGCACTAGAAACACTGAGTGTAGATCAGAGTGTTGTCCTATGAATGGAGCTCAGAGGAGTTGGGACAGATTTGCCGATCATGTAGTTTTGTTGATGAAGCTGATGACTGGTAACCTGCTATGGCCCTGGTGCCTGAAAAGCAAGCAAAAGATGATCAGAGCAATCCAAGAGAAATCTGCAAGCAAATTGCAAGGTACTTCAGTCTTGGAAATGGCATATCTTTCAAAAGTTTTTTGTCATATCAAAAAAAATGTCAGGAAATGCAAGCATGGCAACATTCGCTGGTCTGTCGCTGGTCTGTCGAGTGAGATCTCCAAAGAACCTACCAGACTCTGCTTCCCAGTGGCACAAATCATCTGCCTGTTCTTGGACATGCTTGCTTGCTTTAGTGGGTGTTACTTATGCTAAGAAGTATCAGAAGGTCCAGGACTCACGAGTTATTTTTTTCTCACAGTGCGTTAGGGTACTAAGTAGGAATTAGCATAAAAGGCATTGAAGAAGGAATTTTGCATGGAGCAAAGAAGTTCTGGTAATCTGTATCTTGAAGCAGAAAGCAGTGAGTGTGTAAGCAGTGAGTGTGTAATAGGGAGAAGAGGCATGAAAGAAGTGGTCACAGGTTAATCACTAGCACTATTTGATAAAGAATACTTATTAAAAGCAGTGTGATGTGGACATTATAAATATCAATGGAAAGGTTGTGTGCAAGACAAAAAACATACTTGCTGATAATTAGTCTGTTTTAGGTATGGAGGGTGGGTTTCCCTGTGTGGTGCAGCGACATTACAGATGTCTACAAATTGTATCTTTCATCCAAGTTTTTTATAATGTGATCACTAACAGTGAGTGTATTGTTTCAACGTGGTTAATGTTTATGAGATGCAGTTCAGTTTATAGGTGCACATAGATTGCTTGGAAAACCACCAGGCCATTCGTTTTTTTAAGTTAGCAATGAAGAAAGATGAAAGCCTAAGTACTCCCTTCCAATATAAAGTCACATTGGGGGAATCAATTAGTATAAGAAATCCAGTGCTTTTTGAGCCTTAAGTTTCTATAAATTTGGTCATGCCCTCCTTATGCCTGTGATATTATCTGAGATGCCAAATAGAGTTAGTCCAGGCCAAGGAAAGGAACAAATTAAGACCAGGAATCCTTGAGAAATCAGGATTTCAATGCTTTAAATTCTCAACCTAGATATACAAAGATACTATTTCCAGATGTTTTCTTCTGGCTACTGCTTCTGCTAGCAACATGGTCCAGCTGGTTGCGATGCTGCTCCTTTGTCTCCATGACCTATGTGTGCACTTGGGAAGAGGGAACTTAAGCGGTGTATAATGAATTTAATGCTATCCAGCCACGTTAACTTTACTCAACATTTACAGCATATGTTTCCTAGGTTACCCAGTAAAAAATACTTTTTAGGCTTACTGCTCCTTAGCTCTTTTTACCTCCCCTACTATGTCTCCTATCTCCTTACTACCTAAAAGGCACTTGCACGCATTGGAGGAGTAGGACATGCAATGAAAGAGGAAGGGCAGTGTTAAACATTGCTTTTCTGGATATTTACTTCAATTGTCCCCTCCAAATACAGTAGGGGAGAGATTAAGCAGAAAATTTGAGACACTAAATGTAAAGGTATCAGACAATAAATTGCCACTCTTGCTTACATTAGGAAAGAGTGAAGAAGGGAGCACTCACAGAGTGGACCCTTCACATTAGCTTGTTGATTCTTTCCCTGCCCCTGTGGCAGGGCACGTCCCATGTGTGAGGGGTTCTATGCATATCACTGCCCACACATCCTCAGAGCTGCACTGCTTAAATGCCAAATAGACATTATGCATTTTTACTTATTCAGCTGTAAGAATTAAGGTCTTGGCTTTCCAGGGATGGCAACAAAAAAGGTATATGAGGAAGGAGCAGGACACCTTTGTTAAAAGCTAAGCATCTAATTTCTCATGCAGGGTTGTTTTCCCTCATTTTCCTGTTCTTCAGCACTTAATGATTTTTCTGTCATCAATGGAGTTTTAATTGAGTGGGATTAGGGGTGGATTAAAGGATCTCATCAGAGCTTGTACTCCCTGCATCCACTTCCTGTTGAGTCCTCTCAACAGAAGAGCTTTTGACATTAGAAAAGTGAAAAATACTTAAGACAGTGACACAGTGAGGGAGAGCTCAATGGGAATGTAACCAAGGAGTCACAAGTTTAAAGGCAAGTATGTCTTAAAATCTTGGATATCAGAGCAGGACAGGATTTACATTACTCTGCCTACTCTCAGATTTCACAGGCTGTATACCGGAAGGGTTTAAACTTTAGCAGATACAAGGACATGACCTCAGCCCCTCCTCAATTTCCTATGGATTTTTTAATGAAAGACACTTTCCAGCACATAACTGAATCAATATTAAAAATGTTCATAAAAATTCACAGCATGAAAAGCCAGTGGCTTTACATTTCATTCTGTATTTACATTGGATTTAACATCCAAACTACAGTAGGAACATAAACCCTTTCTTTCTCCTTTTATGCTAGGGAGAAGTAGGATAACGAAATTATGCATTTATTTGGGTTAGGTCTCTTTTTATTTATTTTTTTTTCTTGAAAATACCTTATCTTATCTAACCAGGAGAGAAGGGATAAGTAATAGAGACTCTTAGAATGAATCTCTGTTGAGTACTCGGCCAGACACAGGAGAAAAACCTGCCTCACCAAAGAACAGAAAATACTCTCTCTGAATTCAATGGGCAGAGTTTCATATATTGCTCCTCACAGAGAGCAAAAACTCAGTTCTGCTCTTCACATCCTGCCCTAATCAGCAACAGTTACACATGGAAATCCATGCCAGGATTACATTCCAAATATTTAAGACTAATTACAGAGCTCTGACCAAATCTCATCACCAAAAAATCTATATATTTCAGATACTGTGAAATCCTCTCCAGTAACAAAAAATTCATCTCAGATATACACAGAAGGTCTCAACTCTGGTATGCTGGTGACATTAATGGCATGTAAGTGTACAGTGGAAATACAGCATATGCAAGTCAAAATTTTCCACAAGAGTGGGAGAGCTTAATACTGCTGGTGTTTTCTTTTCCTCATCAGTAATTTAAATAATCTGATACAGTTTAGTCTCTTGAAAGATGTTACATGCATAGTTCTGGAGCTCAGTTAAGGTAAGTTTTTCAAAGTAACACCTTTCTAAGGGTGTGAAATGCTATGAATTCAAAGCTTTTGGGGACTGGACATTCTTGTAAAGTGTGCTATCTGTAAATCTTACCTTCAGCATGACTTGGCATGGCCATTTTCCATTATTCAGGTTGGCCACGCTCCCCATTATCTTGCAGAACAGAAGATGATTGAACATAGCACTACTTTTTTTGTTTATTTATTTATTTAACCAGACCTACCAAACAAATGAATGCCCTGAGACACATCCTTTTCCAGATAACTCTACATTTTTACAGTATAGTTTTTTTTCTCATGATCCTTTCAGATCATCCTGAAAATTTCCTGCTGAGCATATGCAGTAGCAGGAATATTACTGTTGAATGCCTGTAATTCTTTAGTTCTCAGTGTATTTGCAGGGAACTTGTCTGGGATTTGTTGACTGGCTAGTTCCACTGGATATGCAAGTAGTATTTAACCTTACAGGGTTAGTATGTGCCTGGAAATGTGCAGAGAGGCTTCTGCAGGACCTGCTGCTTTTGTGCTGCACAGCTGTTCTATGCATAAGCAATAAGCTAAATCCAAGTGGTCTGGGAAACATTAGAGTTCCCAGACCAGCTCTGGGCTTATCTTTTTCCACACATAAGAAGATATTTCTCTGAGGGAAATCCCAGACAGGGATTGGTAAGGATATTTAAGAGAATGGATTTGGCACTTAGAATTTGACAATTTTTTCTGTTATTTTTATTTATTGTTAATACTTCATATGAAAAGATATGTCAGAGAATAATACAGGGTTGCATGTTATCACCTGTACAATCAGGTTATTGAATATAATGGGGACCACAGCTGCAAAAAGGTTGAGAATTTCTATTGAAGAATAGAAGTCATGAGAGAGAGATATAAAAAGTGTAGATAGAGGAAGCAAAACTTACGTAAAGCACAGATGGAAAACGAAATCTCAAATTTACAACAACTTTTTCAAATTTCCAACCTTATAAAGAATACATATCAGTTCCAGGTTATTGTTTGAGTATTCAGAAAAATTATTAAACGAGAATAAATCTGCTAAAAATTAATCTCATGTGTTGCTCTATATTTTTAAAATCTAACATATCTGCCTGACTATTATGTGTTATTTCTTAGTTATTTAAGTATTTTTTGAAAGATAAAATTTTAACCATAAGTCTTTGAGCCAAGGGTGTTTACAAGCAAAGAGCATAATGTAAATGCTGTTAAAATGTGAAAAGGATGATTAAAATAACTCAAGAGTCAAATTCAGACATCTATTACGTACTACTGAACTGCAGGGTATCATCTTATAACGGGTCTGTCTCACATTGATGTTAAAAATAGGAGCACTGTAAATCCTTACATACACCATGAAAAATGAAGTGGGAGCAGAATTATGACACAGAATTCAATGAGTCAAAGCCATTAGAGCATCAGTCTAGTGGTCAGAGATAATCTAACATGGCCAATAGCTTCTCCTGAAGTCCTGAAGTGCTCCTTGCCATTAGGAGGCAATTTCTGAAAACAGGCAGAAGAGAAAGGAAGCAGTTTTTCAGCACCTTCCACAAAAACAGACAAATGAGAAGACTGAAACTCATGAGATGGCTTGGAGTTATCTAACACAGAGGAGATCAACCCTAAGAGTGAATGAAAACTATTAGTGCCTGTGTTGTCAATCATTTGATTTCTTTTGGAAAGGAGGAATGTAATTCAGACCAGTACTTTAAGATACTAGGAGTAAACTTTTATTTACTTCTGAATTCCAAGAACTGAATCAACTACTAGTGAGAAATACAACAAAAAGAAACACGTGCGTGTACACAAATCCCACCTTCTCTTTCATAAACTTTTTCCTTTAACACTGACTGCTTAGAAGCTGTGTTAAAAGCTCATAAACTGAGTCTTGGATGTCTCTTCAACTATTACTGAAGAACACTGAATTTAGAACTAAGTCTCAAGTAGTAAAAAGAGGTTATGGGAAATAACTTGAAGAGTTGCACTTGCTTTTCATTACTTTTAGTTTCTTTTTGTGATCAAAGCTCATACCCCTGCATATTCTCTGGAAAATGTTTTTCTTAATTTGACTGTGGGATCAGTTCCTGTCCCAGGATGGCTATTTCAAGAATGTTGCCCAGTCTAGGACTTTTATTAGCTCAGTTAAAATGCTACTAGTTCACTTGGCAGTGAGAGTTCAGGTTAAGCATGTAAAACCACCACCATGAGCAGAAGGAAATTGCCTTGCACTATTTCCATATGATAACCAGAACTGCATGATTTAGAAGTGTGACATTTATGGGTGAACCTGACCACTGCAAGAATAGACTAAAAAGTCAGATGGAGACGGACAGCAGTTTCTATATCCTAAGGTATATACAATATTTCCATAAAATTTCATAGATCACACAACTTATTGAAATGCTGTAAGAGACTGAGAAGCACAGTCAGAATTCTGAATAAATTAGATAGTATGATTTAGATGTGTTGTAAAAAACATCAGAAATCTGTATATAAAGAGGCTTTGCGGATCAAGGTTTTGAAATAAGCTGGATTTGTAATAACAAGGTTTTATAAAGCATCCAGTCTAGAGGAATGTATGGCTAAAATATTTCAAGGCTAAAGTTTTCCATAATAGCAGAGAAAAGAAGCATTTCCTCAACTGAATCATATTTACTTCTGTGCCCAAAACTCTCCATACATGCAGAGAATTTGAGATGACAAACTAACTTTTAGACTTCCCTTAAGATCTACCCTTCTCTGAGAAATTACATGATATATGTCAGCTTTATCAGGTACATTAATGAGTTCTTGGCACAAAGTCTTAGGCAGTACTGTTTGTGCTTATCAAATGCAAAGCTTTCTGTATTGAGATCCTGGGAGACAACCATGCCTTGGCCTGCAGTTCCTTGTGTTCCCTTAGTAAAGAGAATACTGGAAAAAGCAGGTTAACCTGCTTCATCCAGTAACAACATCTTTTGTATGGACAACAGTTTCATCTTCAGCTGGGGAAATGCGATGAAGAAAGAGGAACATATGTCGCAGAGTCATAGCCAGGAATTCACTAAAATTGAAGAGCTCCTAGGAAATTCATTGCAATCCATGTTAATCAAAAGTAGGAATGGTTACTATAGCTACTAATACAATAGTTGCTAAATATAATTCTCAGTATATAAAATGCATATTCTGGGATCCTATATGTTGAAAAGATAAAAAATTTTTAATTGCATTCTCTATGGTAGTAAATGATTGGTTTCCTTTTACATGGTTTCTCTGTAGGCAGAGTATGTGCATAACACTGAATATTTTGAACAGTTCAGCATCAACCAGAAGTATTAGAGTTCTTGTTCCCTCTCCTTTTTTATTTAAAGGTTGACAGTAATTTTTCATGTCAAGGTCATGATTGATGTAGGTTAACTTTCGCTAAAAATCTTTTGAAACATTTTGAGTAATGCTAAAAATTATGGCATGCAATACATCAAAATATTTTTCTAGGCTTACTGCATAAGTAAATAAACACTGGGGAAATGTGGAAGGCATTCATAGTATTTTGTAAGCAAATTTCAAACTGCATGCTGCAGATTTATATGCTTCATAGTTTAAGCTGCGATGCATGTTGCATTTTATTAAAATACAGTGTGGGTGGGGAATAAATGGTCACCTATCACACTTGTGTATTTGTCCATGCCAATTTGGAATGGAGATCAATTCGGCAAGAAACGCATTCAAGCATGGATTATGTAGCCTGTCCATCAAGTGTCAGCTTCCTAGGGAAATACTAATAGATCCTCCTCAGTCTCAGGCCAAATGTCAGGGCTGTAACGTCCAGCATCCTGAGCATGGAGCGCAGGATTATACTAACATCTCCCATTGACAGGCAAATGCTAAAGCCACTGATCTGATTGTAAAGCCAACGTCAGGTTCTGAATAGCACTGAAAATCCCTCCAAGACTTATGTCTTTCCAAAGATAAGCAGAGTAAAACAAGATCAGAAACAGGTGAAGTAACAGTGTATTTTCCACAGAGAAAAAGGAAAAGGATATCTATTGTCTATGTAGGTTTTTAAAAAAATAAAAGTAGACAGGTCATTGGCAGATGTAGAGTGTGAAGATCTCCTCTTTTTTTTTCAGTCAGCATATTTTCATCTGCTCTTTTAATTATTATCAGAGCACAATAAAACCTGGTAGATGACACTGTAGCTGGTTAGATTAGAAGGGTCAGGTGATCCAAAATATTACTGTCCTTGTTAAGTGAAGAACATGGCTAGCAATGAACTAGTGTTAACATATGAAGAAGAACTGAAGGCAACTGTCTTCTCTCTCTACATTTTGTTAATCTAATTTAAGAGTTTACTTTAGAGATGTAGAATCCCTATGGTAAAAGACCATCCAGAGCAGCTCAGAGCACATGCACGGAGTCTGCCTTTCCTCTCTAATGTATGACCTGAGGTGCTATCAACACATTGTTCAGAATTAGGACATCACAGCAATAAGGCCTTAACTCTTGCACATGCCAAATACTCCCTTAAGACTTTTACTTTCCATTTCATTCATATTGGTCAAGCATGAGGGATGAACTGTTCTCTGAAAGCACTTATCTTTCTCCTTAAATGATTGCATTAGACAACTAGTTTTAATTAGGCTTAAAACATAGTTTTATATAGATAAACTTAGGAGAAACATGACCCTCATTTAATGTGTACAGATAAATGTTAATATTTAAATAACATTTTAAGACCCTTTCAAATGGAGGTTACAGAGGTAGCCATTTTGGAAAGATACGCTTCAGTATTTCTATGTATTCGAAACCAAGAAAGAAAGCTATCCAAGGATGCTGAAAGTCTTTGGGAAGATGGTAGGAAGCAGCTGAAAGTGTCTGAAATGCTATATTCAAAGTCAGATTTAGCACGCATAGCTCCGATATGCAATATAGTAGCTAGACAATCAGCTGGTCGTAAGGACATATTTTCTTTCCAAGAAGCATCTACTACAGTCCAATTCAATTCCTACAAAGTTACAGTTGTGCATAAATCTTGTAATTATTACTTGGTTTGTTGCAGATACACAAAAGATTATGAACTATACAATATGTAGCTCTATGACTTTTCTAGAAATGACTTTGTTTTCTGTATGCCCACATTGCTTTGCAATTAAGAAGCTAAGCTAGAAATTGTCTCACATTTCATAGTCCACTATAGGCAACAGGGAAGCTTCTGCATAAATTATAGTAAGCCCTATAATAATTATTGCAGTCTCGACTGAATCATGAAAGATCATTTCTCCTTTCATCCCAAAGTGCAAAGCACCTCATTTTTAGGTGGTTGTTGAACATATTAAGGTTTTTAGCAATATAGCTGTGCAAGTAGAAGCCTTAAGAAGCTTAGTTAATTAGAAATTTTGCTATTTAGTATAAACAAATGAATTACGGGTAAAATGATACATGTAGACTTTTACCCAGAAAAGCTAATTTTACTTTTTATTAATTGGAGAATAGAGGACAAAGATATGGTTATCTGTTACAGTGGAATGTATTCAGGCTAAGTCTCAGAGCTGCCTTGGTACTAAACATTTTGTTAAGACACCTGCAAGGTTAAGCTTATATAGTAATGATAATCAGTCATGTAATGATGTTAATGTAGAAGTAAAGCAAACAATAAGTAATAAGTTCTGGTTCACCAGTAGAATGCAAAGCACATGTTCAAGTTTAGTAAAAAGAATATGCAACATAATGAATGACACATTTTAAAGACGATTTTTGACCTACTTTCTGAAGATGGCATCTTTTCTTCCTGTTATTTCTCTTGTCCTCCAAAGCTGAGGATTTTATATTAGCCTGTCAAGAGCTTTTCCTCACTTATATATTTTTGTTTTGTTTTGTTTTTGTTTGTTTCAGTAATGAAAAAATTAACTTCAGTCTTTTTTGGCTTCTGCTGAGCAATAATGTAAAAGAGAGTAATAATGTTTCTATCATAATATCAGCAGAAGCATGACATGAATAAAGGACTAGGTATCTTTATGAGACAGTTAGCAGGTTGTATATTGATTTGTTGAAGGAATGTTCCTTCACAATTTCTATCATAGTCATAAGCTGCGTTGGGTTGTAACTCAGCCAGCTAGAAATACATAAATAAGGTTTAAACACTATCTAAGACCATGTTCACTGTCTGCTTTGTATCTGTAATGGAGCAGGCCAGTAGATCCTAGATACTCATGTAGACAGTATATAGACTATGACAAAAACATGAAAAATATCATGAGGAGGTGCTAATTAGCTGATTCTTGAGGCTGCTTGCTGCAGTTCTGCAAAAGTATCTCAATCTTCTTTCATTTCTAGCAGATGATATCATATTTGTAGTGTCTGTAAATGCACCTTTTGAGATCTTCTGGATTTAAAAGTGTTGGATAGAGAGTACTGAAAGGAGATGATTCTGGACTCTTTCTAATGTTTTACCTACTCCTGCAGGTACACTTCTACTGAAGTGACGCAGAAATTAGCAAGAATTATAGACTAAGATCTGTGCTTTGTATTTCAGTTGTTTAATTCTTGAGGACAGCTCAAAAAGGAAATCTTTGTTCTTACTAAGTTTTGTTTATTTTGTGAAAATAATAAAGCAAAAAAAGGCTTCTTCATGTTGAGTTTCACTGAAAGTAGGCAACATCTGCAAAGTTTTGATTAACTAATATAGCCTTTGATTTATCCTTAACACAAATTAATGAATTAAGGAGTATTGCTTAAAATATTCGATTGGTAACAACCAAGACATAAATAACAGTGGTAAGGGATGATTGCTTAAAATAAGAGATAGATGATCATTCTAATTTCTCTTGTTCATCATCCAAAAATTATGATCCTTTATGGCTGTTGCTCATATGCACAGCAATATGAGTGAGTAATGCGTGTCACCAGCTTCAATAAACCTGTTCACAATAAATCGAGAGTTAATATCCAGCCCTGGCCTGCGACGACCACTTAGGTCTGACTCCTGCTTTTGCATTTCTGGGTGATGTATGCTATGATCCAGAGGAAACAATTGTGACAAGACTTCTGGTTATTGTTTTAGGCCCCTTTCAGTTTCTACCCAAATGAAGGAAAGAAGATACGATCACATTTCAGTGATTAAGGAACATTCAGTACTATAATTTATTCACAAGACAGTAATGTTTACATTAGTATAGTATGGACAGTGAATATACTACGTACAAATGCAGACAGACAGTATGAGATCTACTAACTAAGGCTCTGATCCAAAACATATTTTTACTTGATGAATGTGTTTATGTCCTGTTGAAGTCAACGGGTTATAAGCACTTTTTAAGTGTAAGCATATGCTTCACTGCTTTTGTAAGAAGGACGGCAGCAGGTGAATGGAATCAAACTTCATTTTTTTCCTGTTAGGCGTGTGCTTTTGACTCTCCAACTTGAAAACCCTATCACCTCATTTTCAAAGGCACTGAGCAAATTCAAGTCAAAAAAGAATCTTGCAGATCTGAGAGGTGCCTTGTTTTACAGCTTTACAAATTAAATACGAAACATCTTTGCTAGTGAGTCATTAAAGGATGTATAATGTTTGCAATAAACTTCGAGCACAAATGTAAAAGGAACTTCATAAGAATAATGACTAATTTTATTGATGACAACTCAGAACAGAAATTTTCTGTAGCCTTTATCTGCAAACCAGAAGCGTTTTGAAAAGAAGGTAAAACATATTCAGGGAATAGTCAATCTTAATAAGGAAAATTACAGGGATATATATCTCCAAATTTTGAGAAAGAGCTGAGTATTGAGACTCATCTGTTCGTATTTATAAAGTATAGAAAGAAATTGTTTATTAAAATGCAAGAAGGTACAACTAAGTGTAATAAAGTGAAAGTCAGCAGCAAAAAACTTAAGCTGGACTTCAGAAGTATGCTAAAGATATTATTCATTCAATTGTTGAAAGTTTCCCAAGGAAAACATTGGAAGTCCAATTACTGCCTACACAGAAGAGTGCTCAGGATGAAATATGTCAAAGGCTAATTTAGCTAATATAATGGGGCTTTTTTAAGTCCTGTTTGTAGTTTTCTTGAATGGAGAAGATATTACTAAAAACCTCTGATTTGTTTGAATTGCATTGTTAAAATGCAATTAAGATTGCATTGTTAAGATGATGTTAAGAAGAGAACAAGGTGGATAATGCATGCAGTTTTTTAAACTAATTGATATGTATCAGCTCACAGTTTGGGGCTCTCTGCCCGCTGTCCCAATCTTTCAGTTCATTGCTCCGGTAAAAAGGATCATCTGGCACTTGGAGCACTCCAGCAACATTTCTAATGATGAAAGTGATCAAGATGATTGGGCTCATGACATGTTAATGTTATTAGATCAGGATGGAAGGTGGAGATCAGGATTAAATTTAAATTTGAAAATTCTGGTCCCAAAATATTGGCATTAAGCAGGAATTTATGAATTCTTACATCAGTGAAATAACCTGAATGAATAAAGGACAGTTTTCAGCCTGACATAAGTACAGTCTTCTGCTCATCTTGACATTGGAAAGAGATCTGGTTTGCAACAACTCTGGGAATCAAAGATCGGAAGGAAACTCGATGACGTTCAGCTTTCATTCAAGGTAGTGACTGCATTTGGAATGAAACCGTATTTTTTATTCTTTTACGTTGCTGGGAGTGTGTCACTAACCAAGGCCTTAAATCTCTCTGGTACAAATTATGGGATTTAGCTAAATAATTGGCAACCAACTCTGCATATGCCAAAAAAACTTTATGTGCCTCTAACAGTAAAATGAACTGGACTGTAATGTAATTCCCTACTTATGCAGCTCTGCATAAACTCATTTTCCCCTCCCAATTTGAAAAAGAGTAGAAAGGACATAGGTAGCATCCAGTGAGAAATACTCTTGTTAAAAGTTCTAGTAGACCCCCAAGGGAGCTGGTAAAATACTTCATAACATTGTACTATATATCACCATCGAAAACACTTAACTAATCTTGGGAAGCATATTTTAAAAAGCCACAAGGTCCAAAGAACATGTATATTTCAACACATCAATATAACAAGTATATCAATACTATCTAGCGACAACATCAAAATTTACTGACAGCTAAATGGACCCCAAACAATTTTGTTTCACCTGGTATGGAACAAGACATTTCCCAGTCAGAACCTATTCATCTTCTAAAATGTATTGAAAAGAAAAGCATTTAAAAACTAAAAATATAATGTAAATTGAAGTTTGTGGTCAAACATATAAATATGTAAATATATAAATATAATAAAAGAACTCTGTTTTGGTTAACTTCTCAAGTTCTGACAAGGTATAACTAAAACCTTGGGCCTGAATCAAGAATGTAAATGGACTATTTTACAAATATGAATTAAGTGGTAAAATATAGAACTCTTAAATCACATAATTATTGCATATGCAACTATAAGCAGCATGCAACCAGTAAATGATTAATAAAGAATTTTCATTTATTTAGAATCTTCTATGAAAATTTAGCCCGACTCTACGTGGTTGTAATAATTTTGCTGAAACTTTGTGTAGCACAGTTACATCATTAATTAGCATGTGAACTTCTACCTTCAGCGACAAGAAGTGCCAGTTAGATTAGTGGCAGGTGCCCCTGCATGATATATATGCTGCCATCACAGCATTTGGCAAGCGACACTTAGGAAACTGCATAATGGATTAATATACTTTAGCCTAAGTCTTCAGACACTGTAAACTGACCTTCCCCGTGCCGAGCTCAGAGGGAGATTGACAGCTGCCAGGGCTCCCAGCACCAAGACACCCTCTGTCAGCACATTCACTGTGCAGCTGGCGAGAGTGAGCTCATAGGAAATCTGGAAAAGGACAGCTTGACCCGCCAGCGCGGCACGGAGGCACGCGCGCGCCTCACACAAGACTTGTCATCCTTGCTCTGGAAGGAGGGGACCCAGCCTCCATCCATGGCTGTTTGTCCGTGTTGTTAGTGATATTGCAGGATCTCTCCAGGGTTTCGAGAGGGCTTCCCTGGTCTTTTCCCTTTGCCTTCCTAAAAAGATTGCCACAACCAGCCAAAGCACAGGCAAGGTACTCTATTCTCACTGCTTTTGTCAAATCCATACTGTTCTGTGAGAAAATAAATACTTCATAAGTGACCAGATTAGGGAAGGAACATGTGCAAGATAATATCCTTAGGTTCAATTCCCTGTCTTCAGCCTTTTAAGGACATCTCAAAGGTGTCTTTAAGGACATCTCCATGTTTGAGGTCTCTCTCTAGTCATCAGAGGAAGGTAGGCACAAACGTGTCCTGGCATCTCTGCATGGGGACCTGAGGCAATGAGGGTAGATCAACATCTACAGAGCCAGCTAGTTGAAATGCTTTTTGCAGTCAGCAATGGCAGGTCGTTGAAGTGAATTCTAGTCTCTATTTTTAGTATTACTCAATGAAAATATACTTTTTTTTTCTCTCTCTCAACACTAACAGAAAGCATATACCTTTTGATTCAGAGGAATACCAAATGTGGCATGGACGCCTTTCATCAGCAAAAAGAATAGAACCTCATAGCCAAACTACTAACATGTTC
This sequence comes from Crypturellus tataupa, assembly GCA_034781795.1. NCBI lineage: Eukaryota > Metazoa > Chordata > Aves > Tinamiformes > Tinamidae > Crypturellus > Crypturellus tataupa. The sequence goes on along the minus strand of JAWLRI010000923.1, from coordinate 3,303,831 downwards.
CGTCAGTAACATGTCAGTAACATCTCTAATTATAATGTATTAATTTCCTAAAATGCAACACTGCAGACTTTTAAACAAATGTTTTTGCATTCTGTTGCAGCACCTGGATGTGCATATCTAATGATCCTTACATGTGGTATTTGGCTATTTGTCAACTAACACCAAACCTATTGAAATCGTCCCATTTTTCCCACTCGTGTGCACACAAGGTTTCCTCCACTAGTCTGTCAGGTTTCTCTTGCATTTTTGCAGACAAGAACCACGTTTTTTAACACAGAGGATGAGATTTTATGCTATTTCCCCATTTTTTCTTTTCTCTTCTTTCTTTTTACTCACATCGTGGATGATGAACTCACAGCAATATAAAAGAAGTAACAGAAGAAACAGAGTTTTCAACCTCTTGCAATTATGTTCATGTAGAGAGTATGCAATTGTAATGCAGGAAGTACAGGATGACCAACCCAATGGACCTCTGTGTATGATTGTAAATACATACACACAGATTTCAAATTCTATAAAAACATATTTGTATACATACACACACATCAATTTGCTGTTTATACCTGTATATTTAGATATACATGTTTCCTTATATTTCTCTTTCAATTCTTGAATCTTTAGGCCACATTTGCTACTTCTATACTACCTAAGACTTGCAGATCTAAAAATATATTTGGGTGAACAATGAACAATGTATAACTTCAGAACAACAGCTACAGAATTATGAAGAAAAGAGTCTTTTATGTGGAAGCAACTAGACTCTGCAGATTTTCATGCTTTAGAGAGTTTTAAGATTTTTTTTTCCTTTGTAAAAACAAAAAACAAAAACAAAAAAAAAACAAAAACCCCACACAGACAGAAAAGTTTGAAAAATGAAACAAAACAAAACAAGAAAACAAGCTCTAAGCTCTATTGCATTATTGTTATTTGTTCAATTTCATTATTATATTAAAATGAAAAAAAAATCTTTTCCTGAGAGAAAACCCATTAATATTTGTGAAAAACTTGAATATTATTATGAGAGGGATCCTGTTAGTACTTAGACAGATGTATCTGAAACATCTGGCAGTAGATTTCACAGCCCAGTCAGAGGTCTGGCCTTGATAACTCTGTTTAATTATCTCTTGGCTAAGGAGTTCAAATGTGTTCGCCTCTCCTCTCTCATAAATCTACTGAGATCCTGTTTGGAAGGATTGGGTAAGCGAAAACTTAGCCTGGGGAGTTGCTAAGGTGAGTTAAATCTCACGCTGCCATATTCGTGAATACTCAAAGTTTTAGCACATTTTTACAAACTTTGGCAGAAGGACACCATCAATGTTTCAGAAGTTCTCCTAGTCTCTCTTTATTGCTTTTTGGCCAGTGTCCCTGTAGTCTTCCACTGTAACATGCTTTTATTACTGGGAGGAAGACAATACTTCTTGATGGCAGGACACTCTTTTTCCTTTTTAATGAGTTGCAAAATAAAGCAGAAAAAAAATGTGTAAGTAGCCTTAAACTTGGACATCAAAGTAGTGCAAGAATCAATCTTAACAGTCGTTCAGCTCTCTTGAGCATTATCTTTATCATATTTCTAAATGTTCTGCTTTGCTAATAGAGCATTTGTTACTGTTAACTGCAGGTAGAGTATGGAGTAACATTTAGATTCTAACACGGGAGTCTTGTAGAAAGTTAATTACCATGACTCATTTCTTCCTAATTTCTACTGGTTTGATAATTCTCTTAAAATGTTATTTTTTAGAACTGAGCAAATATCTCTCAAGAAACTCTCACCTAATCTAACTAATGCCTTTTATTCCACTGAGAAGCATCCAAAGAGTAGAAAGATATTCTACAAAATATAGTTATATTAAACATATTTTTTAACCAAAAGGGATATAAATTGTGTCACTTAAGGCAAATACTTGACCCAAGTAGTGTTTTATATAGGATTTTCTAGAGTGGGTACATTTGTCCTCTGCTGTACTCTGATTTCTTGCAGCAGCCCTGAAGCACCTAGTATTAGTTTCTAGTCATGCAAAATTTCAAGGGAAAAGTGTTATTTTTTGCTGAAAAATGAACATTGAAATCATCCATTACTTTTTGCAAATGCATAAGAAATAGTCTGATCCAATATGATTGGGTTGATCTGTCCTCCAAAGATACTGGCTTGATGCATTTTTTATAGTGCAGTGTTGATTGATAGTACAAACTAACAATCCTTGTTTAATCTTATTGTTGATGTATGCATCATCTAAATACAGAAATTCAAAAAGCTAGAAAAAGTCCTTTTGTAAAATGTAATGTCTTTTAAAGAAATTGACTCAAATTTGCATGGCTAAACAAGGAACAGCCTGCTTTTTGGTGTAATGAAGCAAGACACAATCATTGCATATCAGAACATGGATTATTCCCAAAACAGACTGCATTTCAGAAAAGGAAAATAAGGTCAGGTTTATTCCTAAATGAAAACATGACCATTCCCTTGTAACTGAGGGCTAAAATGCTAACTTGCAAAAAATAATACTACTGTTACTAAGACCTTGATCTAACTGAATTTAAGTATGTAGATGTTTGAGACCAGTCTATACTATCCTTGCTTGTCATTGGCAGGATATTTGCCTACAAGTGAACTTCTTTGAGAGTTAACTGAGAAGCTGAAGGCTACATTCTTCTCTTGTATAAATCAAAACTCAGTCTTTCTACGTTCATTTATACTTGCCAGCTTTTTTTAAAAAATGTGCAGTGTTATTTTAAAAAAATGGTGAATGTATAATTCAGGATATAAAAGAGCAATTAAATTTAGATAGCAAAGACATCATTTTAACTCAATATGGGCTGCCTTTATGGGGCATGATGTACATACTACTCCTAAAGCACCATTCCTATCAAAGTGCTTCCCCCTACACGAAGAACTCAGTCAGAAGACCAGGAGAAAAAAAAACCCTTTACACCTAATGCCCACAGAGTGAAAGACTTGTTAATGATCTACAAGATCAGTGACTAAATAAATGACATAATGGCTCTTTTACTATATGGATTCAGTGAAGGCACAGAAGATCATATACCATAGTAAATCAAGTCAAGAAATATTTAAATACTGTTTGGTTCATAGATCAATGGTCTGGTAAACTGTAATGGAGCTTTCTGAGCCATTATGATCTAATGGAAAAATGCAAGTTAAGTTCTATTCATCTATTAGACAGCAAGAACTACAGTGGAACTGCGATGGTCTACAGTGTCAAAGCTTGTGTGGAGCATTTTTAATTAACAAGTCATCTACTCATTAGTCAGGATTAATGTAGAAGGATCTATTAAGATCTACTGTGTCAAATAGTATGTCATGCCAAGAGTCTGCAAAGCCTGAAGATATATTACCCAGTCATAGTACCACATTATAGACTGACAGAAAAATTGCATCCTTAAAAATAAAACTGGCTCTGAGTAATGCTTGTGCAAGCAAATATCTTAAATCTTTTTTAAACTGCTATTTTTTCCAGTTCCATAATTAATCAAAGACCATAATCTAACTCTTTTTTCCCCCAAAAACATCCTAATGCAACTGTGTTTATCAGTTTCAGTAACATAAGAAATCCCAGTTACACCATCCTGAAAATAATACTTCCTCATATTTTGTTTTCATAATCCCAAAAAGAATAATTCTAAAACTGAATTATTGATCAAGGTGAGTTTTTTGATGCAGACACTGGGAACTTGGTTTGTTCAGCCTTTAGAAGAGAAAGTGGAGGGGAGACATTATTGCTGTCTTCAGCTACCTAGGGAATGGAGGACAGAGTAGAGGAGACAGAGTCACACTCTTCTCAGCTCTGCACAGTGGCACAAGAGACAACAGATGCATGCTGCTGAAAGAGAATTGCGATTAGATAAACAGATTTTTCTTTTTTTCCCACGAGGATGGTCAGATACTGGAATACATTGCCCAGAGTGTGTGAGGAATCCCTTGTTGGTATTCAAGACTCATCTGGACACGGCCTCGATCAGTCTGATCTAGCTGGACTTGCTAGGAGTTGGGTTAGGTGGTGTGACTTCTGGAAGCTCCTTCCGCCACCACTGTTCCACAAATCCATGATTCTATAATTACAAAAAATCTCTATCCTGAAGTTTTCAAATTTCATACTCCTGTGAAAAATGTCTAAAATCTTAAATATATATATATATATAATATAAAAATGTGGATGTATTTGTTAAGAAGGCCATTTCTCTTCCAGCACCTTAACCACTCTCTTTTTTTGAGCATCTGACATTTCATTTTCAAAAATATTTGTTCCTTTAACCAAGATCCGATTTCTTTTTACCTCAACAGTTTGCATATGAAGAGAGGCTGCAGGAACTGCCCTTAATTTGTGCGCATTAGGCAGGGAATCTGCTTCAGTATTACTTATTACTGCATTGGAAAAGTGTTTAAGTTGTACAATAACCTGCAAAGAAATAGGCATCACTTACTGCTTATGAATGTATAAGTACCTTAATGAGCGTACCTCCTCCCCATGTCTCTCCAGAGACTTTAAAACCAGGCTATTTTATTTTATGGTACATTCTATAAAATGTACACATAATAATTTTCTTAAAAATAAGTCTTTCTTGTGTTCAATCTGACAAACTTCTTTCAAGGAAAAGGCATTGTGCCATGGAAAAAGAAGCTGCTATGGTTTCTGTAATAATCTGTGACACACCTTGTATTCATTTTCTGGGACAAATTTTGAGAAGAAGCTTATTTGGAGCTCTCCAAAAATATTTCCACATTAAGTAAGTGAGCATGTTCTGGATGCACACTGGTGTAGTAAAAGTTACAGGTGAGATTTTTATAATTTTTGACAAAGGTAGAAAGTGTATTTATGTATTACAGGAAGGAGGAGAAGAAAGAGAAAGAGAAATATCCATATTCAAAAGTGAAATTTCACCACCTAGAATGCATTTTTGGTCAATTAATGATCATGAGCAACTAGTGAACTGGTCTCAACAAACTTTGGATCAAGTAATTCTTAGTACATTAATAATCAGGAAATATTTAAATTTATTTATTCACTGTTCTTGAAAAAGGAAGAATAATTTTGAAATAGTATGCATAGGCAGCAAAAGGAGAGGAAGTTTTCATTTCAGTATGTCCAGATTTAACAACCTTTCCTGACAGAACTGTGAACCTGGTATATACTACTCAACTTCTTGCTGAATCATAGAAAAGAATACCTGGTGTCTCATTACACATTTACAAATGTTTTGGCTATATTTGGAAGTGATATCTAGGTAAATAGCACTGTAAAGCACGTGATGAATTAAAGATGTGATGTTATCTTGAACCTTTGAACATAATAAGGCACTTTCTACTTTTTTCACACTGATAATAGTCTTACTTGCCATATTAGGAAGTAGAAAGTGCTTCTGTTTCTCTTTTTTCCCAAAAAGGACGTATATCAGCTTTCTCTTTCAGATCTGATTTTATAATTCTTCTTAATTCTATTTTCTTATATTTAAATAACCCCCCCCAAATCTTATATCTGATACTAGTTCAAAGTAAAGCAATGAGCTAAGAATAACTGAAAATAATTACTCAAAGAGCAAGAAAAAAATCAATAACATTAAAAATCAGATTAAAATTTCTTCTGAAAAGAGCAACTGATCAAACCTTGCAATCAATATTTTGATTTTTTTGCTTACACTGCAAAGGTTTTTATAAAGCTAGTGCTGGAAGCATGATATACCTGCAGTCTCAGTCTCACCTGAGCTTCTCTAGCTATTTATTTTTTCACATTTCTGTATTACTATTGAAACAAATAGTTTTTCAAGAGGACTGCCAATAAATTCTGAGGCAGGAATTTTGCTTAGTACATCCTATTTGTGTTGTCTGATGAGGTGTATGACAAAAAAAGGAGGCCTTTGGACCTCTCCAGTGTTCACATCTGGTGAAAAATCCAAGAGATTTGAGGTGTAAAATCCATTGAGATGAGGCACAATTTTCCTACTACCATTAATATCTAGTGAGGTGAGTAGGAGATAGCTGCAGTCAGCATTTCAGAGGAAGCATGTGTGCTTTTTCAAAGCGATTAACTACACTGGTCAAAATTTCATAGGACAAAGAGAACTTTTTATTAGCTATATCATTAGCATCTGGCAATTCATGTTAAGTAAAGTACAGTATTATTTAGCATAGATCAGGTGGTCATGAAGTCATCTTCGATCTTTTACCCTATTTTTTCTCAAATTTACTGCCTGGTTTTGGTAAGTTTGTTTGTCCCGCTGAGCTTCTCTTTCTCCACCTTTAAACAAGAAAGCTAATAGTTAATTTTTCCAACTCAGTGTCTGTTCCTTGTCTTTTAAATCATGCTCAAATTGGCAGGAGCTGTCCTTTGCCATGGGCTTGTGTAGCACATCTGTGTGGCATGCCAACATGTCTGGGACTTTCTGAAATGTTCATAAGATGCAACTTTAGAGATCTGTGTTGCAGTCTAGTACCAGCTGACATTGTAGAGACTAGATGGATTCAGACACTAAAGTGCTATAATAAGATATATGCAGTTATGGATTGCATGGCTGTCCTGCTCCATGAAGCAGATGATGTCATCTAGGAGAAATGTCAGGACAGTCGGAATACATCGGGTTTGTAGCCCCACAGCGTGTGGTCCTGTAGCTGTAATATCATGGCATATGTTACATCAGTCTCAGAATTTGACCATTTTACCCATTTCCTACAGGAGGTGGAATTCCTTTCAAATTTCTTACCCATTTCCTGCAGAGGCTGGAATTTCTTTCAGATTTATCTGGCAATGGCGGTATGAAGACCTGCAGCGAGGGCAGAGGGCATTGGCCTCAGGGGAGAGCAGACACCCAACATCAGAGCCAACGATAGAAGGAAAGAGAAATTTGTTTTCTCTAATATAAGATTGTAAAGCAACTTGGAGCTCAGTGAACAGGAACCGATAGCCCAAAAGACAGGCAGGATGTTTCACACATGAAACAGTTGCACTACTAAAGAAATGAGAAGCGAGAGAAGTATTTTTGAAAGGAGAGGAGAAATCCAGACGTTTATTCTATTCATCAAAGGGAAGGAAGAAGCAAATGAATCAGAAATCAAAGATTGAATATCATTGGTCTTGCTGACAAAGCAATCAGCAATCCCCTCACAGCAAGCAAAGGGGTTTGTTGAACAAAGCAAAGGAATTTAAAAGTCTTGAACAAAATAGAGTCTTTCTATTTATAAAATTAGACATAATTTTAGAACAGCATTTTGATTTAAGAGCTGTAAAGAATTTCTGCATTAAAAATATATAAATCCGATTTTGTGATGTACAATTAATAATGACTTTGTCAAAACCCTCTCCAGCCTCCTTTCTAATTCTCTTAGGAAAGCATTAAACAAGGGTATTTTCACTTTAGTTGAAAATCAATGACACTTCAATGAAGCATGCATTTCCAAAATATTATGCAACTGAAAGGACTTAGCAGTTCAGCAGCTAAGTCAAGGGGCCAGGACTTCTTAATAACACTACAGATTTAATAGCAGGAATCTTGGGGAAAAAAATCACAATCAACAGCTTTAAAATTATCAATGCCACCACACTGCAAGTCTTAGGGTAAACCTCTGGGATTCTTTGTGGAGTAACTTTAAACTGAATAATGTAGTGTTCAGTCAATACAAAGAAAAGTAAAATGGTATTTAAAGTGTCTTTTTCTGAGTTGTTTTGTGAAAATATAAGTTCCTTTTCTCCAACTGTTTTGTAAGGATGGGAAAAATCACAACAAGGGAAATGCAGAGAAACCTCAAGAAATCAGAGTTTTACTTCCGACTATGCCTCAGGTGACTGTAAAATTGCAGACTGGCACTTCTGTCTGTCACAAACATCCTGTCTTTATTTTTGTTTAGCCTATATGGACTGGAAGCTCTCTACTTCTCCAGTGTGTTTTTATACAGACTTTTGTACAGCTGAAATTACTTTCAACTGGAGTGTTGCAAATAATCAGCAAGGATGTAGCTGCACTGGCCAAGAAGAGGTCTGAAAGGCAAAGAAAAGGTACTACCTTGTCCTTTCCTCTTACAGCTTTCCTTGCTCCTCACCAGCTCTATGTTATGAAAACCTATGAACTAATGAGCATCTTCTTCTATTCTTTGAACTTTGGCTGTAATTCTGGAAAAAAAATCAACTGCAACTGCTTCCATGAAGTGGTAAATTATCTAGTGGCTAAAATGAAGTTTTTGTTAAGCATCTCATGTCATCTTAGGTACCAGCTACATAATCCTTTATCAGCAAAACTTTTGTGTGTGTGTGTATGTGTGTAATAATAAGGAATTTGTATTAAAAAGATCGAAAATGAATTTCTAATGAGAAAGGATGTGCCTGCTTTTGGAGAAATTAACTGCTCCAGTGAATTGCAAAGATAAAGCGGAAGAAGTTATCCAATAATTTGTCTGTTGTAATTAGAGATGGGCTTGAGCTCCTAAACTCTCAGCCAGATCCAAATTATGGGGGGCAACTGGAACTAGAGTTATAGTTTTGGCACACAGACTTTCAGTCAGGCTAATGCAGAGAGCAGATAAAAAGCCAAAGGGTCTGAGGAGCATGCGGACAGCTGCCATGGACTTTACCAGCAGTTATTCAAATCCTATGGTAGAAGATTAGGAGCCAACTACAGTGAGTTACTGCATCCTATTCAAGATATTTTCCCCTTGGTCATAACACTGAAAAGTATCCTATGACATTGAGACAATGGTAATTAATCACTTACCTCCTGTAGTGGAAGAGTTGTGAGATCTACAAATTCTCAAAACTAAATTTTAACGTAGATGTTTGCAAAGCGCTCTTTTTTTTTTTTAATAAAATGAATCTTTTACTCCCAAACTTTACACATTAACATTTTTCTTTACCTGTTCCAAATGGGTGATGATGTTTAGAGAAATGGAAAGAGGAGGGAATGCAACCACAGACTGTCTGGACTGAAAGCTCCTTAGGAACCCCTCTAAACAGCCATCCACACAATTAGCAAACAGAGAACAGGACTCTGGGAAATTACTGAAGAGACAGTACAGTGTTTAAATATATGAATACTAAAGCAACAACTGGAAGGTGCAAAGACCAAGTTGATTCTGCATGCAGATAATCTGTTAGGCAAGCAGAAAAATGGCAGCAATAGAAATGATGGCTGAGATATATTCCTCTCTATATTTGCGGAGGAACCCAGGAAGCAGAAACCACCAGCAGCATTTGAGCAGTGATTCAGAGGATGGGCTCAGGGAAACAGAGTCATTCTGATGAAAGGTTCCCATCACTCTAGCATCAAACAAAAGTGATACTGAGACAGATATTATGCAAAGGAGAAAGTTATCAATAGGTAAGAAATACCAATCCAGCAATGCCAACAAATTGATACCCACCTTTCAGAATAGGTACTGCCATCATCAAAGCATCTGATCTGTTCGAATCCCTCACAAACAGCAGAAGGTATTGCTGATTCTGGTTACCACAAGTTCAAAAAGAGTGAATAAAGCACACTATAAACACGAACATATTCCTGCTAATTAAGTAAAAACTAAAACAAAAAACAAAACAATTATCGAGCAAATGAAGGAAGCTAAAATCAGCTCAAACCCTATAAAATCTGCAGAAAAAAACAGCTGAAAACATGACTAAAGCAGACCTCAAAGCACAGCAGCCATCTGTGCCAGACAGGATCTAGTAATAATGCAACTCCTAATAGCAACATGAATAATAAAAGTAAAACTCTCATGAGTTGCTACGTCTTTTTTTTTGCAGCAACAATAATGGGTTTTTTTCTCTGTGGTCTCTGATCTTTATGCATGGATCATTATAACTGTGCTTAAGGTTTGCAAGACTCTTCCTTTTCAGAATTAACTTAAGTGCATATTTGCCTTCACTGGACTAAATCCAGCTAGGGGAGCACAACACTGTGCTCCAAGGATTTCCAGGAAGAATTTCCCTCCCTGCACCTTGTGCTTTCTTTGTCAGCTATTCAGATCACAGTTGTTTCTAAGCAAATATCGAGCTAAGAAACTGTGTGCATATACATGGCTTCTCCACTTCATAAAAGAAAGAAAAGCTCTACTTTCCTTCTTTGCATTTCAGGTGCTTCAGAGATACTTTTGCTCTTCATTGCAGAACTAAAAGTTCAGGGAACAAGCAATTGCAATGGAAGTAGCAGGAAAACTGCTGCTTGTTATGAGAGTTTCAGTAGCTTCTAGCCTTACTGATAGTAGTCAGAACAAGAACAGTAAAGTGAAAAGGCTGTCTCAGTTGGAGTCTTCTGAGAAGTTTATGTTTTCAAAAGAATGATAAAAATTGGGTGAGGATTCAGAGTGGGTACTACAGAAAATGTCTTCTAGTTGAAAAATACTAGCTACCTACAGAGACTTACAATACTTACTTTATTCTTAGCAAAGAAAAAACCAAAGGACAAGTTGATTAGCAATGCCCAGAGACGATATCTGATATAGGAATATCTTTTAAATCCAGAGATAAAGATACAGAAGGAATCAAATGTCAGGAGGCAGAAGCTGGTAGTTGTGAAGACATCTGTGCTGTCTCTGTGCTATGAATCTCCTGTCAATTTGTAAAAGGTGAGAGGACATGCGACAAAAGGGCTGTGGTGTTGTTAAAGGCTACTTTAGCAATTCATACATGACCAATTCCTACAGAGCCTATATAACACCTGTAAATACTCTATCTCTGAACATAATTCAGATACAGAACTTTGTAAAACAAGCACTATAATTATTCCAGGTGTTAATGTGACAAGTACTGTAGAAGGGAGACTAGCTAATCAGAAAGATCTTTTCTATGATTTTTCTTTCCCTCCTTGGAAAGTGATCTGCCATGGTACCTTCTGTGAAAAGGTGGGGATATATGATAGAAATCACCTATATCCAGTAAAGAAGAAATAGGGATAGTCAGTAAAGCTTCACACAGTGGAAGAGATAAAAGGCTTATAATAGAGGACATAATTATTCAGAAGAAAAGCATTTTGAAAGAGAAGGGTGTGTGTGTGTGTGTGTGTGTGTGTGTGTGTGTGTGTGTGTGTGACAATATTGTGTGCTGCCTCCCTTTCAACAGGCAGAATATCCATCAAACAAATCTCACATCTGACATCTATGATGTTCTGACTTGTGTCTTTTGAGACTGTGGCTGTCTTTGGGTCTATTTGGTGCAGCAGAGGGTTGCTCTTCTGCATGCAATTTGTAGCTAGATCTCCCATGGGAGAAGTACTGCTAATTTCAGTCAACAGCTTCCCAACAGAGATCGCCCAAGAATGAATTCCTTGTGCCCCCATTATGTCTCTTCCCAGCTGGAGTGTCTTTCAGCACATACACTGAGCCTCCACAATTCTCTGCTAGGTGAATTTTCTGCCACCATGTTAAGCATTGTGCAATGTCCCCTGTGTAACATTGACTGAAACGTAGAAACGATCAAGTCATCTGAAAGGATACGAGGAGGTTTTAATTTCCTGAAATAGACCTGCTGTTCAGGCAGTATTGCCTTCTCTATAATAGGAAGTTCTGGAATATCAATTTCTAAATTTGTCTATTCAAATTAGCCCACTATCATTAACGCCAACTCCCTTGAAAAACCATGAGTCAGGGCCCCCCCAAAATCATGCGAGTTTAATGGTGTAGAAACACTGGGCCTTTTTCGTTGTCGTGTGATTTTTAAAGCCATTTGGAGTCAGGTTTTTAACTTCTTCTTCACATTGAGAAGATTAGAAATTTCTTTTTCTCTCTCTCTCTGTGAGAACAAAGATTTTCATGTCACCATATGAGTTCAAGAGCTGAACCAATGTAAGATGACAGGAGCAGACAATACTGATTTTCTTTTAGGTGCTTCTGTCACGAGGAAACTCTGCCTACCGTCATGACCAAGATAACTGAACCTGTCCAAGTGTCTGTGTAGAGATGCTTAAGTACATGGTCATCATTTAATGTAAAAATGACCTGGAAAGAACTTCATCTAATCCATCTCTTTAGTAAGAGATGGGATCAGCAAATCTATGGCATTCTTGTTTAGCCTGTTATAAACATTTCCGACCATCACTGGAAGCTCTGTGGTGCTGGAAGCATCTACTCAGAGCTTCATGATCTTAAATTTTAAAAAAATCACTCCTATATTAGAATGTATGTGTATGCTGCTCATATTCAGGGTGTTCTAAGCCCCTATTTCCTCCCAATTCACTTCTGAGCACCTGCTCTGTTTCTTGAATCATGCAACTGATGCACTTTGGTAGGAATCTACCTAAGTGTTGCCATACTTTAGTTATACTTACGTTAATATACACATTATATATTACTTACGTATATATAGGTTAATTATACTTATTAAATAGCACTACACATTTTTTCAGACTACTATTTCTTCAATCTGTGAAGATCATTATGATTTCTAATTCTGTCCTTAACTCTAGGCATATACTTGCCCAGCTTTGCATCAGCTGTGAATTTAATAAGTTTTAATGATTCTCTATTCCATTGTTTAAATAGTTAGTGACTAAATAGAAGAAGATCCAACCAGAACAGGTTGATGCAGAACCCCTGTGAGATACCTACTTTCAGAATTAAGTTTCCTAATCGGTTTTCACCCATGGTATTATAGTTTCATCTAGACTATGCCTTCTTAGCATTTTAAGAATGTAGGTCACTACCATATTCATTTTCAAAGTTTAATAAATATTTATGGCCATCTGTAATTACCTTCAGAAGATTCTTGTATATTTGCACAGAAAATGCCTTTAGTGCATCCCGAATACATGTGCCTAGTTATTACAGCTGCCACATGCTTCTTTGGCAGCTATTTCTAAGGTAACATCAGGAAATAACATCAACTATTTTAGTGCTATCTGGGCTTGTTCTCTCTTTCTGGCTCCTACGAGAAGCTCTGAAACTAATCTTATGTACACTCACTTCAATATTTCAAATTGTCTAAAAGAGCTAAGGAAGCCTCAGCCTGGAGCAGTCATGGTATCACACGCCAGTCTGAATATTCACATATAAGCAACCCATTTCAAATAGCAAACCAGCAGCTAAACATCATTCATAGACAATGAAGACAAATAATTAAAAACAATGCTTACCATAGTGAGGCTTTCATTTCTTTGTATAGCACATCTGTTATGCATGGTATTGTTCTTAAAATTTTGCTCAGATTTGCTTGTACAATATTTCACAGCAGGTCTCACTGTTCTTGGGAGACAATACAAAGCACTCCGTGTTTTCCTGTGCAGCCTTGGTACCCTGCAGGAGCTGGGAGTCGGGAATGTCATGAGGCCCCATGCAAGTATAAAGTCCTGGCTGCCCATTTCAGGTTCAGGATTTCTGTTTATAAGGCCTGAAATAATTTACTTGTGGATCTGATCAGGGGAATGATCTGCAGTCCATCACTTGGGCAGAGTGCTCATTTTGTGGGAACCACATTGAGACAGTCCAACAGAAAATTATGTTAACAGATATTCTATAGAGAGTACTTGTAATTTGTATACAAGTCTTGAGAAGAGCACTGAATAAAAAAAAACTTAATTTTGACAGCCCTGATATGTAGTCTATTTTGGTTAACCAAAAGGAACACATACATTTTCTACATTAGAGAAATTTCCATTATTTTTCTCTCAGCCATGAAAATCGATTTTGATGTGATTACATTCAGAGGCTGCTTGATGTGCTTCTGACAGTACAAAATGGATAGAAACGGTGGGTGGTGTTGAATTGAGGATACTGTGGTTAGCTGAACTCTGTCACAAACTGAAAATGGTAAGATTAAAGCACACACCATTAAGGTATTGCACAGGAGAGTCAGTCTCGGGAAAAATGGTGATTACAATATTTTGATGTTGAACATTGCAAATGATTCAAAGAGCTTTCATCATCTTCTGCTTACTGTAAACACTGAAATTGGTAGAAGTAAAGCAAGTCACCAAAACTTATCAGATAAAAGCAGTCCTGAATAGTAAGCAATGGGGTAATGTCCACATAAGTGAACATACGTAAAAAAAGAGGAACGATGGTGTTCAGAAGTGCACAATACACTGAAGGTTATATTCTCTTCTGATTCATTATATCAGGCTAATGAATCCCTTCACAGGCACAGTTTTGCTTCCTAACACCAGAATTTGACCCTGAATTTCTGTATTTCAGATTAGAAGCCATTTTTTAGGAAATGCTTGTGTTTAGCCTGCCATTTAGTAGACCTGTCCTGTCTTGAGAGTTTTCACTGTTTCAAAAATTGCAACTCAGAGCAAATATTATGAAGAAATGAGCAACAGGTGAATGTTAGAAAACCTGAAGTTTCAAATTATTTAGACATCCAGAAGTGTAAATCATCTTCCGAAAACATTTTGTTCTGGGGAGATTGGGACTTGCTAGCAGACTGTTTAACCACAGTGGTGGCAAACAGCTCAGATCATGTTTACCTCTAACATGGCTGAAGCTGTATTGTTCCTCCACCAGGTGCTATAATCTGTAGTGGATATTTTCTTACAGATAAGTAAAAATAGAAGAGATATATGAAATACATTTTCAACAAGATTATATAAAGAAAGTTTCTATCCCAGCTGTATAGGTGACTCCTATAATTTGAAAAATGGTGCTAGCAAGTTCCTATATTATGTCTTGGGAACAGAAAATTTGGAAGAGAAGCTTCGTGAAATGTTCTTTGCTCTGTCAGAAGCATCAGAAGCATCATGAGTCTTTCATTGCTCCTTCTGTCCCAAGTGACAGTAGGTTACAATGGGTCTATTAGAAAGTGTATTTTAAAATATTTATCTCTTATTTTACAAGCTTCAAAAGTATTCAATCTAGGTGGAGGTTTTAAATGTAAGGGTGAGCTCCTTCTTATTCATTCATTCTCAGTAGCATCTAATGGAGTTAAATAAAGATGCAATCAATAGGGTTATATACATAATAAATCAGGTCCTATGGAAATACTATAAAACGTACACAATTAAATCACAATTTATACCCATCTTAGTTTTTAACTACTTGGAGGAATTGAAAAGAGAATTATGGTCTGGAGTAAGCAAAGTTCCAAGCACGTGTTAAGCTTACAGTTCTCATTGACGTTGAAGTCTAGTGCTTTCATGAATGCTTTTCTGACTCAAGCCTTTAATCATTCTGGACCTTGGTTTTCTCCTTACAATTAATATCTCTTTTACCTCAGAATTATACTGTGAAGTTGTAGTTGTTCATTTTGCAGAGACATTCAGATATAACTGTTGTCAGATAGGCACATGTAAATATTCCTCTCTGTCACTGTCAGGCATCCTTCCTCTACACTTCTCTTTGCACTAAAACAATTTTGTCTGTCCTTCTGTCTTTCACTACCTGTTTGTTCCAGTTTATGATGCTTATTTTTTAAATATTCAAGAAACACACACCTGAAACTGCAGTCCTATTATATGTGGTTCTCACTGCCTTCAAAGGGAAATAATTGGTCTGTCTTATAACTCAGGGTAAGGGGACTAAGTTGTACTCCTTCTTTAGAGTAACAGTCACATATCTGGACAGAACCACTTTGAAAATAAGTGTGCTAATATTTTTTCTATTAACATAAAATAAAGAGTCATGACCTGTTTCTTTCCATAACAAGCACCACTTTTCATTCTCATTTAATAGCTTTTATAAATAGTAGAGATTGCATCATCTAAAATGACTAGAAGGTATTAGAGCACTAATGTCCCATCAAAAGTTTTTTAAGGGCCAAGCATACTTATAGCATTTAAATAACTGGCTGTTCAGAGATTTTGAAAATTAGACTTGAGGTGAGGTTCATCTAACTTCTTTTCAGTTGTGTAAAATTCAGGAGTCTGGTCTGAGGGGGTCATCTGTACAAGTTTAGGAGAGAAATAAGCATCTCCAGAGGGTGACACAACTCACTCACTCTGGACTCCTCTTTTAGGATGAATGATTTATTTGTTGGTATCATATTGCCCTCCACTGACTGGAGAAAGTCAACTAGGCAACTAGTTTAGAGTAGATTAACCAATGAGATTAAATTGTCTTTTGGAGCGGTAAAATTAGGAGAGATGAATGCCATTCTTACACTCCTAAAACAAACCCAGCTCTGAGAGTCTTAGTTGCTTCTGAAAACAGAACTTCATTACTTTTGAAATTGCTATTCTCTCTGTGTTTCTACAATATGACTGATGGAAAAGTGTAAGACAGTAGTTATATCTTAATAAAAAGTGCTTAACAAGCAAGAAGCATTCATACAGTATCCTATTAATCTAAATTAAACTCAGTTAAGTCCTTTTGGGATACTTACATGGTATATTCTATCCTTAATGTGTTCATGTTTCTCCCTTTACTGTTAGATTGAAGCACATGCATGTATCAAGAGAAAAGGACTTTCATGTGGGTTCATTTTGAAACTGCACATGCAAATCCTATTATTAAGTCAAATCACGAAGCCCTTACCAAGTATTTTCCCAGTCATCACTCAGTTAATATTTCTATAGACTACATTTTACTGTTAAGGGATTTAATCTATGGTTACTACGTATTTCACATCTAATTTTCCTTGTATGCAAATGCATCTCTTAATATAAAGTTTTATTTGCAATGCAATTTAGACTGCTTAGGAGTATTTTATTTTTATTTTGTTTTGTTTGTGCTCTATGTTTCTGTAGATATAAATATACCAACTTACTGTGCAATTTAGCAACTATAATCCAGTGACTTCCTTTTTTTTATTTCCTGGAAAATTTTAGTGATCTGTAGAGATGAGATGAACTAATTTGTGAATTTCAGATATTTTTTCACCTTGTGAATCGGACAGGGAGATCAGGAGATCTGTCTGATATTATAATATCTTTACATAATCTCCCCTTACAGGTCCCATGTCTTCTTGGAAGGTCACATACATTAACAGTCCTGGGTTTAGTGCAGCTATGCTTCTTTTCAGCGATACACTTTGAATTTTCTCCTGCTTTAGCCTGTTCCACAATAAGGAATAGGAGAAGAAAGAATGTTGTTGCCTAATTTCTTATCCCCAGCTACAGCCTGTAGCTCACTGGAGCTTTGCCCTGGTTACTGCTCTTTTGCAAAGGGAGTAGTAAGGGATGTAGAGGTTATGAGGCCCCTTCTCAGATCTTTCCACTTTTTATATGTGCTCTCTCTACCCGTCTCATAGCACTGGCTCTTGTTCTTTGGTATTGTAATGGAGCTGACACGGTCAAGCTTTAATTAATGTGAGCTTCTCTCTCTCCTCCATCATCTCTCCAGTGACCCTCTAGCTGAGAAATGGAAAGGGTTTTTGTGTGAAAAATGAGGAGTTCAGCTCGATCTTTGCCATGTTTAAATTGCTGGCAACACATTCAGGAAGAGTTTATTGGAGAGGTATTCTCCTCCCTGCTTTTTCTAAAGGTGCCAGCCAAGCATATCCTTTCCTTCACTTCCAAATGCTATGGTTTTTTCTCATGCCACCTTAGTGCTCATTGGCTTTGTTCCTGGCATGACTGCAAAGCAGATATATAATAAAGAAATTCAAGTAATTGACCTGAACACCCAAAGTCTATGACATTCTTGTCTTATCCCACATGTTCATTTTTACTTTCCACACATCTTTTCCTTCTCCCTATCACTCACTTAATATTTTCACTTTAATGCTCCCTTTGTCTCCTTTACGTCTCTGATTACTTC
This sequence comes from Crypturellus tataupa, assembly GCA_034781795.1. NCBI lineage: Eukaryota > Metazoa > Chordata > Aves > Tinamiformes > Tinamidae > Crypturellus > Crypturellus tataupa. The sequence goes on along the minus strand of JAWLRI010000923.1, from coordinate 3,286,211 downwards.
TGTCATGTTTTATTCATTTGCTCTCTTGATGTTTCTTCAGATCCATCTTTTAAAATACACTTCTCTGAACAATCCTTCCTGGCTTTTCCTACATGATTACTAATTCCCCTAACAGTGATCAAGTATCCCTGACACAGCAGAATTTGATGTGGTGAAAAGCCAACATAGGAGCCACCAGCCTTTCTCTTGCCTCACTTAGTGAGCCTGTGACATGTCCTTCAATGTCACCATGTGAGGGAGAATGAGTTCTGTTGTTCTGATTTAAATTAGCCCATTGGTGCTTCTTCATTTGTGACAAAAGTGACAAAAGATTAAAATTTGCACAAAATTATAAGGGCCTGATCACTCGTGTGCATCCGGCTTCCCTGACATCTCACTGGAGACTACACATGACCTACACTGAACCAAAATGAGTAAAACTAACGCTGCAAAACTGAGAACCAAGTATGTGTATGATGAAAGTTGTTTGTAGCATAAGATGCATTTTATTTAATGTTTTAAAGAATCACATTGTATTTTGATTCTATTTATAAATGCATTTTCTTATTTATTAAAATTCCATTTTATTACAAATATTATGTTGGACCAAATTCCAGAGCCCTGACTTGAAGTCAATGAAAGGTTAACTTAAATATGGAACAAATAAAACTTGAGAAATTGTTTATCTTTTGGCACAATGATACTTCTTTGCCTGGAATTCTGACCTTGTAATGTCTAAGATATACAGCCCTGAATTAGCATCGAAGAGAAGATTTGGTCAAGACACAACTGAAAGCAAATAGCATATATAACAGAAATCACTGAAAACTAAAAGCCCTGCTGAGAGCAATATATGACATTCTGAAGAAAATCTGCCTTTGACACATTGCATTATCATTTTAAAAATTTAAGATCTCTTTTATGAATTGGTAAAATCCATGCTCCAAGACCTGCTAATCTCTAAGTGAGAATTGCATTTGCATTGCGGAGGGAAGCACCAGGCATGCGCCGGGCTCCTAGCACTAACACTGCTCATCTGCTTCCATCGCTTTACATTACGGTTGCAGCAGGGGTAACAGCAATTGCTTTTCCTGTCCACTTGCCCAGCTGGGAAACTACTGTTTGGAAAAGACAATCCACTACAAAAAGGCGTGTGAAGAGAAAGCAGCAGAAGGATGTGCTCTCCAAAAGGTGGCTTCTTCACCTGCTTAGAAAAGTGTACAGCCTGAACATGCAGTCCAGCCAACAGGACAGCCTGCCACAGGTAGATTTCCCAGCAGTATAGATGCTAAATATCACTCACCCTTGATTATCTCTATAAAGTACATAGAGGAATGAGAAAAGAGGAACGAGTAAGGATACAACAAGCCTGTACAACTCACTGTGTTTTTGTTTTTGTTTTTTGTTTTGGTCTAGAAATAAAAATTCATAAAGAGGTCATGCAAAATTATGTCTTAATCTTGATTTGATTTGATTTGGCTGATACCTGTGTAAACTAACATACTTAAGTGACGTGCAGTACATGACAATTTCATTTGTAAGATGTATATTATACAGTTCTCCAAGCCCAAAAAAATGCAAAGAGCATTTGTAAAATGTTAGTTACCCAAATGTAAATATTAAACCAGGATATCTGCATGAAGCTAATCAACCCAAGCATTCTGTCAAGGCCCACATGACAGTCTCGCTCATCCTTGACAGCCTAATTGACACTATTAATCTCATGAGGAAAGTAACTTTCACAATAATGTACAGTACATACGGAAGAAAACAATTTATACACCAGTCTGTCTTTCAGTGAGATGTTTCAGATATAATGTTTAGTTTGTGTAACAATGCTTTTCAGAATCCTGAATTATATAGGGAACCAGCCATGACACATACTACTGCTTCCTGCAAGCGTAGTCTTGGGGAAAAGGTCTCAAACCAATTAAAACATTACAATGTACATATTGAAGATGGTTGAGTTAAGGTTGCAACCTTAAATGTGACATTTTCCATCTTTGGAAGGTCTGACTTTGCAACCTTAAAATGGTCTTTCCCCAGAGGTTGAGGTTTCAGTTAGTTTTCTTATTCTTTGGTGCACAGAAGATCATTTGTATAGCTATGATATGCAGCAAATCTCTGTGATTTATTTTGAAGTTCTCTTTAAAATGCCAGAATATAAAAAATATATATTTTTTTTCTTTTTTTTTATATAAATTCCTTTTATTTCTAGGAACTAATACTGTTATGTCCATGCTGTGATACACTTTTCTTTGCAGAAAAGTGTATAGGATCTGAATGAGCTGTAATGTTCAATTATTTAAAATTGAGTCAAGTAACACTTTGAGAAGTTACAAACTTCTCAATGGTGGGAATGTTTAAGGACATTTGCATTAGTCTGCAAATAAAAGAATGTTTTGTCTTTGGATCCTGTATATTTCATACACAATCATGACTAACGTGAATTCTGGAAAATTTTTTATAGGGAGAAAATATTGATTGCTTTGATAGAGTTCCTTACATGCTTTCCTATGCATGTGGAGTTCCCTAAGACTGTAAAACCCACAAGAAAATGATAACATATGTTAATATGTAGAATACCAGCATCTCAGATATGTTTCTACAGAATTTTAGTACCTTATGTCAATGCAAAATATAAATTCCTTGAACAGGAAGTGTTCTATATTTCTATGCAGAAAAGCATAAATAAGCCCAGAACAAATTCAGACTTCTATGCAGAAAAGCATAAATAAGCCCAGAACAAATTCAGACTTCTTACTATAAACAGATACAGTAAAAGCAATAACAGTGATTCAACCCTGAAGTTCCTTTATCTTTATCCATCAGAATCTCATCACCCAAATAAGACACCTAAGGAAAAGGGGGTCTGAAAAACTAACAAATGTAGATAATTTTGCATGCCGTATTTCTGTTATGTTGCTTGACAAATAGTAGATTGGAACATTTTAAGGAAATATTCAGGAAAGTTATTAAAATATTGTGTGAAGAGAAGCCAAAGCTAGTGTGGAGCTGTTCAAATTCCTACCCCCTTTCCATAGAGGCATTGGCATGCATCTGATACCACAGCGATGTGGTTCAGAGAGCTAAGCTAGCAGAAAACTGACCTGGCAATAAAAATTTTTGCTAGTTCAGCTCCCTGAACCAGCTCACTGCAGGGTCAGAGAAGCAGCATTGCTGATGCAAGGGCCTAGGAAGGCAAAACTCGGTGGTGCGAGCGAGGGATGACAGAAGAAGCTCCAACTTAGATTGGTTTATGTTGTCATGGAGCCGCACCTTGCCTTGTTAAGAAAGAGGAAGATCAGCTTTGTTTTCAGCAGAAAGGTCTTTCTAGGGCTCCAGGAGAAGCATCAAATGAGACTTTTCTCTCTATTGGCTTGAGCAAAATGCCAAGTTTTGTTTTTGTTTTGTTTTGTTTTGTTTTGTAAGAGCTTTCTTGTTTTTCTAAATCTCTCTTTTTTTCCCCCAGGTGCGGTACCTGTCTTGGCAAAAATATTTGTCCTTGATTTTGAAGAGGTTACTTCTGCTTCATCTGCACCACTAGTGGATCACTAGGAATTTCCATGTGACTAGAGCAAAATTTCCCAGGGTGGTCTTGCCTACCGGGCTGCCAAGTTATTCCCCAGGGAAGGGACCAGAGATGGCAGCCTCCCCAAAAGGGTGGCTAAATCAAGGGAATTGCCCCTCTCCTCTTCCTGTGCCACTAGAAAAAGAAGCTTAAGTAGACATGTTATTTGTAAGAGAGCTACCAGAAGACCACAGAAGGACTCAAAAAATTACAAATTCAATCTTCCTAATGTAAAGATTTTACACAATACACAGAATTTCTGACAATTCAAGAATACATACAAAGTGGTTCTAAGAGGGCCTGCTGCCATTATGTTTCATGGTCTCGTCCCCTCTTATGCTTAAAATATTTCCATTTCTATTTTGATTTACTCCCTTCTTCACTTTCTGTTTCTCTGGCCACTTCTCAAAAACATAGCACCATCACCCAATCTTTAATGATGACTTAGCCTACTCAAATACATAGTTAGGAATATAACTGAATGTCACATTCATTTTAATTAGCAGCCACAGAAATATTCTTTTCACACAAGAGCTTTGGTGTATTAAAAAGAAATGAAGAAATTCTTAAGTTCAAACAGAAAGGTGTCTATATGGAATTAGTTTTGATGTTAGTTATCACTCTCATTTTTAGTAAATATTATATATTTCATTGCTATGTATTAATTCCTGTATTTCTGAGGTGTCTGCAAGTTTGGATGATGATATGTGTATATTTCTGTTGATTTCAGTTGGGACCTCTTTTCCTTTCCTATGCTAACACAAGGTATGTGGCAATGGTATTTTTTCTTCATTATCAAACACCTGCATTTGCGTTCATTTGGTTGCAAAGCTGTTTACTTTTGAAATTACTTTATTAATTGAAAAACTTGTAAATATTAGTAATGTCTCCTCTTACTGTAATTGCCACCACATTTTATCCACATTCCCTTTACATTTGTTGCATATCAAGCCGGTTCAACTACTTCAATAAGAGGAAATAAGATGATAAAATAGGATTTGTTAGACTCATCTGCTCCTGGATTTCAAATGTTGATAGAAATATTAATGGACTGAACCTCTGATAATGTTTTCAGAAGACTGTTTTACCCTGATAGGGACATTCAGATATTGCCTAAGGGAGTTGCATTATGACTCAGATTTAGGCAGTTTTCATCCTGCCAGCACAGTGTAGGTCCTATTGCTGTGACAGAATTAAAACAAAATACAAAACACACATTTCCAAACCATGTTCTTTAATTTGTTTATCTGTAGGCTGTATCTTCCACTCTGATTAGGGGAATATTTTCTGTTCTTCTTCTTCATTTTTTTTTCTTTACAAAGAAAGAGGTGGTCCTGAGGCATAAGGCATTTCTTTTTTCTTTAGCAGAAGAAACACATTTGATATCCTGAATAAAGCACAGACCCCATTCTTCAAGCCTTCAGAAGCTGTGTTTGGAGGGCTTGCAGGATGGGTTCACAGAATATGTGAGGATAAGAAGGAAAAAAAAAAAGGGAAAAAGAAAGAGATTGAAAGGGATTTTGTGGAGACAGAGCTATATTAAACCAGAATATGCTTTCTATTTTCAGTAGTCTAAGGGAAGTTCAGCTCTGACTTCAGAGTAAGGATTCAAAAGAAAACATGCATCTAGGATTAGTGTTTGTGAACATGCTTTGCTATTAAATTCAGTTAATGTGCTATTTCAAAAGTCAGCTCAAAGCAAACTTTTTGGTATAAAAGCACATGCCTTATTTCTTCCTTTCTCCCTATCTTTCACACAAATTCAATAGATTTCAGTCTGGCTAGAAAAGATATAGTGTTGACCACAAACTTTTTGGTTAGACAATGAGTCTGTTTTCTCTTAAACACTACTAAGCTGACTAGTAACCTGTTAAAAACTGAACTTCTTCATAAGGCAGGAAAAGAAAAAAAAATAAACAGTCTTTATAAATAAATTAAATTTCTAACTAAAAAGCTAATTATAAGGGTATTTGTTTTGTTTGAGGTAAGGCACATCTATTATCATAAAGATAATTAACTCAGTCTGACAGATCTAATAAAAGGACAAGTTTAGCATTGGCTTAGCCAGAAGCCCAAGGCAAGCAATTTTTATAATTACTAGTTATTGTAACTGGGCACAGAGAAAATGGTCTATGATATTTAAACAGTAATGTTAATTTGCATTTAGACCCTTTTTTTTTTTTCCCAGGCATGATCTATTTAACTGGAATGAGTAAAAGAAACTAGAATAACTTAAAAAATCAGAATCACTCTCTCTTACAGGAAAACTTAGTCTCTTTATGTCTGGGTAATTGATATCCTCCCAGGGTAAGTGCTCTGATAATCACAAAACAATTAAACTGCTTAACACGGTTTTAACACAGAGAAAATGTTGAATTTTCAGCTTGAAATGATGTCTGCAGACAGCATTTATCTTGGGCAAGCGTATTTACCAATCGGTGGCTGTGCTATGTGTGGCTCATTGCCCATGCCATGGCATGGTCCTGATGCTGAGCAGATGCAGAAAGAGCTGCAAGGCGGGAGCAGAGCCCCTCGACTTCTGTAAGGAAGTGGTTCCCATTCACAAAGAGAAAGGGAACAAAATAACATCCAGGAATATATGCATAAGCAGTAAATTGCTCCTGCTGGCATGGTGGAGTAGCCCTTTAAATAATGCTTACCTCGACATTTCATAGCACATTCTCTGCAAGAAAAACAAATCAACATTTTAAAAGGAGAAAGTTATTTCTTAACTGCTTCTGTAATGGTGGTTTTAGAAATAAGTAATAACTAGAGTCAGAAAATACATTGATGATATACTACGAAAAAGTACTTAAAGTATTTGGCATTCAAGTATGAATTTCATTATGTACCATATGCAGATAATGCTCACCCTTTGCTTTTGCTAAGGCAGGGCCAAACCTAGGGAGTTCTTTAAGAAGATGTAGTCTCGAGCCCCCATATTTCTTAAATGTTGGGAGACTGACATTGAGATACTCTGAACTGCCCTAAATTTTTAGAAATCAGCTACAGATCTACAGCACTACATGAGTTGCTCATGCAAAAGAGAGAGCAAAAGGGGCAGGAAGTTTTTATTCCCAGAAGCCAGAACTGAGGCACTGCTCAATTAAATGGACCGAACCAATGCGCGTCCAAGTTGAAGAGCAATAGTTTTAGTCTAACTGCATCCTTAGGCTGCACAATTTGTATGTGTTTTTCTTCCCCTTAACTCACAGCATATTTCATGGCAAGATAGTTTTAATGCAGTTCTCCAGTTTTGGATCATAAAGTTACCATTTGGTACCAAATACCCAGGTACAGTTACCATTTACTTAGTCCAGTTTTCCTTCCTTCCTTCCTTCCTTCCTTCCTTCCTTCCTTCCTTCCTTCCTTCCTTCCTTCCTTCCTTCCTTCGTTCCTTCCTTCCTTCCTTCCTTCCTT